>OW386290.2:100359174-100869339 GCA_936432065.2 Rutpela maculata | reverse complement strand
GTACATGTGTATAAAACTATAACTAGTGACACAGACAAGTAAATATATTACATAGATTAATGTAGAAAAACGAGATAAAATACACATACATATATATAACAAAATGAATTTGAGTAAAAAAATTATATTAGTAGTCTTTTATTTGCACTTCTGAGTTTGGTCACATAATTCAGCAGTTTGTCATATTTTATTTACAAATGATCTAAAGTCACAAGTAATCAGGCCAGACCCCCCCAATTCACGATGCTGCTCCACCCCGCATAGGATACTCACTTCTGAACTTTTGGTTAGTTAGGTGGTGGGGTAGAAATACCGACGTTTGACAGTTTTTTTTCGTCGAAATTCTAACCTAAAAATATCCAAAAATGAAATGCTGCGTACAATCCTACAAACCAAGAATATTGAATTAACTTTTTAAGTTGTCAAAAGTCAAAACAAAACTGTTTTATTTTATTTGCTTCAAGTCAGGTCAATTTTGACCCGGTCAGATGTGAGCCAAGTGAACTAATCCTCATGCAAATAAAAGACTACTATTATTGTACATTATTAGTGTTCAAGTCTATTTTTAAATTGGTTCAGACTACTTGATTCGATAACTTCATTGGATAGTCTATTCCAGTGATCCACGACGCAGAAGTTGGGGAGATATTTAGTAAAAACCAAATACAGATACAGTCCAAAGAAAATAAAGATGGCGTCATATTTCAAGATGGCGGACACTGAAATCGGGCCCCCTCAATTGACAGTACTGAGGGTATATAAGAAGTGTGCAAAATTTGGAGCTTTAATCCAGCAGAGCACGATCTTTTCGCTAAAAAACCACACTACATCTGCTTACCAGATGAAACGTATTTTTTATCAAATCTTATATATAAATGAATATGTCGCAAATGTATCGCCTATTAAAATATATTCATGGCTATCCTTAATTAAAAAAACTGTAATTAACGTTCTTTCCTATGATTCATTCACATGCTTACCAAACGAATTCAATACAAATCAAAAGTATAAAGCATAACAAATATGCAAAAGTTATATTGCCTGCTTGCGTTTCTGTTCACTACTACCGGGCAAGCAGGTATAAACAGGTAAGTTGATATAGGTGATTGCGCTGATCTGCTTGCCAATTGAAATATACATTAAAATAAAAATAAATTTATTACAAACACGATGGTATAGTATTGCCTGCAAAAAACCGTTCATGAGTTACTATTGCCAGACTTCAAAGTTTAAAACCTAAGCAAGCAAAGATGCGCGACAGAGAAACACTGAGCATAGTATTCAGTGCAATGGAGGAGGACGTAGTATCGCAGCTGCGTGTGATATGCCCGCTCTCTTTACATGCGTTTGAGAAGGACAACACTTCTCTGTTGTCGAAAATCATTTTAAAGTAACGACGTACAACACGTGCTACGTATTATTACGACTATTTCATAACAAATTGTTATAAAAAATTAGTAAAAAATGTTTTTTGTGTAATTTAACTGATTCTGTTATCGATTTTGACAATGTATCGTTTAATAACTGTGCATTAAAGTTGGTTTTTAGATGGTAATTATTTAAAATCAACAGGATTTGTTGGGGATCAGACTCCTTTGAAAATAAACGACATTTTGCAAATGACTGAAAAAGAAAATGAAGAAGAATTATTATCAAAATTCAGTGATCATCATTTAACTTCTGATGAATCGGATCTTGAATAATGTTCACAAATTTAACTATTTTCAAGTCCTAGTTTTTTGTATTTCATTTATTTTATAATAAAGTTTTTTTACATGACACGAATGTGTTAAATATTTTCTTTCGTTCTTTGAAAAATGTTTTTTTTTTCTTTGTTTATACTTTGGTCTCCTTATTTAATAGGTAAAAGTTTTAAAATAACTATATATCACTAACATTACAAGCTTATCTGTTGACCAATGATTGAATATGGACACGTTTTGTATTTAAATTGTAAAAATCATGCAATAAAAAAACTAAAGATGGCAGAAACATCATCAATAAGGACAATCACAAAGATTCGACATCCTCTCAACCCGTTACACAACCCACCCAACCCTCTTTTATACCAGCAGACTAATATAATGCCTATAGAAGACCGTCTAACCTATTTATCAAGAAGATTTTCCCAGAGACCACAAAATTTAGAGATAATCGAGAAAGTTTGCATAAGAGACCCAGGAATAAGAAGCATACATAAGCACCCAGAACAAACCCTACTGGAAAAACTACAAAGATTAGCCAACAATAACTAATTACTCTGCAATTATTCTAGCAATTATTATAGCACCGATATACTGTTAATTATAATTCATTATAGTATATTAAAACTGTAAAATATATATGTTTATACATATATATTATTGTAACAATAGGCCGAAGGACCTTGGTCAATAGCCTATTGAATCATTTTGTGATTCAATAAAGTTCATTTATTATTATTATTATTATTATCACTAACATATTATTTTGACGAGTATTTTTGTATTTTAATATCATATATTTAATTTACATTTAAAAAACATTTTTATATTTTAATATATCTATATGTATATACTGTCGGTAGCTTCAAAATAATTTTCGATGAGAAAGAAGTGTTGTCCTTCTCAATCGCATGTAAAGAGAGCATCATGCACACTCTTTTTTTATTCAACAGGCATGTCACGCGCAGCTGCGATGCTACGTCCTCCTCTATTGCACTGAATAGTGTGACGTACTTTTCGGTAATGCCGAAAAGGATCACTTTTGACACCTTAGCAACGGTTCGGTTGCTCGGTCGCCAGTTTCCTATATTACGTGGGGAAACGCCATGTCCCTAAAACAGCCTGTAAAGTAGGGCTGAAGTAACTACAGTGGAGACACGGTGAATTCCAGTGGGTCAAAATAGGGAAAATTAGTCCTTTACACAAACAGCAGTAAAACACAGGATTTAGAAATACCACTTATTTATTTCCTATAAGCTACAGTGCTAACGAAACTATTTATATCGTAACTATATCAACATGTACAGTACACTCATAATATAAACAAGAAAATAAACCCAGTCTGTGACGTCATGACGATTACAGTAAGTGCTACAGTGCAATACGTGACGTTACTAGGCAGGAGCAAAGCAGCGGTATGACGGTAAAAATGGCGGTGACGCACGGTTGATGGCAGGCGGTGATAGGTTAACGGAGCGAATGGCAGGGTCAATCAGGTTACGGGTTGTCGTTAGATACCAGGAAGAAGCAAGCAAACCACAAACAATGCAATGATCAAAACAACTACTGTAAGACTTGGCTAATACAAGAAACCCTAAAGCTGAAAAGAGATAGGATTAACAAGTAGGATAGGAAAACAAGTTATGATTAAAGCAACACGTACACTGCTCGTGCCAGGTGAAATGGATGACGCCTGGGATGTCAGTGTGCCCACAAGATACCTTCAGCGAAGGGAATAACACTGGATATCTCGAGGGTACCGAAAGTAACAGCAACAGCACTCTCCAACCTGAAACAAGGTATGATTACAATAATGTATACACTGATCATGCCAGGTGAAATGGATGACGTCTGGGATATCAGTGCATTAGTCTCACACCCACGAGATGTCTACAGCGAAAACGGATGACATTGAGCATCTCGAGGATATAAGGCCTAACCAGAACAATAACAGCAGTCAGGTGGGTAAGTCCTCTCGTACTCCTAGCCTGAAATTACGTAAGTTTAGAGTGGCATTTACATCAACTACACCAGGTGAAATCGATGACGCCTGGGGTTATTGGTGTGTCAATCCCATGCCCACGAGATACCTACAGTGAAGGTAATAACACTGGATATAATAATAATAATAATAATAATAATAATAATAATAATAATAATAATAAAATTCATTTATTCATGAAAAGAAAACATACACGTTTACTTTACATAAAAAGGTCATGGAGTCAATTCTAAATTGGTTTTCATCCTGACCAAAACGAGAGAGTAATGTGCATAACTACGGAACAAAATGGTTATAATTACAAAGGTGAGACATTATCTATATATGGATATAATTCAAAGGATATTGGTATACTTTTGTGTATGAGAGAAAAATAAAAATATACTGATTGAAATTGAATATTTAAAAAACTATTTGAAATGATCCATTTTTTATTAATTGTGTGATCTTCCTTTTTAGACTAGCGACACTATTATTCTTCAGCTCTTTGGGAATTTGGTTATATATGTTAGCTGCCTGATAGGTGAAACTTCTTTTGTAGTACTCTGTTTGATGTATAGGTACACTTAATGTAGTATCTCGATTTCTTGTTTCCACTGAATGGACTGTTGCTCTTTTTTCAATTTTTTGTCTAAGATATATTGGCGTATTAAGCTGAATTACACTATATATTATGCAACAGAGATTAATTCATCTTCTTGTTTTCATATTTAAGCAATCTAATTGCTTGAGATAAGAACTTATATGTTCTCTATATGGTAAGTTTAAAGAGTAGCGAATACATGCATTTTGAACCTTTTGTAGTCTGTTTGATAATTCCACCATTAGACAGGGACCATACACTGCATCACAGTAATTTAAGCGCGACAGCACCAGTGATTCACACAATTTAAGTTTAGCTTCTTGTGATATATAATCTCGAACTTGATAGAGACCTTTTAATGTTATGTACGCTGATTTGCATAAATTGGCAACATGTTTATCATAGCTTAGTTGATCATCCATGAGGAGACCCAGGTTATTAGATTGTTGACTTATGTTAATAGTGTCATTGTTCATTTTTATATTAGGTATGGTGTGTGATAGTTTCCTTGAGTGTTTATTTCCATAAATCATGGCGACGGTCTTTTGTGTATTTATTTTAAGCCCATTTTTTGTTGTCCATATGAATATGTTGTTTAGTTCCTGATTTATGATCTCTATTGAATCACATATGTCTTTAGGGTAAAAACTGTATAGAAGTTGTATGTCATCTGCATAAAAGTGTAGTGTACATTTATCAGTTGCCTTGACTATATCAGAGATGAATATGTTGAAAAGCAGTGGACCCAGTATCGAGCCTTGAGGTACTCCTGACAAAATTACAGCATCATTTGAAAGTTTGGTTCCTTTTTGATCTTTTCTGATATCTCGAAGATACAGAACCTAGCCGAAAGTAACAAAACAGAGATAATGCAAGCGATAATTATTATATGGCCTTAGTACCAGCCAAGTCATTACCTTTACCTATTATTCTTTGACTCTACTTACTTTTGTCCTGGCCCACGTATGGTCTGGTTGCGGTCTCTGGCAGCACTGCTGGCGGTGTGGTCTTCTGAGCGGTGACTAGAACAGAACATTCACGGTTAGAGTGGGGGACTCTATATTCACTGTGTGCGGTGATGACCTAGTCGCGGTAGGAGTAATCTTCGAGGATCGGTACTTGCAAGGTTGACGGGGCTCCTTCTACTTACTGCTGGGTACGTCTGGAGTCGTCGAGCAATCGATCTAGACTGTTTATTGTCACGAGTTCTAATGCTAACTTTCTTCTCCCAATAGTCCGGTAGAGTGGGGGATATGTGTCGATACGGTGCGTAGTGGTAAATGAAAACTTGTAATATTTACAGATGAAACGGACAAAATATGAAAATATTTTATAAGTCAGAAATCGCGGACTTTGTCATTATTTTCCATCTCCCGGTCTTAGAAAAATTACACTTACTTTACTTCCGGAGCTTGCTGCAGTATGTCTTGTTGCTTGTGAGGCCCGTGAGGAACTGTCCTCTCTGATTTCAGCGCGACTAGTCTAATATCCCCCCTATTCTCGGTAATGGCGGGGAAGTACAGTTTCGCGGGAGTAAATATAATTCAAATATTATAACTTACATCTGCTGGCAGATCCCGGGAGAAGGTACATCTACTCGCTGCTGCTTGCTGGTAGCCACTGACTGCTTTCTGTCGAGATCGCGGTTTAGTATACACTTTTCAGGACGGTTTGCCATGGTGGGGGGGCCTATCTGAGCTCGCGCTGCGGTGTGTTTATGCGGTAATATAATTGGTTTTTTTTTTTTGACAGCCTGGTAATTTTTATTAAATAAATCAAAGAAACATATTTATTTTGTAACGGTTTGTTGTCGGGTAGCTGGTTCGGAGATTAATCAGGGTCCAGATTAGTTAATAAGATAGCCCAATAAAGATATAAACAATTTATTTACTTTTCCAAACAGGTAATGTGTGGCAGTGTTACATAACATACAGGTACAGGTTATATGTCCGTATCTTTTACGGTTCTTAGGACAACATTTTCTATTATCTGAGAGAGAAAGAGAGAGAGTGTAACGGTTGCGATGCGACGTCTCTGGCTTTGGTGGCGAAACGGCGCCGGGGAATGACTAACGACTCGAGGGGTCCCAGTTCAACACGCTGTAGGATTCCCAGGGTCAGATTGCATTAGTTCCGTCGTGTTTGCGTCGGGAGATGCACAAAACTGCAATATGTCCAGCTCAGCATGCTGTAGACAGATTGGCAGAATTATCCACTCTCAATTATATTGATTTGCGGCCGGGCTTTTATATCCGAGAATCCTCGCTTACTGGTGACGTAGAACTGCGTATAGTTTAGTGTCGTGTGCAAATCCATGCCTCTAGACGGGAGATGGGTGGGTTTGCGGGCCGTGTGCACATTGGTGTCGTGTGTACATCCGGAATCTTAGTAATGGAGCAGGAATTTAAAGAATGCTTCATTACAATTTTTTAATAAAAAGAAATGGTTTATTTTAGGAGTAAATATGTCCATTAAAAATACGGTTTGTTACAATAGTACGCTCAGTGTTTCTCTGTCGCGCATCTTTGCTTGCTTCGATTTTTAAACTTTGAAGCCTGGCAATAGTAACTCATGAACGGTTTTTTGCAGGCAGTACTATACCATCGTGTTTGTAATAAAATTATCTTTGTTTTAATGTATATTTCAATAGGCAAGCAGATCAGTGCAATCATCTATATCAACTTACCTGTTTATACCTGCTTACCTGGTAGTAGTGAACAAGTAGGCAATATAACTTTTGCATATTCGTTATGCTTTATACTTTTGATTTGTATTGAATTCGTTTGGTAAGCATGTGAGTAATATAACTCCAACTGATTCTCCTAGTGAAGGTCAGTTAGAAGTAATTTATTTAAAACAATTATTAGAAGAAAGAAATACAGTAATTTGTGAATTAAGAAATGTTATAAAATATCAAGAACAAGTTATTGATATGTTAAAAGATAAGAAGGATGAGAAAAAGCAATCTACTCTAAATAAAAACTTTTCAGTACAAAAAAGAGGAGATAACATGAATTTACTTATCCAGGACAACAATAAAGTAGACAACCAACACAGCACTGCTGAAAATGGGACAAAAATAGGGACAACAACTTATGCTCAGATTTCTGCCTCTCAGGTAAGAACTGCTGTAAATAATGCTCTTGCATCTTCACAACTAGAAGGAACGTTCAAAACAGTCTCGTACAAAAGACAGAACACATCTAGAGTTAACAGAGGTACTGCAATTTTACCCGAGGAAGAATTATTTAAAAGTTCACCTAGCAAAATGTGGTTATACATAGGTAAATTTAAGAAGGATGTAAATACTGAAATTGTTAGAAAATATAAAAAACAATGGCGTCCATAAAAAATGAGGACCAACTGATGGTTGAACAATTAAATACAGTCAGGCATTTAAACTCATTTAAGGTAGGAGTCAATTATCAATACTTCGGTTTGATTAACTCTACCGATTTTTGGCCAAATGGAACGATCTGCAGGAGATTTAATTTCAAAAGGAAGCTTGCAGCAATTCCAGCGGTACAGCAAAATTGGGAGCAAGGTACAGAAAAATCAGAAAGTTATGATGTAAGTAATGGGCAGGTTAATGCCAAAGATAAAAATTTTCTGAAAGTTGTCAACAGTCAGTCTATAAAATAGAAGGAATAACTATTTACTACCAAAATGTTAATGGCCTGCGTACAAAAATACCAGAACTTATTAAGAATATACCTATTACTAATAATGACATATTAATTATTACGGAAACATCATTATCTACAGACATTCACAGACAGTTCTGAACTGGGGTTCGTTAACTACAATGTTCTAAGAAGAGATCGTGACCTGGAAGCCACAGGGAAAATGCGCGGTGGAGGTGTCTTAGTGGCTGTTCATAAGAAATTTAGTGCTCACGTTATCGCCTACGATTATGGTAATGCTCAGAAAAAATTTGAAGAATTATGGTTATCGATTAACCTGGGGAAACAAAAATTAATTTTATGTGCGGTGTATATACCGCCGCAGTCTAGTCAAGAGAGTTATCATTTACACTGTGATGCTACTGAACACATGGCCACAGAATTTAGTGATTCGTTAATACTCATAGTAGGGGATTATAATCTACCTGACATAACCTGGTGCAATGACCATCTTGGTTTTTCTACTTCAGGTCATAACCTGGCTGCGGAAAGTCTATTAGAATCATTTTCTTATCTGAATTTGTATCAACATAATAATATTGCTAACACTAATAATGTTATTTTAGATCTAGTTTTTTCTACCAGCTCTAATATTATTATTACATGTGCAAATGAAGCTCTGGTTAAATGTGACAGACATCACCCAGCATTAAATATTAATGTTCAATGTGATGTGCCAGTTCAGAGTTTGGATTATGAGGAGTTTGTTTATGACTTCAAGAACTATGATTACAATGTCATTAATAATTTTCTTTTAAACTTAGACTGGGATGACATCCTTCATGTAGAAATTGAGAGTGCTGTTGATCTATTTTATGTATATCTGTATCGATGTATTGACATTTTTGTTCCCAAAATTAAATTAAAAAGTAATTTTAAATTTCCCATATGGTTTGATGCAAATTTAAAACAAAATATAAAAGCAAAGCGAAGTGCACATAAACAATATAAAAGTTCAAAATCTCAAGATGATTACAACACGTTTAGTCAATTAAGAGCTTTGTGTAAAGAACAATCGGAAATTTGTTATAATAAGTATATCAATAAAGTCGAAAATAGTATTATGTCTGACCCGAGAAATTTTTGGGATTATATACGTATTAAACATAAAGAAGATGATATTCCTGAGTCTTTGTATTATTATGACGAAATAGCCTCTGATGGAGAATCAATTGCAAATTTATTTGCAAAACACTTTTCTTCGGTTTATAATGACCCTATCGACAATGATACAGTAAATTTTTTAGACTACAGTCTCTCATCTATTAATATTAGTGGAATATATATAGGAATTACAGAGGTTTTAGAGAAATTAAACAATATTGATATTAGAAAGGGCCCTGGGCCTGATGAAATAGCAGCATATTTTTTAAAAAGTTGTGCATTTGCTTTGTCTAGGCCATTGTGGATTCTGTTTAATAAATCAGTGTCCTCTGGAGTATTTCCAGAAGTTTGGAAAAAATCTTATGTGGTTCCCATATATAAAAAAGCAGGTGATAAAAATTCAGTTCTGAATTATAGACCAATAACGAAAATTTCCCAGATTCCAAAAATTTTAGAGTCCTTAGTTAATGATTACTTAAAAATCCAATTGAAAAACGTTATCAGTACAAACCAACATGGTTTTTCTCAAGGATGTTCGATCAGTACTAATTTATTGCTATATGAAAACTATATTCTCAACGCCCTAGAAAAAGGAAACTGTGTAGATGCAATCTACTCCAAGGCATTTGACAAGGTAGATCATTTGCTCCTAATAAATGTGCTTTCTCATTATATCAGTGGTAAGTTATTATTATGGCTTCAATCGTATCTTAATAATCGAACACAAACAGTAAAAATCAAAAGTTTTTTTTCCACTATAATAAAAGTAACCTCTGGAGTGCCGCAAGGGGCACATTTAGCTCCATTGTTGTTTAACCTCTTTATCAACGATGTTGAGAACTGTTTTGTGCATAGTATGGTATTACTGTATGCCTATGACTTAAAGATCGTATTTGAAATAAAGGATAGTGTGTCATCCCTGGAACTTCAGGAAGACCTTGATCGGTTTGATGTCTGGTGTTCTCAGAAAAATATGGTGTTGAATACTGATAAATGCAAATATATACAATTTGGTAAAGGAAACTGTAATTCTCCCAATTCATACTTTATTAGAAATGCACCAATTGAAAATGTTAACTTAATAAAAGACTTGGGAATATATTTTGACTCCAAACTTAATTTCCATCACCATATAGATTACATATGCAACAAGGCGCTGAAGACTCTCGGTTTTATCAAGAGAAGTACAAAAGACTTCACTAATATATGTGCAATTAAAGCCCTATATATTAGTTATGTTAGATCGTGCGTAGAAAATTATAGCAGTGTATGGGCACCTTATTTTCAAACACATGTAAATAAAGTAGAAAGGGTCCAAAAACGTTTTTTACGTTTTATATCTTTTAAAATGGGTATACCAAGTGAAATGATGGCATATGACTTTAAATTGTCTAAGTTAGATGTCCAAAGTCTTGAAAAACGTAGATACAATGCCGATGTTATCCTAGTCTATAAATTGTGTAATAATTGTATTGACTGCCCTGATTTGTTAGCATTAATAAACTTTCATATTCCACAAAGACAACTTCGCATGGTCTATAGCTTTGTTCTGGAACATCACAGAACACTTTATGGGATGAATAATCCTATTAATAGAATGATGTGTAACTGTAATAAAATTAATTTGGATTTTTTTAATACTAGTCTTAATGTTCTTAAAAAATATTTGTGCAATAGTTAATGTGATGTAATCTTATATTTGTAGTATTGTTGTTATATTTAATTGTTTGTACATTTTTTGTATGTTTATTTCAGTATTTTTGTACTATTGGGGGCATCCCGTTAAATAAATAAATAAATAAATAAGTGAAACAAGAAAAAATGTTAATTACAGTTTTTTTAATTAAGAATAGCCATGAACATGTTTTAATAGGCAATACATTCACGACATATTCATTTATATATAAGATTTGATAAAAAATACGTTTCATCTGGTAAGCAGATGGGTGAAGGACGACCTCTCTTCGATCCTGTACTAATATATATCACCAAAACTGAACTTAAAAAATGGAATGTTGATCTCAATTTCAGAGATCATTGTAAAATGAATTAAAAATTTTAATGGTTCCTTGCACATACATTTACCAATGTGTACTGCATGTCAAAACGAATCTAGTATCATACACTAAACGTAATAAAATACATACTTAACCACACACGTAACAGGAATGATCTACATATTACCTATTTAAGATTATCAAAAACCAGAGTTGGTACGACATTTTGGGGCATTCAACTCTACAATGCCTTACCACTTCAAATAAAACTCCTGTCACAAACGTCTTTTAAAAGTAGAAATGTATTAAGAAATGCTTTCTATAATACAGAAGAATTTTTAAACAGCGAATTAGTTACAATATACCGTAGCGGCGTTACGGTTGGGTGATTGCCCGGGTTGCCAGTAATAAAGGAAGGCGCCCCCGCTCCGCCCCTTGTTTTATCCTTTCCCTTTTTTTGTATGGGTTTGGAGAGCAGATAGGTTAGGTTAGGTTAGGTTGATGTGTGAGTGGGCTAAGTAACAGACCCTCCACTGCGACCATCTGGTCTATTGTGGCTCACTCCTAATTATATTTCACCCAATAGGTTCAGCTTTTTGATAAAGTCGACTACCTTATTGGGTGAGAGGTTGTCCAGATCCTCTGGCAGCAGTTGCCCTTTGCCAAAGAGTGAGAATCTGGTTCTTTCTGCAGCAGGACAGGTACATAAAATGTGCGCTGCCGTTTCATCCTCCTCCAAGCACAGTCGGCATTCAGCGTTGTCCACTATTCCGAGTCTGTGTAGGTGGTGGTTAAGTCTGCAGTGCCCAGTGTATAGGCCAACAAGAGTTCTTAGGTGTAACCTGTTTAACTCTAATAGTTTTTTAGTTCTTGATTTCAAGGGGTATGTGATGAACTCCTTTGAATGAACTAATCCTGGTAGTTCTTGCCAGTATTGGAGGATTTTCCCCTCAGTCCAGGCCAAGATGGTTGTTTTCGCAGTGCTTGCCGATATGCCAAGCACTGGCTCCGGTCCGATAAATTTTGATACCGCGCCTTCCCTGGCTAAGGAGTCGGCTACTTCGTTGCCCTCCAAGCCAGAATGGCCCGGTATCCAGACCAGAGTTAATTTGTTGTATCTGCCCACTCGGGCTAGAGCCTTTTGGCAGTTCCAGACCAATTTAGAATTGCAGCGATGTGAGCCAAGAGCTTTGAGAGCTGCTTGGCTGTCTGAAAATATTTTTATTGATCTGCGTCTAGGATGCATCTGCTCAAGCCTCCTTGTACACAGTTCAATGGCATGAACTTCTGCCTGAAAGACAGTCGCATAATTACCCAGGCTCGAAGTGATTCTTACCTTGGGGTTGCGACTGTGTGCTCCAGCTCCAACTCCCTCAGGGGTTTTGGAGCCGTCTGTAAACCAACAGATGTCTGCTCTTTGTAGGTCAGTTTTGTTCCGATCCCATTCGTCTCTTCCAGGAAAAAGGACGGTAAAAGGCAGTTCATAGTTGGTCGTGGTAGGCATCACATCTGAAAGCATTCCCAGGATGCCATGACACTCCATGTCATCTGACAGCCTGTTGCGTTCCATGATGCTAGCCTGCGGCCTATTGTTTACCGCTTGTTGAAGTCTGTATGTTGCCCACCTGGCCTCTCTCTCCGAGTAGATGTGGAGAGGGGGTAGATCCAGGAGGATTTCCAGAGCTGCTGACGGTGTGGTACTTATCGCACCAGTTACCGCCAGACATGCTTGTCTCTGTAGACCAGAGAGTTTGGCTTTGGTCGTTTGTTGTAGCCCTTTCGACCACCAAACTATGGAGGCATACGCTACCATTGGTCTTATGACCGTAACGTATAGCCAGTATATTTGTTGGGGACCTATGCCCCAGGTTTTTCCACAAATTCTGCGACATGTCCATAAGGAGAGTCGCGCCTTGTGGATTACCTTTTCCAAATGGGAGTTCCAGTTGAGTGATTTATCTAGTGTAACCCCTAGGTATTTCACTTCCCCCGCAAATGGAATAGTTTCACCTGCTAAGGAGGGCGGCACTAAATTGTTCAGCCTCCTTTTTCTGGTGAAGGGTACTATTACAGTTTTGTGGGGGTTCACAGTCATCTGCTCCCTCTCACACCAAATGTGGACTGTATTTAGCACCTCTTGAAGGGTAATAGAGAGTACCTCTTCAGATTTTCCTCTAACCATAATGACTAGATCGTCCGCATATGCTTGAATCTCGGCTTCCCACAGAGAGAGAATGGCCAGCAGATCATCCACAAGCAGTGACCATAAAAGGGGGGAAAGAACCCCGCCTTGTGGACACCCTCTTGCGGCCCTGAATCTGACCGTCTCTCCCTGTAGAGAAGTCGTTATGATTCTATTTTCAAGCATAGCTTGGATCCAGCCAGTTATAGTTAGCTCAACTCCTCTAGCAGCCGCAGCTGTGTATAGGGAGTTGGGCAGTGCATTGTTGAATGCTCCTTCAATGTCAAGGAATGCTGCCACCGCAATCTCTTTTTCATCAAGAGATTGGGTGATTTTCCCTAGGTTGGTTCCGTTCCAATGTTATTCACAATTAGCCCTTCACCTAATATGTATTCAAAAAGTGACTCACCCCTTTGGTTAATGTCCGTGCTGCCCCATGCCGTGTGGTGGGAATTTGCATCACATCCAATAACCAGGTGAATGTTGTTCCTCTTGCTGTAGGCGATTAACGACCTAACCGCAGGTGGAGGAGGTTGAACAGCAGATAGGGGGCGCCATCGAAATCTCGCTCCAAGGCGCTGGTAGTGCTAAAACCGGCCCTGACAATATAATTACGTAAGCATCTGCACATCTGTATGTATATCTTTAAATAGTAACTAAACAAGTCTGTAATTGAGAATGTCTCACATTCCCCTTTTACTCATACTTATTTTAAAATTGTTTTACATACTTAGTCCGCACATACTTTTACACATGTATTGTTTTATCGTTTTATGTTTTCCGCCTGTTGACCTGTGTAAATACTATTTTGTATAATCAGCACCAATAAATTATCTTATAATGAAAATATAAACAGTAATTCTAAAATATGGACTATTACAAATGAATTAATAAATAAGCAGAAAACAAAATAACATAAATTGTATAAAAATGAAAATAATGAACTAATAAAAAATGAAAAGGAAGTAGCCAATTCTGTCAATAATTTTTTTATAAACGTTGGCACAAGTATAGCAGCAAAAATAAAAACAACTAAAGAAAGTAATACAATGAAAGAAAATAATGTAAAAGAAACGATATTTGTTAAGCCAGTATTAGAGATTGAGATTTATAAATAACTTAAAAAATTGACACATCGCCTGGTATAAATGGAAAACTAGTAAAACATTAAAACTTAATAAGCACAGTATAGTTTCACCTTTAATAAGAATCTTGAATATTTCATTAAAGGAAGGTATATTTCCTAGTACTTTTAAAGAGGCTCTTGGATACCTGTCCACATGAACGGTGACCATGATCAACCTAGCAATTATCACCCAATCTTGCTAATATCTAATATAGTAAAGATATATGAATATGCAACAAATGTAGTTATAGTAAAATTTTTAGAAAAACATAATTTACTTGCGAAGCCGCAGTTCGGCTTTTGTGAAAATTTAAGTACTGAAGATGCCATAATAAATTGAACAGAAAGATTGTACAGTAGTATTGATAAAACAAAACCATTCGTGACTGTTTTTCTATATCTAGCTAAAGCGTTTGATTCAACATCACATAAAAAATTAATTTCCGAACTACCTTTTGACGGATTTCAAGGAAACATCTTAAAACCTATTGAAAGTTATATCAGTCAAAGGGTATAGTTGTCATTAGATTCACTACACACTCAAAAAATGTCGGAGCCTTTGATCTTTACCGCACTGCCAAAGACGCCAACATTTTTTACACAATAATAAGTGTGTAGTCATAATTGGTAGTCCATTGATGATGTCATAAAAAAGTTAAACAGAACCTGCTTCGCTCTTAGAACCCTATCACGCACATTTAATTTAGACGCTCTCAAGACAGTTTATTATGCTAATTTTTATTCCACTGTTAAGTATGCCATTGAAATCTGGGGTGGAAGCACAAATCTGGCCCGTGTTTTTAAAGTGCAAAAAAGAGCCGTTCGAATAATTCTCAAGAAAAAATTTAACGAGTCGTGCAAAGGGTGTTTCAAAACGAATAACATGCTCACAGTTCCAGGATTGTACATTTACTCCTGTCTAATGTATTTAAAAGCAAACAAGCTTAGTTTTGAAATGTCTAACTTTAAACATTCTTATGACACACGGAACAAAGATAATTTTCAATTTCCGCAGCATCGTCTGACTATCACTGAAAAGGGACCATATTACTCCGCAATCAAATTTTATAATACTCTGCCAATAAATCTAAAAGAAACCTTTCACCAGAACTCTTTCAAAAGGCAAGCTTTCAAGTATATCTGTGATATTGAACCTTATTCTCTTCAAGAATTTTTAAACTATTAATTAGGATATAATGTGCTGACGTCTATTTTATATACATTGTAATGTGTTCGTTTGAATTTACTGTATTTTTGTCTTTTAATGACCTGTTTTATACATATTATTATGCTAATGTAATATGTCCAATGAAACGGAATAAAACTTACTTACTTACAAAGTGGAGTGCTACAGGGAACCGTTTTGGGTGCCATTTTTTTCATTTCATATAACAATAATATCTTTGACATGCGATATTGTATCATACGCTGATGATATAGTTATATACATCCCCAGCTGGGAAGAAATAAAAAGGTCTGAAAAATGCTTACAAAGAATTAAAATATGGTTGGACGATAATCCACTTAAGTTGAACTATGGTAAAAAGAAATTCCTAACATTCTTGTCGAATTCAGCCACACAACTCATATTGATGAAATAATAATATATGAAGAGAGCAGACTGTGTTGTAAAATCGAGATAGAAAAGGCATCCAAAATAAAATATTTAGGTGTCATTATTGACTGCCACCTTAGATGGGAGGAGCAAGTTTATGCAGTTTGCGGTAAGCTAAGAAAACTTATACAGGGTGTCCATTAAAGAATGAATAATAATTCAACAGTAGGTTCCTTGAGTAAAAATAAGTCGTTTTCGCTAAACATACCTTATGTTGCTTTCTTAAAAAGTTATGGGACAACAAAAGAAGTTTTTTTTTATTTATTATTTATTTGTTTATTTATTTATTTCATCACATATTAGATATACATGGTATATATATGAACATCACATTACAAAAATTTAGGATACAAAAGAAATTTTAGTAATATAAGATGAAAATTTATGCATATAGAAAATTACGATAAATAGTAAAAGAGTAAAATGGTAAAAAAAATCATAATAACTAGTAAAAAATCACAATAGTTAGTAAAAAAGATCACAGTAGTAAACCTAATATCACTGATTGTGTTACATGACAGTTTTGTATCACTATGACTCATAATAATTCATGTACTCTCCAACTGAGTAGAAACAATTTACAGCTAGAAAGTTTTTCAAACAAGTACTAAATTTATTTATAGAATTCATCGATTTGATTTCTGGTGGTAATTTGTTGTACATTTTTATACCAGTATGATACGGAGATTATATGAATGAGTATCAGAGTTTGTTTCAAAGTCACTTAAGTTCTTCTTAACAAATTTAATAGTGTTTAATATATATATATATATATATATATATATATATATATATATATATATATATATATATATATATATATATATATATATATATATATATATATATATATATATATATATATATATATATATATATATATATATATATATATATATATATATATATATATATATATATATATATATATATATATATATATATATATATATATATATATATATATATATATATATATATATATATATATATATATATATATATATATATATATATATATATATATATATATATATATATATATATATATATATATATATATATATATATATATATATATATATATATATATATATATATACTATGAATGGTCAAAATGTTATTATTTTTGAAATAAGGTCTACACGATTCTCTTGGCGCAATATCAAATAATAATCTGATGAGCCTCTTCTGCAGGTTTATGCTTAAGGCAGCACCCCAAGCCACAGTATTGTAAGAAAAATGTGAGGATGCAAGTGCATAATAAACGTTTATCAGAGATTTAATGTTAAATATACTCTTCAATTGCCTTAATGCATAGTACGCACAGTTTATTTTTTTACAAATATGTTTAATTTGATGATCCCAGCATAGCTTACTGTCTATCATTGTTCCCAGAAATTTAATTTATTTTTGTTTTATAATTTATTTTTTGTTATATCGACTTGATCCAAATTTGGTATATAGGGGTTTTTTGGAATACTAAGAACAGTCGTGTTAATAATTTAGACTAATGATGTAGAGGGTGCTGGGAACATCTAAACTTTAAACCTTGGATTGTTGTGGACTGCATATTACGCTTTGGTGCAGTCGGTGATTACAGATGTTATTATAGCTTGGGGGGGCCACCTCTAATAATGTTATGAAATACCTATATATTGCACAAAAATAAATAATAAAAATGATTTTAAAAAAACCTATTCAATATTCAACTGAACAATTTTATTTAGAAATGCAGGTAAATAATCTATGAGAACTGTATTCAAATAATAAATATGTATAAACCAACAATAGAGCATTTACATGTAGGCAGCGCTGCACTCAGTGTTAGCAATACCTAACATTGACGCTATCACTCAGAAACGAAGCCATGAAGGGGGGTGTCGCCTTCCCCCTCATGCAGTAGCGACACCACCTCTGTCAGATTTTAATGATACGTAGTCATGATAAATGCCCTATTATCATAGAACATAATTATCCTACTAGATATGTAACAAAACTTAATTATGCACCATCATTTATGAAAAAAGGCCTGGGATAAAGACATTTCATATATATCTCAGCAAAAATATATAACAGATTATCACTAGAACTAAAAAATTTTCATAATAAATCATATAGATATTATATAAAATTGGCCAAAGTTTGGATTAAACAAGAATGTGTCTTTATCAATGAATTAATAATTGATACAATATTAACAGCCTCATCATTATCCATTATCTGCTAAAAACCTTCTATCTATGGAATTCGCTATTCTCGCATATTTTAATATTCTTATAGCACAATATTTGTCACAGACACATCATTTTGTGATTTAAGTGGCAGATTTACTTGTTTCATTAACGAAATTATGCAATATGAATTCATATAGTATATTTTGCAAAATTAATTAAGATTAAGATTATTGTCATAATTTGTTGGTTATTGTTAATATTAAATAAACATTATTATTACTATTATTATTATTATTATTATTATTATTATTATTATTATTATTATTATTATTATTATTATTATTATTATTATTATTATTATTATTATTATTATTATAGAATTGATGGTAATGTTTTGAAATAGTTTCAATAATACCTCAGTAATAGCCAGGGAGGTAGCGACAGTTTTCGTGAAATCATTTCTATAAAGCTAAATTTTTTCCCAAGAAAGTTTAGATAGTATCTAGGATGAAGATGCAATTCTACTAATCTATAATAGTCCGGGAGGTAGCGTTGCATTTTTTATGGTGATTTCAGGTTGCTTGATTTTGTGTGCAGTCGATACTCTAGACATGGCTAACAATCGAAACAAGCGTCAGCTGTCAGAATCGTGGTGGACCTGGCTGTAAGAAAATGTCTATTATGTCGAAAAAAAAAAATTCAAAAATGATTTCAGGTTGCTTGAAAATTTGTACAACAAATGTTGCTATTCTTTCAATGGGAGTAAGACCGTCAGCTGAGGGATTATAAGTGCCGAGTGAGCATTTAATCTGAGTATGGTGCAATCCAATGTATGATCTAACTGACGATCCTTCCCCCTTTATATCAATAGCTGACGTACATTTTCATTTAATATATTGTTTAAATAATCATTTCTAGAAATTTCAAGTAACTTGAAATCAATTTAATGTAAAATTTATTGTTTCAATTACAATGGTAATATGTAATGCTGAAAATGAACAATTTAAAAAATATATATTTTGCACTGTATTTTCCTGTAGGTTAAATTTGCACAGACTTTGACAAATTGTGACTCTAACTATCTGCACATTTCTACGTAAATTACCTGGGCCCTTACCTATGACCGTTAGGGCTCTTTGTAATTCAATTAAATAGAAGAATTCGGGGGGTCCATTTGTCTAGCTCACTAGCTGTCGTTGTGCGTATCGTGTTGTTTCTTATATTCAGTGTCTCAGTTGAGTCCTTGCTTTATTGATTAAAGAATATTATATGTATATACAGGGTGATCTGCCACGACATATGGAAAATTTAACAGTAGGTTGTCCCCATCAAAAGGAGTTAAAAAAATGAAAAATTAAAAAAATATGACCAAAAAAATTACCTTATTATTTATTTTTTTTTTTTTTTTTGTAGAAATGACTTTAACCAATCTGACGTAATGCGCTGCAGCCATGTCACTTCCCTTCCCCCTTTATCAGACTTGGGACTGACAGCAAAACTGGTGGGGTTAGAAGTGACTTTTTGGATTTAATCACATTACAAAAATACCAAAAATTAAAATAATTTGTGTATAGAACTCAACACAACACAAAACTAAAAAGTAATGAAAAGTCAAAGAAAATGTTCGAATTCATTACATCCAATGCACTTTTATAAGCGCAGAATGGCATATTGAACGGTATCGATCTACGAATACAATATAAAATTTAATGGTAGGCTTCAACTGGAACTCGGGAAGACAATAAACACACTAACTCTATGTCAGTAAACTCTTGTACAGGCACCTGCAACGGACCCGATTGTTGAAGTTCGTAATAGAGACAGATATCAGTCACGATCGAGTGTTGACCTTAACTTTTATTTGAAGGACGGATCCGTTCTAGGTGGTGCTATGAAAACTAGATTAAAACCATAAATTTTGATTTCAAGTCACTTGAAATTTCTAGAAATGATTATTTAAACAATATATTAAATGAAAATGTACGTCAGCTATTGATATAAAGGGGGAAAGATCGTCAGTTAGATCATACATTGGATTGCACTATACTCAGATTAAATGCTCGCTCAGCACTTGTAATCCCTCAGCTGACGGTCTTACCCCCACTGAAAGAATAGCTGACGATTGTTTTTATCATTTTAATAATATAAAGAGTTAGCTGTATAAGTTTCATTGAACCTGAAATGATTTTACATCAATTATTATTTTTTATATAGGTTTATATAAGCCGCTGACGTATCATTCCCCATTATCTACGTAGCTGACTTTTTTTTTAATTATTATTATCATGTAAACATTTGTTGTACAAATTTTCAAATGATCTGAAATTATTTTTGAGTTTTTTTTTTTTTTGACATAATAGACGTTTTCTCACAACCAGGTCCACCGCTAGAAGAGCAGCTGATGCTCAGATCATCAAATGACTACCCAATAGGAATGATTTGTGATAAGAATTAAGCGACCTGAAATGATTGTATGATTTGCAACGGGCCTGCCAGACTATAAGTGTTGCAAAACTGAATAAAAAATTGAACATGTTGCAATAAGTTGCATAAATGTATTATATGAGAGACTGAAATTTTACATATTCACAGATGATATAAAAACATACCGCAAAATAATATTCTACCGTGTCGGAAGCATTGCTATGTCAGGTCTACCACCCACGAAAAGTGTGGAAAAAACAAACATATCTACAAGGCTGAATTTTTTCTCTGAAATAGTTTATTTAATAAGACATCCAAAAAATACAGTCTACCAATCGTCTCATGTTACTAAAGCCTTGGTAGACGCAATGGAATGCAAGCGCGTGACCACAACTGCTGCGTTCCAGGCCATTGTAGTTCACGGAGAAGTTTTGCATCTTCCGCCACGGAATATTAATCTACAAAGCTGATTTTTTGTCTACAAGCAGTTTATGCACTATTTCGATTAAAAATCACATTCTACCTTCGCTGAAAGGTGGCTAAATCTTTGGTAGACGTTGCTGAAATTACAGGGCATAAAGAAAGATAAACAATTTGTAACGTTCTGAATTTCTTTCCCAAGTGCATAAAAATTTTACCCCCATAATTTCAATTCCTTCTTTTTATTCAATTTTTAACAGTAAAAAACATGTATAAAAATTTCAGATGGTATAAAAACGTTGTGGATAGAAATGTGAGAGATAAAGCAAGTTTATTTTCACTGAATTGAAAGTAACTTTTTTACTTGCACCTATTATCCATATCCATATATTATTATAGTTTCATATGATATTTTTTATATAAATTAATAACACAATATTTTAATAAAATATATTTAATTATCATAATTGAAATAAGGCACACATAGTATTTTTATAATCAAATTAACTGTCAAATTCTTCGCTACTCATATCTGAATCTCCATATTCACTTTCGTAGCTGATTTCGTCCTCGGAATCACTTTCGTACGAAACACCATAATTTCCTTCCGAAATATTAATTGAACTGTCAAATCATCACTTGTAATAGTTACTTCCATGTCCAGTGGAAGTATAGTAACGTAAAAAAAAAATTGAAAATTTTTATTGTTCAAATGCGCTTAGAATGTCATGAAACGTCGAGATTTTAAGTTTGAGCAAAAAAAATTCTGTCTGTCGTTCTGTCTGTCTGTCTTGTCTGTAACTTTTTTTTTGTGCGCACTATTACTCTGGAACCATTTAAGATATTGACTTGAATGATTTGGTACACATATGTATTTTAACGAGATCTGAAACGAGATCATATTTTGATCTTATTCTGTTGAAGGGTTTAGGGGTAACTTGGCGAAAGTAGAGATAAATAGGTAAATCAAGCAAGAGTTCATAAAATTGGTATTTAGTATATATAAGAGAAGCTAAGGTCTCAACAATTTTTTTGGCATTAACCAACCCCCATGACCACCACCACCCCGTTATTAAAGAGAGTGAAAAAAATAAAATTGTAATTTAGTGTATGCAAAAATTGCTTTTACTTCATCCATCCCCACTACCGATGGGGCATATTGTTTTATGGGTTTTTCAAATATTATATTATTAAAATTCCATAAATAATTATTTCCACAAACAAATTTTTTTCGTTGTGGATAGAAAATCTGGATGTGGAAGTAGTGATTCCTTGGGCAGCGGTTTTTTAGTATTTAATTGACAGTAACATTGGTAAATAATAATAAACTTTACAATGAGATTTACATAGGACCGTGAATTTATTATCTATTGATATGTTGAATATATTTTCTTTGACATAAAAAAATATATAAATTGAAAGATAAATTTCCGTACCGAAACATGGATCATAATAGAGTAAATTAAAGTGATTATTAACACATCTATAAGAAAACTGTCTGTTCATTAATGTTAATGAAGAATATAATTGTCATGATTTGAGTATATGTATTGCCATTTTGGCAATGTCTATCAAAGATTTAGCCATCTTTCAGGGGATGTAGAATGTGATTTTTAATTGAAATAATGCATAAACTGCTTGTAGACAAAAAATCAGCTTCGCAGATTAATATTCCGCGGGGGAAAATCCAAAAACTTCTTCGTGAACTGCAATGGCCCGGACCACAGCGGTCATGGTCACGCGCTTGCATTCCATCGCGTCTACCAAGGCTTTAGCAACATGAGACGATCGGTAGACTGTATTTTTTGGATGTCTTATTAAATAAACCATTCCAGAAAAAAAATTTGGCCTATTAGATATACGTAAAAAATGTTTGTTTTTCCACACTTTGTGTGAGTGGTAGACCTGATATGGCAACGCTCCGACACGGTAGAATATTATTTTCCGATATGTTTTTATGTCATCTGTGAGTATGTAAAATTTCAGTCTTGTAGATATAATACATTTATGCAACTTTTTGTAACATATTGTTTAATTTTGTACTAATTTTTGCAACACTAAAAGTTTGGTAGATTTGCACTTTCATCATTGATACTGTCTAAGGTATCATGGGGAAAAATCTAGCTTTATAGATATTAATGTGAAAAATCTGTCGCTACCTCCCTGCTATAATAGGTCACAGGTAACTAAAATTCGAAATAAAGTATTAAATGAAGTAGTATGATATATAGCTTTCTTAAATCCGATTCCTGATGACACACTTGTTGCTTGTTACGGTGAGAACCTAGATGAAACTATTATAAGAGCTAACTTATTAATGAACAAAATTGAAAAATATATAAGTACAAACAAATTAAAATTAAGTATAAAAAAACAAAGGCAATGATTTCAGGCGCTAAATGTAAATTAAGTTATATTAATTATGAATAATTACTACACATTAGAATTGAAAATGAAAGTATTGAGTGGGTACATGACATGACAAGTCTTTATTATTGATGAATGTTTAAGGTTGAAATGGCATTACGCAAATTTATTGTTATATTCAAGAAAATATTGTTTATTAATTATTGATTATTGTGCAAAATAAAATAGTATAATTTTTATAGAAACCGAAGTTTCAAAACCGCCATGAAGCCGTTAGAAGACCATCAACACGTCGTCTACAACATGTTTTTGAAAAGAAAGCAAATAGAATGCTCTTAAAAGCTTCTCAAACTTTGGAGCATTCTACTGGGCTAACTCTAGGGACAAGAAGAGCATCTCATTTAGGTAAGAGAATGTTCATGTTGTTCTATATTTATAAGAAGGTATGCCTATAGTGCCATTAAAATATACTTGGTTTTCTATAACTTCCCTGTCACTTCTGCAATGTCCAAAACACTTCATCATGTTTTATTTCAATTTTAAGATACATCTTACACCGGTGAAGAATTTGATAATGAACAAGAAATGGAAAATTACTTGGTATGTGTTATAGCTCTGCACAGATTAATGCAAATCGAACAAGTTCTAATGAGAGACATCATAACTCCTGCCCATCAGCCAAGAGTTTTTGAACTAATTGTTAGAGAAGCCATGGACACGATCGTTCAAGATGGCGAGGTAAGTGTTTATTACTTTTACCTAAAAAATTGCATTTTATGTTTACAGGTTTAGAAGAAATTAGTACCTAATAATAATAATAAAAATTCAGGTTCAAAGAACTAAGCTTATATAGCTTTTATATCAATAAAAAAAGCCAGTTAAAAAAAATACCATTTCAATACAGATTAAAATACATAAACAGTAAAAGAAATATATTATAGTCTAGGTGCCCGCGTACATAAATGGCATTTATTATAGCCTCGTATAACTTCTTGTACGGCATAATTGCGCCTAGTCTATCACTTTTTTCCTCTACGAAAATTTTCGTAAACGCGGCGTTCCTCCTGGGCATGAAAAAGACAATTTCCACACGTCGGACTGGAAAATCAGCAAATATATTTTGTCCGACAATTCGAAAATTGGATTCTACATATTTTTATTAAGCAATCTTGAAAAAATCAGCTGGTTATCAATAAATGTTTTAAAGTTATGTTATGTTATTTTTGTCGGACAGTTTGTAGAAATATATAGAATATATATATATATATATATGTAGAATCCAATTCTCAAATTGTCCGACAAAATATATTTGCCGATTTTCCAGTACGACGTGTGGAAATCGTCTTTTTCATGCCGAAGAGGAATGCCGCCTTTACAAAAATTTTCGCAGAGGAAAAACGTGATAGACTAGGCGCAATTATGCCGTACAAGAAGTTATATGAGGATATGTATAAACTGCATTTTTGTACGCGGGCACCTAGACTATTATACATAAAGACAATGAAAAATTAAAAAGATTAAAAATGAGAACTCAGATTCATTAATGGAATAAAAATTTTTTTCAATTAAAACAAATCATACTTTTTGCTTAAAAGATTTAATATTAGTGATTGCTTTTAATTATATGAGAAGTTTATTGAATAATTTGATGGGCATAATATTATGTCCTTTGGTTACTGAAGTTTAACCTATGTTGTGCAGGGTGGCCACTTTCTGGAAAACCGGGAAAAGTCAGGGAATTTAATAGATCAGGGAAAGGTCAGGGAAATGTCAGGGAATTTTGGTGAAAGTCAGGGATTTTTGTGAAAATCCAGTCAATGTCGAATCAAACTCGTGCACCGATTGTTAGGTTCCCTTTTCTCTTCATATATACTTTTAAAATATGGGTAAAAAGACTGGTTTTCGTTTAAAACCTCTGAAGTCAATGGGATAAATCATACAACTAATCACGTTCACTTAACGAGCAGTTGTAAAGACAATAACATACGACAAAATGGAATGACAATAGTCAGGAAAAAAACTAAAAAATCGCCTGAAAAACCGGGAAAAGTCAGGGAAATTTGTTGTGGAGAAAAAATGGCCACCCTGGTTGTGGAATCACAATTCCGTCTCATTTTTTCTCTACCACTCCTTTTATCCCCTAAAAAGGGAAAAAAAGGACTTGCCCTAAGGTTCTGATCTAACTTTTCTAAAGTATTTTGAGCGCTGAAGCCAATTTTAGACAAAAAAAAATGTATATCGTGTCAGTTTCCTTCTACCATTCCCTTTTATACCCCAAAAAGGCAAAAATGAGGTCTTGCTTGTCCCAAGGTTCTGATCTAACTTTTTCAAAAAATTTTGACGCGCTGAAACCAATTTTGGACAAAATAAATTTTCTATCGGCTCAGTTTTCAAAATTAGTTTCAGTGCGTCAATTACTTCAGAAAGATTAGATGAGAACCTTAGGACAACACCTTTTTTTTCCAATTTTTAGGGGATGAAGGGGGTGGTAGAGGGAAACTGAGCCGGTAGAAAAAATTTTTTTGTTCAAAATTGGCTTCAGCGCATCAAAATACTTCAGAAAAGTTAGATTAGAACCTTAGGATAAGACCTTTTTTTTTGTAGACCTGTATAATTTAACAGGTTAAGCACCAGAGGTTTTTGAGTGAAACGTCTTGTGGGAAAAATGTTTTTTTATCAAATTCTGAACCTTATACTCCCTGAATATTGGTATTATGTGTTTAGTACGTTAGATTTTTCAAAAAAAGCAGCAGACACCGATGTCCACTTTGGCCCAGCAAAATTACTAGCAGATACTGGTGTCCGTTGTGGCCCAGCAGGATAGTAATGCAAGCAGACACGAGATGCTCGAAAGGGTAAAAAGAAAGTTATTACTTTTTGTTCAAATTGCGATGGAAATCCGCGATTTTGTTTAGAATTTTTCAACACTTTTCATATAAAATAAATGAAATAGTTATCTTTATGCAGTTCAGAATTTTGTTTTTTTTTTTTGTCTTTGGAATAATGTATTTGTGTGTTTGTTTTGTTTTGAGCAATAAAATTTGTTGGTTTTCTTAACAAAAATACCTACTACTAGCCTGGTAACAGTTTGTAGTAGTGCAGGGCCAGGGCAGACACGCTACCATATTAAATCCATTACAAGTATGTCTGCTTGGCGCTGCTGGCACCATACAGTTTGGAAAGTGCAGCGGACATGGGTGTCCGCCATGGCCCTGGTGGCAAGTTGCCGAACAGACACCGATGTCTGCTACAGCGCTTAACCTGTTAAGGGGAATACATGGAGGGGGGAGGGTTGGGGAAGTTCCGTTTGGAGTGGAATGGATTAGATATTGAATATATATGATAAAAAAAATAGTTTCGAAATTTTTTGACCAAAAATAAAAAGGGCCGTAAACCTTTGGTCTTAACTGATGAATTGAATTTTCATTTCTTGAGACATAACTGTTAGTATGAGATTTAAGAATTAACAATTTTTTTTTCTTTGGTGGGCTAAGGCCTAAGGGGCAGAAATGCGCCGCAGTCGAAAATGTTGTATTTTTCAAGGTCAAATGCTCTAAAATGGAAAGTTAGAAATTCGAGTTTTGCAAAAACATTTTCTTCAAAAAATAGGTTTTGTCAAACGAATTTTCCTTTTTTCTGTGGAATTTTAAAATATGCAATTTGCACACAAATGTATAAAATAATGAAAAGTCGAAAGGTATCTAGAAACATTATTGTCAATATCGATCTATTTTGCAGAATTTGGGACGAACACGCAAAATTAGATTAATGGGTTAATACCTAACTTTATTATAAATGACAGCATTTAACATTTATGTTAGTGGAGGTGTCTTTAAGAGAGCAGCCTAAAAATGATATCGGAGATTTTTTCGTTCTAAGTGAGAACCAGGGTGTATTAAATTGGTGATGCGACTCACAGTGGCTTTATAAGTGCTTACTTTGTGCATAATGTAATAGATGGCAGGAGCAATAAGGTCCCTCGTTACTAACGCATAGAAAAATAATTTTGCAGGTTCAGTACATACGTGCATACAGTGTTGCATACATTTCCGGCCTTTTGTTTTTGTTTAGTGAAACAAGAGTCCAGTGACATCTGACATTAAGTAGCTAAATTAAAACATTGAAAGAATATGTGAAACACTACATGCAGCATTGTACTTGTCGTCACATATTTTTGAGGTTATCAAAAATATGTATTTCTTAAGATTTACAAGTATTACGTAGCTGTTATTAAAATTTCACACTGTGTGCACCAGAATGGTTACTTAATCTAGTATGTTGTAGTTGTGAGAAAGGACGGTGTGCTGTACATTGCAAGTGTAAAGCAGTCTTTAAGGTGCACAGAAATGTGTAAGTATGGTGGCAATGAAGAGATCTGCGATAATAATGACTTTGCGGGCTCGGAGGGTGACCTGCGAAACTTTCTGTATACAGGATATTTATGTAATAAAAAAAATGTCTAATAATAATGAACAAGTTATATAATATTTATTGTGTTTTCTAGAAAAATCAAATGAAGTATTATTTTCATATTAGTCTGGTTTCAATTCGTATTCCGTTTGCAGATTTGTGATACAATATTGGGCGATACCTTATTAAAATTTTCAGAATACCCCACAGATTCCGAGGATGGATGGGCCGTCTCTCGCAAATGCGTCTGAGGGAAGAAACAACCCCCAATAGCCACCCCTTATAAAATAATGTAAATTAGCTTAGTAAAATGTATTCGAACATATCTTAATTTTAACGAGTAGTATTTATTAATGCAAAAAAGTTTTCAGAACTTGTAAAGGCTGCCACTAGTTCCACCCCTAGATCATTAGAGGTTGCGCCTTATATTAAATGCGAAATTCCTAAATTGGTCATTTTAAGAATAAAATGGAGTACAGCCATTTGAAGTAAAGAATTATAATTGTTAATCTTGTTCCAAAGAGTAATAAAAGTAAAAACATTTTTAAAAACCAACCCTCCTGGCTTTATAAGTGTTGATGTTTATAGAAAGACTGATGAATGTTTATAGATGTTTATTAATGTTTAGATACCAAATAAAATAGATATAGAGAAACCGTGTTTAAATGTTTTTTAAATTATGCATTTTTGATAGTAAGAGGGAGAGGGTAAAGAGAGACGCAGGCCTTAACAGTTAAAATTTCATCCAACAGTCTAAGACACATCATCCGATGAATCTTCTGAATCCCAGTTGGTTTTCTCTAAAACCCCGACATTTGCACAAAAATCAGGAGATCCTTCACATGCGCACATCTCTGTGCACACGACATTTAAAGTGGCACATTTATAGCGTTGGGAGCAATTATTCTTGGAACATGAGCATATTACTAAATTTAACACTTCATCAGGGGCGCACGGAAGCAGGTCACATATTATGGGTTCAAATTCACCATTAACCAATTTCCACCCATATTCCGCTGCTGGTGGTAAACATGGATGGGGATTCCATGCACTGATAATGACATCTCAGTATTGTTGGTTTTAGAGCTGCTAGGGTGGGTGGCATATTATCACTGAAACTTTGTTTTTGGCTAAAGATCCACCATCTTAGGTCGGATAACTTACTAATGCTTTTCTTGGTTGGTGAATACACACTGCAAATAAAAGATTCGATTTCTTCAAAAACCGATTCATCTAATATTTCATTTTTCCCAAGGGTAGCTAACGCCTGAAGTGTAGATGGGGAAGCTGATAGAAACTTTTTCCAAAAGCTAATTTTTGATTTGCCTTTGAATGCACCTGTAACGTCAGCTCCTGACAATGCGTGAAGTCCTGGAAGAGCTTCTACCTTTAACTGTCCCAAAGAGTCATAAATTGGTCGTAAACGTATCTCCTGATTACTCGATCTGATGCTTACAAAGTTCGTATCTTCTGGCAACAAAGGAATACGTCTTAAAGCAAGTACTAAAACGTCAGCTTCTAGCGAAAATATCCTTAACTTATTGACACCTCTCTTTGATGCATGTACAGAATGAAGTATTAATTTTGTGTCAGCTTCTTCGTGCGAATTCTGCAAGTCCATCATATTGTCACAAGCAGTTGTAGTCATTACGGAATTTTCCAAGAAACAGATCACTTTCCGATTAGTTTCATTTCCCGGTGATATTAGACCTTTTGAGAAATATTGAGTAATTTCCCCTTTCGTCGATGTATGAGAGAGCAGCTTCTTTAGATTTGTGTTTTTAAGGCTAGTTTTATCATCAACGATATATTGTATAGGGTCTGTCCCTTTTTGCCTTCTGATCCTTTCCATTGATTTCAAAGAGTCGCGCTTATACGAGTCAAAAACAACGTGAATTTCAGAATATGCGAAGTATTTTTTAAAAATCTTGGTTGAAAACTGAATTGACAAATCAGAAAAGTATCCTATATTATTAAACGATAACGTTTGTACTTTTGCCATACCATCGACAACTGCTACATTGTAAGGCTGTTTTAAGATATCTACATCCACATCACTAACTTTGGAATCATTTTGAAGAAGGTGTCTTATTTTCCTTTTTCCCTGTCCATGAACCATTGAGCCATCGGGATAAAATAAAGACCGTGGCAAGGCAGTTAGCAGAGCTGGGTAGTATTCGAATACATCTGTATTCGAATACAGTATTCGGATAATTTTTCTGTATCCGAAAGCTGTATTCGAATACTTTCTTAAAATTGTATCTGTTATCCGTATCCGACACAAATTAATAAAGTATCCGTTATTCGAATACATTAGGCGAGTATTCGAATACTGATAAAAGTATTCGAATACAAATAAAAGTATCCTGAATACACCGAAAGTATCCGAATACACTAAAAGTATCCGAATACAATAAAAGTATTCGGATACTGAAAATATCCGAATACCATAAAAAATATATATACATATTAAATATTATTCTCTAGTCAGAGTGGTTAAAAAATACGGAAAGTTGAAATTGTTACAAGAGTAAAATACCAGTTCTTCAAGTAAAAGTTGAAAATATTATAGGAAAAATTGTTCCTAATGTTGAGATAGAAGTTCAGATATGAAATTTGAAAGCTTATCTCATTTTTTTTGACATCTTTAAGATTAAAATAATTTTGCAAAGTTAACTAAAATAGCAAAGTGGCTAATTTATTTGATAACATGAACAGTTTAAAAGTAACTGTTTTGTGATTATTTTATTAAACAAATTAATAAATCATGCACTTTCTTTAGTTACTTTTGCAAAATTAATGCCAAAAAAACTAAATATTTTATATCAAATCTCATATCTGAACTTCTATCAACATTAGGAACAATTTTTCCCATAAGATTTTAACTGTTTAACTGTTGTTTCAATTTCAACAACTGGTATTTCATTCTCGCAAAAATTTCAAGTTTTCTTACTTTTTAACCACCTTGTACGTTATATTAACATTCCAACTATAGTTAAAGTAGTTAAGTATTTTTCAGTATAAGCAAAACTTTCTATAAAGAATAACTCCTTATATCATATGTTTTAGTTTTTGTTAAAATGTTGAATAATTTTTTTTCTAGACGATTTTTTGCACCTAATAGTACATTGTGTATCCAGTAGTAAGAGCAATACATTCCCGGATGATGATATAAATTTTTGGTCGAGGCTTTAAGCCGAGGCCAACAAGCATTGAAGTCCGGGAATGTGCTTTTACTACGAAGTACACATACTATTTTTTCTGAAATCGCAATCAATATTATTATAAATTAAGGAATTTTTATTGTTTTGAAAAAAAGTCAGAGATTCAGTGCTTATTATTTACCGTTTAAATTATATATATAAAAAAAACAGTCTGGGAAAGTAACTTACCCGGCCTAGGCCGGGAATAGTATATTGTGTATTTAGGTGTGAAAGCAATACATTCCCGGACGACGATGCAAATTGTTGGCAGAGGCACTAGCCGAGGCCAATAAGCATCTAAGTCCGGGAATGTGCTTTCACACCGAAGTACACATACTATTTTTTCTGAAATCACAATCAAGATAATTATAAATTAAGGAATTTGTATTAATGCATAACATTTCTTCATTAGAGTCTAACAGCTTACTAATAAATGCGATTTTAATGTGAATTGGTTCGTCTGCGTGTATTTATTTACTGTGTAAAATATACGGCCTAGTCCGGGAAAGTAACTTTCCCGCACAGTTTTGTTGATCATTGCTTGGCAATGGATCTTTTCCGGTCTGTTTTCTGATAATTTCTTAGAAACGGACTAAAATACTGGAATTGTGCATTTTTCGATCTGAAATCGCTCCGAAAATCCAGACATTGCCGATCGATTTCAGAAAAAGTAACTTTCCCAGCTTAGGCCGGGAAAAAATAACTTTCCCGGACTGTTTTCTGATAGTTGCTTAGCAACGGACTAAAATACCAGAATGGCTTATTTTGGGATCTAAAATTGCGCCGAGAAAGTATACATTAAAGTACATTCTTGACCGATTTCGGAAAAAAATAATTTTTTGTTGGTGGACTTTGTTTTGTTACAAAATAAAAACAAATAAAATACCCAAAGGCATTACAAATATTTATTAAAAGAAACAGAATGCGCCTTGGACAGCTTTAAAGAAAACTGAATTTCATAAAATATTTTTTTCACAAACGAAAGAAAAGTATCCGGTATCCGTATCCGAAAAAAGTATTCGAATACAAGGTATTCGGATACTTTTTAAAGCAAAAAGTATCCGTATCTTGTCTCTGGTATTCAAATACATTTGATGTATCCGTATCCGGTATTCGAATACATTCTAACTGTATCCGACCCTGCTCTGGCAGTTAGTTCATATTTTCTAATAATCTCCTTTAAGTTTAAATCAGCACGACTTCTACATATAAGAACGTATCGTGAGAACGTACTTAAATCTTGTTTAAGCTCTACTATCTCTGACTTGAACTAGTTTGTATTCAAAACTAAAACATTCATTAAATTTAAATTTTGGGAGCTCCTAGCCTATTATAAAAATTATGTGGTTCAAATTGATGAAAATTAAAAAATATAAAGTAAGGGATCTTACTTTATAACAATTTATTAAGAAAATGTGGTTGGGGGTAAAAAAACTACATTTGTATGTTTTTAAAATTTATTTAAAAAATGAGGTTGAGGGGCAAGAAAACTACTACTACTACTTTATTTATATTTATTTATTAAAACAAAAAAAGAAAACTTTTTAATTTTAGGGGTCATATATTATAAGGGGCGAGTTTCACCGCTCTGTTACTCCAGCGAAAAGATTAATAGATTAAGAGTTACCTCTTTACGACGCAAGGGGTAAAACTTATCCTTATGTCACTGTTATCTTAAATTAAAAAAGTATTTTTTTTAATTATGCAACAATTTGTTTACATTAGGTATTTTATTTTATTTTATTTTTGTTCCTTTAGGGTTAAAGGGGTGAATTATACCCCTCTGCCATATTTGCTAGAGAGGGCCCATCAATATCCCAATAGTTTTGTGATATTCATATAACATAACAGTTTTTCTATGCATGGAACATTTCAGTTTTGAAAAATATCCAGCCAAATTCCTGATATTTGTAAAAGTTCTCTGGCTTATACTAATTAGATCTAACATTTATTCCACATTTTGAAGCAAAAACATCAGTGTTTTTTTCTACTGCTATCACCTTATCAAGTTTTTAAGGTAAAAACTCACACTTTCTAAACAAGGAACACAGGACCGGATTGGCAAATTTATTACAGTTACTTTTATTTTAATGCAAAAAGCTAAGAAACATGAGTTGCATAAACTGTAAGAAAAAATTTGGCAGTGATAAGCTTATAGACTGTAATATTTGTAAAAGTCAGCTGTGTCATGGATGTGCAAATTTAAACCAAACAGAAATACGTGCTGCAACGCTTAAAAATGATCGCCGGTTTAAGTTCTTTTGCCCTAGTTGTGATGAAAAATTTTCTATTAAAAGCAAACCTGAGGATCCCTGCGATAATGAATGTGGTTTTTGTCATGCTGCTATCAGAAAATCGGGCATCTCTTGTGACGTCTGTTTAAATCAATTTCATTCTGCATGTGTTAGTGACCAACCCGATCTTACTCGTATTTTGGAGAAAACTAATGGCCTTTCCTGGAGATGTAATGACTGTATCAAAAATTATATTACCGTTAATCAGAGTGATCTGAGTAAGTTATTCGAAGAAAAAATTGAAATTGCCTTGTCAACCCTTAACTCTACATTTATCTCGCTTAAAAGTGATTTCCTGAAACTCACATCTGAGAAGTTAGCTAATCTTAATGAGACCAAAGTCGCTCCTCAACCCAAATACTCTGATATTGTCGGGAGTAAGTCTCAACCTGCTGTTATTATTCAACCTAAAAAACAAGATCAGCCCATCTCACAGACCAAGGCTGATATTTACGAAAAAATTGATCCCATGTCAGCTGAACTGCAGTTATCCAAAGTTAAAAATGTAAAAAATGGTGGTCTGTTGATTGGGTGTAAAAGTAAAGCCGACAACGAAAAACTTAAAAAACTGGTCCAAGAAAATCTGGCGGACTCTTATGAAGTAAGAGAAGTAAATGCATCCCAGAATCCGCGTTGTAGGAATTACAGAAAAGTATCCAGAAAACGTTTTATTGGATTATCTGAAAAAATTAAACACTGATATATTCTCTGAAAATTGTGATTGCAAACTTATAAAATTCTTTCCTACTAAGAAAAACAATAGTATTTATCAGGCAATATTACAAATCGACAGAATATCCTACGACAAGGTCATTCAGGCAGGTAATCTGTTCGTTGGGTATGATAGTTGTGTAGTTTTTGACGCGATTGATATCTCTCGCTGTTTTACATGTAATGAATTTAACCATTCTTCTCGTAATTGTGACAAACCAGTATCATGCCCAAGGTGCGCCCAAAATCATGCGGTTCGCTTATGTAAATCTGAAACTTTAACATGCTGTAATTGCCTAAAATTAAAAAATGTACCATCAGATCATGCAGCTTGGGACACCAATAAGTGCAGCGCATATATTCGGGCACGTGACAAACTTCGTTCTGACATATTAGCCTTAACTGTGCAATGGCAATCAACGGCAATCCCCTCCTTTGGGGATCATGCTACGTTTACTAATGATACCATATGCATTAAGAACTTTTTTATTTATTATCAAAACACGAGAGGTCTCAGAACTAAGACTGTAGAACTTTTTAACGCATCGGTGCACTCCGAATACTCAGCCATAGCCTTAACCGAAACATGGCTAGACTCCTCCACCTTTGACAGAGAACTTTTTTGCAATGAGTTCAATGTTTTTCGCTCTGACAGAAATTTTACATCTATTAATCGTTCTAGGGGTGGGGGGGGTACTATTGGCAGTAAATACGAAATATGTTTCTTCTATATTAAACCTTGAATCTGTAGGCTTTGACACCATACCTGCCATTGACATTCTGGGAGTAAAAATTTCGATCGATCATCAGTCCCTTTATATATTCGTCATTTACATACCGCCAGCTGTGTCTGTTGCCGACTACGAATTTTTATTTGAGACGCTAAGTACTTTGAGCTATATGCAAAATAATGATGGCAATGTGCTCATCATAGGTGACTTCAATATTGCTAAATATGCAAATTATTTAAACGATTCACAACCCAATGGTCAAATTAGAGCCATGAATAATTTTCTTGATCTAATAATTTATTCCAATTCAATTTAGTTCGCAATTCCAATGACAATGTTCTTGACCTTGTGTTGTTCAACAGAAATTGTTGTGTAGCTCGTTCTATCGATCCTATAACAATGGAAGACATGCATCATCCTGCCCTGGACATATCAATAGATATAAACTCTGCCAAGAACCTCAATAATAACTTTCCAACTAACCATAATAACAGTTACAATTTTCGTAAATGTGATCTTTCCAAATTGTATGATAACCTTCTTGGCATTGACTGGACTTTTCTTTCCTCTTTTAACGACGTCAATAGCATATGCAGTCAATTTTATGATAAATTAGATCTCGTGTTTGCATCTTGCGTACCTAAGAAATCAGTCTCTCGTAATGGGAAATACCCACCCTGGTTCAATAGCACCATCATAAAAAAAATCAAACTCAAGGAAAGGCTTAGAAAGCAGTATGCTAGAATTGGTGATCTCCGTATTTACGAAGAGTTTAAAAATGTCAGGTGTGAAATAAAATGCGATATTAATATAGCATACAGAAACTTCGTGACAGATTCAGAAAGAACAATAAAAAGCGATCCTAACAAATTTTGGGCCTTCATCAATAGTAAAAAAGGGTCAACAAAGGTCTCGGATGAAATGTTTTTGGATGGAGTTTCACTTAAAGATCCTGATGACATATTAAATGCTTTTGCAACATTTTTTAGTCAATCCTATACTGACTCCTCATTGGACCCCGGGAATATCTTCACTGAAAGTGACTGCCCGAACAATAACCCTGTTGTAAATATAAATTCATTCTCAGAGATTGATTTTATTCAGGCTTTAAAACGAATTAAACCTAAGATGACAACAGGTCCCGATTCCATACCGGCATTCTTATTGAGGGATTGCGCAATTATATTTGCATATCCCTTAATCTTAATTTTTAACTTAATATTAAAAAACTGTCAGTTTCCAGACTTATGGAAATATTCCAAAGTGTGTCCTATTTATAAAAAGGGGAATAAATTAGATATTCAGAACTTCAGACCAATCTCTGTAATTTGCAACTTCTGCAAAGTCTTGGAAATCCTACTTCGTGACAGAATATATCACTCAATCAGCACCAAAATTTCTATCCACCAACATGGATTTATGAAGGGTCGTTCAACTACAACAAATCTATTCTGCGTCACTCAATATATTTCTAAATCCCTTGATAAGCATAGTCAAACAGATGTCGTATATACGGACTTTTCCAAAGCGTTTGACAGACTTGATCACCGGTTACTACTGGATAAATTAGATAAAATTGGTCTCTCATATTCCCTTCTGCTCTTATTTAAATCTTATTTAATGAATAGGATTCAGTACGTTGTACTCAATGGATTCAAGTCTATCGAATTTGTTGCCACCTCTGGAGTTCCCCAGGGATCCATTCTGGGGCCCTTGCTATTTAATATATTTATTAATGACATAATAGACGAAATTGATTTGCCTTGCCTGCTATACGCTGATGACCTAAAAGTATTCACGGTTATTAACAATATTGATGATTGCTTTCATCTTCAAAGTTATCTTAATAAAGTAAATAACTGGTGTATAACCAATAAATTGTACTTGAATGCCAACAAGTGCAATGTGCTGTCCTTTTCATTAAAAACATCACCAATTGCTTTTGATTACCACTTGGATAATGTCATACTTCACAGACCCACAGTGTTTCGTGACCTCGGCGTAATTTTTGACAAGAAGCTATCTTTTACTCCTCACATTGACACCATTATCTCTGAAGCCTTTAAGAGCCTTGGATTCATAGTTCGCACTAGTCGTGAATTCACTAATACTGATACATTGAAAATTTTGTACCAATCATTTGTCAGATCGAAACTCGAATATGCATCACTTATTTGGTGTCCTAGCTATGATGTACATAAAAACAACCTGGAAGCTGTGCAGCGTAGATTTGTCAAATTACTCTGGCTCAAATCTGATGGTACCTACCCTATTATCGGTTTTCCACAGAAAGATCTGCTTGAAAGGTTTTCCATGTCTACTCTTGAAGACAGGCGAATCTACCCTTCTCAAGTATTCTTATTTAAAGTGTTACACAGTGATTTTGACGCACCTGAGGTAATCAACAAATTAAATTTTCAAGTCCATAGATTGACTTCTCGCAATGCCCAAGTTTTCTACATGCCCACCCCTCATACCAACATATTAAAAAACTCGCCTTTATTTACCATCTGTAACAATTCAAATAAATTGTCCAACGACCTTGATATTTTTAACTGTCGCCTGAAGGATATAAGATCTAAAATTTTGGATTAAATACTTGGTTGTTCTGTTACCTACTTTTGTTTTTCTTATTAGTTAGTATGTTTTGTATTTCTGATAATTCCTGTTCTGTAATTGGGTACTTGTACCTGTTGAACAGTGTATGTAAAAATAAATAAATAAATATCCATATTCTACAAGGTTTTCTGACAATTTTGACGTATTGCACAATATTGTATCACAAATCTGCACACTAGTTGAAGTAAATTAGGTTTTTCAAGAGAAGTAATTTATAAAGTTTTAAAAATTTGGGTACGAACTCTCTAAAGGCAAGTGAATATAGATCAAAAGAGTTCCCACCTCTCAGGAGGGTGCTTCATCCCTTTTAGCTTAAGAAACCACCCTTCAATGTTACCTCCTGCTAGTTTTTTACATTTATCTCGAAAACCGTTACCCCAAAAATGAATAGGAATTAAATTATTCGCTATAAAATTCTACATAATTTATGTCCTATACAATTTTTCCCTATATGGTATCCTAATCTCACAAATTTAGATCAAATACTAAAGTTACGCAAAAACAAGTAATAAACAACTTAAAATACCTTGACCACAGAAAAATGTTACATAAAAAGCAGATTGTTGTTTACAAACCTAGCAATAAAAACAAAAAAAGACTTCAAAAATGTTTTTATTACTACAATATAATACTACTAAAAACTAACAACTGCTTATTCAATAATTGGATTATCTTCAGGTAATTCTTCCTCTACCAATGAATTAAGACATCCGTGTCCATGACAACTGGTGCACATTGTTGAACATTTTAATCCAACCTTAGCACAACCGCACCTTTTTCCGCAACCCTTTTTACAGTTACAAGATATCAATTTAAGAATGAAAGTAGGAGCTGGTATCTCAGTTGTAGGATTAGGCACCAAAATTTTTCTGACCGATTTCCAACCCCAATCATTAGGCTTCAAAATCTTTCCACGCCAGGAGTGAATTTGTTGGAAAACGCGATACGAATGTTGTCCTAAAGCAGCAGATGTGGGTGGTAGTTTTGATAACAGCACCGCCTGATTAGATTCACCGACAAATTTGTTAAATCAAATGAATCTATATTGGTTTAATGACGTAACAGTACGAGGTGCCTTGTATAAAGCAATTTTTTTCTCCAGCTCGAACAATGTCAGGCTTCATCGATGATGGATTGTTAAATATATTCAAAGCATTGTCCAAGTCCCTTCTAGTATTTATCAACTTTACAGTTTGTGCTTTTCCTTTGCCCAAAAATGCCGATGTAGTATCACATCCACTGAATGCGTGAGCAAATAATATGTTATTTTTACAGTTATAAAGAACTTCCGAGTTCTGAATATCGAGAGAACTATATGCCCTTTCTTTGATATTTCCTTGAACATCTCTTAAAAATCGAACATGTTTATCAAGAGGACAAAGAGCAATTATAAGTATGAGAAGGTCAACATCCTGTCCCACGACAACAACCGTATGACTATTATATGCTTCCTTAATAGCGGTTTGGACAATTAGCGTATCAGCATCATCTATTGCAGAAAGAGCTTGAAAGCTGGCACGTTCCAATTTTTCCTTCAGTTGATTAATTAAACGTTGTTTATTCGCCAGATTGCTCAGAAAATTTTTTTGTGAATCAGGAACAGGCGTCTTTTCGTTAAATATTATTTCAGGAGATATTCGTTTTAAAAGTCTTTGTTGTCGTTCGATGCCTTTTGTACTCCATATTTCAGAATAACTGTCAAATAACATTCTTAATTAACTTCAAACGCTATTTCTGCGATTAGGGCTCGATGTAGGAAAAAAATGTATAGGACATAAAAGATGCAGAAGAATAAATAGAATAAATTAAGTTCTATACATTTTTCTCGCCAGGGTAACGGTTTTCGAGAAAAATTTAAAAAACTGGCAGCATATATCATTGGAGGGTGGTTTTTGAAGCAAAAGAGGATGAAGCACCATTCTGAGAGGTGGGAATTCTTTTGATCTATATTTGGATGGCTATTAAGACTCTGTACCCACATTTTTAAAACTTTATAAATTTTTTCTTCTAGATGCCATTATTATATCTAATTTACGTCGACTACACGGGATTCCATATTTGACAAATTGAAACCAGACTATATAGCTTTGCAAAAAGTCTTGAAATTGTGGACAACAACTAGTGGTAAGGTAATTCATAAAAGATCTTTTAGATCGAGGTGAAGACAGGCCAACTTAGGGCCAAGCAACTCCTTAAACAATGTACAATCTACAATTATTTTTATTATTACCAAACAGTCACATGTTATGAAATTTTCACTGATCGAACAATAAAGTATATCTCAGAAACGGTAACAGATATCAAAAAAGTTGTAATAACCCTTTTTGTTCCTTATTTCATTAGGAATAAAAAAAGCAAGATATCCATAGAGCCAACCAGAAACGAGATAAAGATAAAAAAAGAGATTAGAGTCAATTCTGGCGGCCCTCTGCCACAAAATCAGACAAAACATCTGGTAGTATCTGATTATGTGACTCATGCCGTATCAATCCCATATAGTCACACTATTCCTTCATTCCAAATCCCACGGACTAGGACATATTTACTTATGCCCCTACACTAATAAGTTATTTATCCTGTATATTAGAAGAATAATTATATAATATACTACAGTCATTTGGTGCTCAAAAAAGAGGTTACCTGGGAAGTTTTCCAGGAGTTTTGAAAATTGGTGATTTTATAGATTTCGATGTGCTCTTTCCGAATTTCTACTTTGCCACCTCGTATCTTTGCCGCTCCCGCCGCCATATTGGAAAAATGGCGCCTAAAAACCGTTTTTGACAATATCTCCTTTCCGATTCATTTTACGATAAAAACAGTTATATAATAAATTAAACTAGAGAAAAATGAATAGTTTTAGCGTACAAGCGCCGCAAAATCTACTCCAACATGCGTTTTGGCCAGCTCCAGAAACCTTGTTAAAACTTATTTCTTGCAAATGCAAAAAGGGATGTGAGAAAGCCTGTGGTTGCAGAAAGGCTGGATTAAAGTGCTCCATTATATGCACGAATTGTAGTAGTATCTGTTATAATTCGCAAATTCTATCACAAGATAGCGATGAAGAGGAAGAAACGGAGACTGTTCTCGAGCAAACGTATGATGAAATCGAGGATGAAGAGGATTGCAATAAAACTGATAATCCCATCGTGGATTATGTGGATGAAATTTCTATCTGTGACGTTTTGATCGGTACTGAAGACGATGAACTCGCAACACCTGGTCCATCAAGAATAGCGAAGCAAAGCAGAATGCGCTAAATTTTGGAATAGTGCATTGTATGTGAATTAGGCCTACTGGGGTTACCACGACAAAAAAACGCGCCACTTACTCTACCTCATGGTGGTGTGAAAATGAGTTCTTTGGCCAAAACGCATGTTGAAGTAGATTTTGCGCCGCTCGTACGCTAAAAATAGGAAATTTTCTCTAGTTTAATTTATTATATAACTGTTTTTATCGTAAAATGAATCGGAAAGGAGATATTGTCAAAAACCGTTTTTAGGAGCCATTTTTCCAATATGGCGGCGGGAGCGACAAAGATACGAGGTGGCAAAGTAGAAATTCGGAAATAGTACATCGAAATCTATAAAATCATCAATTTTCAAAACTCCCGGAAAACTTCCCATGTAAAACTACCAAATGACTGTACTAATATCTTCTTATCGCAAAATTAGAAAGGTTAGGTGTCAGTGGCAATGTATTGAAATGGATTGGCAGTTTTCTGACTGGTCGGTCACAGTGTATAAAATATGGTAGTTTTCTGTCATCGTAAATTACTGTAACATCAGGGGTTCCTCAAGGCTCTCATATTGGTCCCCTTTTATTTAATCTCTTTGTGAATGATATAGCTTCTGTAATAAAAAATAGTAATTTCTTAATGTTTGCAGATGACTTAAAAGTGTTCAGAGTAATCGAAAATCCTTCTGATGCTGCATTGTTGCAAAGTCATTTGGATGGTTTGTCCCGTTGGTGTGACGTTAATGTCCTGCACTTAAATGTGAATAAATGTTACAAGATTACATTTGCAAGAATAAACTCACCTTACATTTATCCTTACGAGATTAATAATGAAGTGTTGCGCGAGACTAATCATGTAAAAGATCTGGGAATTAATCTTGACAATAAATTGTCCTATAACATTCATATACATGAAATAATATCAAAATGTTGGGGTTCATTCAAAGATCTGGATCAGATTTTTCCGTCGACAGTCTAAAATTATTATACTGTTTAATATTAGAATATTGCTCTATAATCTGGTGTCCCAGTTATAATATTCACATTAACAATATTGAAGCTGTCCAAAAGAGATTTCTAAGATTCTGTGCATTTAAGATGGGATACTTGAGAGATGAATATGATTATAATGATATTCTTGCTAGGCTTAATATTAATACATTGGAACATAGAAATATTTTATAATCTTGTAAAAAGGGCTTGTTCCGTGTATGAATAAATAAATAAATAAATTAAAAAAAAATATTCCTTTTCCAGAATATTGTATCAAGAGCAAAGAAATGCATCGCAAAACACGACTTTACTACAGTTCTAGTGATCTTTCCAATATTCAAACAACTCCGCTGTTTAAAACCGGAATTCGAGAGGACTGTAGAGCAGTATGACTTAAATGTTAAATTAAAGTTTGATCAGATCCTACAAATGCTACATTCCACTGTATGTACACATAATATAGATTTTAATGTACATTAAGATGCACATTTGTTGCTTTTTATTTTAGGGCTCCAAGGCATTAGAAGATTTTATTGAAAGCATACGGTCTGATTCAGTCACACAGTTGCCAACAGATGGTACTGTCCATGAAATGACAAGTAACGTTATCATGTTCTTAGAACAGTTGCTTGATTATACAGATACCATTGGTATAGTTCTTGAACAAGACCCAAATTATTCAAGACAGCTAAGCAAACTAAAATCGAATAATCCACATAAAGCCTTATTAGGTCTTTACATAAGTAAGTCTCTCTAATAATAAGAATATTTAAACCTAATATCTTTGATTTCAGAAAAAGTCTTGGTGCAATTGAATCACACTTTAATAAGCAAGAGTGAACAATATAGCGATTCTGCATTAAAGGCTCTATTCCGATTGAATAATAACAATTATGTGTTAAAATCATTACAAAGAAGTAATTTGATGGAACTTTATTTGATTTCTGAACCAAACTGCGAGGAATATTATTATACTTCTATTCAGGAGCACAAAAAAGCTTATTCTCAAAGGTAAATAATATAATAATCTTTATTCAAATAGGAAACTCCTGATATAGACTATGCATTGATTATGTGGAACGACATAATCATGAATTTTATTTTAAACTGAAGCTCGTTCACGGCCATGCAGGGAACGCCCATTGTTGGCTAACATTTTTGCATCAGTTTCTTTGAAAAAGGCAACTTCCAGTCCGTTGTAAAAATGTTTTTTTTTTCTGAACCAAACTGTGAGGAATATTATTATACTTCTATTCAGGAGCACAAAAAAGCTTATTCTCAAAGGCAAATAATATAATAATCTTTATTCAAATGGGAAACTCCTAATATAGACTATGCATTGATTGTGTGGAACGATATAATCATGAATTTTATTTTAAACTGAAGCTTGTTCACGGCCAGGCAGGGAACGCCCATGGTTGGCTAACATTTTTGCATGAGTTTCTTTGAAAAAGGCAACTTCCAGTCCGTTATAAAAAATTTTTTTTTTTCGCCTTGTGATAGAAAAATAAAACTGATGCTGTTTGATAATGCTCGATTTCTGCTACGGAAAAACATTACCCTCTCTACCATCCACGCTAGTCCTTTGGGACTGGGTTTTCTTTAAATAGTTGACCTCCGTCAACGGCTAGAAAGTTGGAACAAATACCAACGAAAGTTTGCAACTTTTATTAGAAATTTGCAAAAGGTTTTTGCTCCACATGAAATCAGAATTTATGTTAAAAAAAGAAACATTTTCAGCACATAAATACCTTCACTGCTCATGAACGTGATACTTTAATGGAAGAGTGATTGTTTAAACCAATGATTTAACTTACAAGGTACCAAATATAAAATATTTCACGTCAGTCGGTTTTATCCGAAAGAATTCTGAGCGAAAAACTTTCAAATACTGGACTAAATCAACTTTTTCATGAATATCGGAGGAAAAAAACATAAGAAAATTGATTTTTCTTGTAAAAGTTGTTATTATTGTTTAAACAATATAAATAATTGTCAACCCCGACTGTGAGAAACATTTTTGAATTTAAATTTTCAATAAAAACAACAATGTTTTATATCGCGAAAAAAAAAAATTTTTTTGTAAATATTGTTATTATTGTTAAACAATATAAATAATTATTTGCATCACTTGGGATGTTTCTGATTTTGAATAATATACAATACAATATAATTTTTATTCATCTTTTAAGCTACATCACAAGTGCAGATAAGATAAGTCAGGTACAATAGGAAAATCTAATAGTAGATGGAGTAAAATACATTGAATAATAAAATAACATAAATAAAATGATTAAAACAGTTGGGTTCATTAGTTAATAAGAGAGTGGAACCTCTATTCCATTAATGGCCTGGATGAACTCATCAATGGTGTAAAAACAGTTTGCTGAAAGATATTCTTTTAATTTACTTTTAAATTTAAGAAATGGTAAGCATTTCAGGTCTACTGGTAACAGGTTATACAGACATGTGCCTGAATATAACGGTGACTTTTCATATTTAGCGTGAAAATGTTTGTTTTGGTATTTGTCATTTTTCCCTCTGGTGTCGATTGTGTGTATGTTAGAATATTTAGTTAGTGCAGTTTTTTTTCCATGAATGTGTAACAGAATTTTTAGTAAATATATGCTAGTGACTGTTAAAATCTTTTGTTCGCAGAAAGTTGTTCTGCATAAGGTGTTTCTTAAAAAATGTTTTCTTAACCGCTTCTCAAGTCACCGAAGTAACTCCTTGAAAATCCAGAATGAATTTGTGTTAGGTAAAGAGAAACGAGGCCCTACAGCTTATAGTTGAGTCCGAACCACTTCTTGGGGATAATTTTATAATTAAAATTATTTCGCGATGAGCACGGGTTGAACCTGCTTCACTAGGTACGCCAGTATGCAAGCTAGACGTGCTAAACCACTGAGCTACCGTCCCCGTTAAAGGTGTGAAACTTAAGATTGAAGATCATTCTTATGACACGTTTTTGTAGAATGAGAATTCTATTTATATCTGAGGACCGGCCCCACACAATAATGTTGTATGAAATTACCGAGTGAAAGTTTGCGTAATATACTGACATTATGGAATCTGTATCTAGTTTATTTTTCAGGTTCATTATAATGTAAAATACCTTGTTAAGTTTTTTGGCTGTAAAGTCAATATGTAGGTTCCAATTCATTTGGCTGTCGACTATAGTTCCTAGAAATTTGATAGAATTTACCGAGGTTAAGGTAATATTTTGAACAACCGGGTGAGGGTTAGTGGATTTGTCAATACGGTTGTAGATTTTAATGCGAACCGTTTTTTTATAATGCTGATAATTTTGTGTTGGACTTCTTCTGCGCATTTACCTGATGTAATTATAGAGGTATCATCTGCATATATAAAAATTTTTCCCTCCGTGATATGCTGGGGGAGATCATTGACGTACAGTAAAAAAATTAGTGGGCCAAGGACACTGCCTTGCGGTGTGCCTCTGTTTATGGTATATTCTCTCGAAGTCGTGTTGCCGTGTTTTACCATAAATCTTCTATTCTCCAGGTAGGATGTTAGTAGGGCGTTGGTGTTACCCCTTATCCCCATTCTTTCTAATTTCTCTGATACAAATTGAATATTTAGTGTGTCAAATGCACGAGACAGGTCAAAAAAGATGCCGGTGGTAATCTCATTGTGGTCAATTTTATTATGTATGTGTTAGAGGGCAAATTAAACAGTCACTTTGATGGTGAACTATCTAAAACTTGTACTAATACAAGACCCACAGCACATAGTTTCTTCTGTACACCTGTCACGGAAAACGATGTCCGAAAAGTTATTGCTGCCCTACCCAACAAAAAGTCCACTGGATTTGATGAGGTCCCTGTCGATCTAGTGAAAAAATGTAGTTATATGCTCTCAGGTCCAATTGCGTATACCATAAACAAATCCATCCAACTAGGTCAATTTCCCGAATTGTTAAAACTTGCATTCCTAATACCAATACCAAAAGATGGTGACTCTCAAAATATTGAAAACTACCGCCCAATTGCCATACTAAGCATATTCTCAAAAATCATCGAAACAATAATTGCGCAAAAAATATATGACTACCTTGATATATTTAATATAATGACTGATTGTCAACACGGGTTTAGGAAAAATTGTTCTACTGAAACAGCAACTCTGGAATTCGTTAGAAATTCCAGAGTTGCTGTTTCAGTTTCATTGATTTTTCTAAACGTTTTGGTTAATTTTTGTTCGTGGCTGATGTTTGTAGTGTTAATTACCCAGCTTATTAGCTGAACATAATGATCTGATGGGCCAGGGTCAAAGTTGTTACAGATTACATTTTCGTTATTTACATTTGTTAAGATGTAGTCAAGACTAGTCCGTGAAACGTGGGTTCTTAAATTATGAATTCTAGTAGCATGATTGAATAATGAATTAAGACCGTAGGATTCCATAATGTCAGTTAGGGCCACAGATTTAAATGATGGCATCATGTTGTCTATGTTGAAGTCCCCACATACAAATAGACTCTCATAATTATTGGTTATTTTTGATAAGAGTGCAGATAGTTGCGTAAAAAATATGTTAACATCACTATTTGGTGATCTGTAAATACAGACTACAAATATTGTTTCTGAATGCTACGGCTGAACACTCGAATGAGAGTTCAAATGACATATCACATATTTTTTTAAGTTTTTACATTCATGCATGATGCAATTCTTGACAAAGATCGCAGTGCCGCCATGTATGTGAGTTTGTCGTGAGTAATTACTTATTTTAGTATAACCTGTTAACTGTACCTATTCTATTTGAGTGGTGGTTGCCCAATGCTCGGAGATGCAGACAAAAGTAGGATCAATACTGTCTAATAGGAACTCTAATGAATTTATTTTGTTTGTAATGCACTGTATGTTGTAGTGTATAAGTTTAAGAGCCTGTTTTTGCACCATTGATGTGCTTCTGTGGTTAGAATTCCTGATTGTCGGTAAACTTGTGGTTGAAGCTACAGGAAAAGAGTTGATTTGTGGTTGATCAGTTGAGGTACTTGCTGAAGTCCCCTGAGAATTTTGAAAACTAGACGGCCGGCTGTTGTCTTGATTGGTGAAGGACACTTGTCTTGGGTTGTCCAGAAATCGTTGGCCTATTCTGAAATTAAATCTAGCATAGGCGACTTCTTGAGGCCAAAAATGTTCATCATATACGGTTTGGAGAAGTGAGGGATGGACACCCACCATAAAACATTGATTATCTGGGATGGTCTTGGCAGTTTTTAAGAGTTTGACACTTATGTCCTTAGAGTTTATTTTTTTCGAGATGAAACATTTGATATCATTTTCAGTTGTAATATCTTTTATGCGAGAAAGAAACAGCCAGATTTGCTTGTTTTTATTTGGTTGTTCTTTGTCTTGGAAATTGCCAAAACTTTCAGCTTTTCCAGTGTGTATATTTCTTCTTTTCCTATGGTATCTCGGTGTAATAAATTCGTCATTTAGGAGTGATACAGGGGGTTTTCCTTCTTCGTATGGGTTAGAGAGATTCGTGTTCTTATCATTAGTAGGATGTGAGTTGACATCACTCAGATTTATTATTTCTTGCATTTTATTTCTTTGTTTATTTTCCAAGTCTGTTAAATTTGACTGATTAGATATAGTTGCTTCTTTATGGATTTTTTTATTTTCTTGTTTGTTTTTATTGCCATTGATATTGATGTGTGTTTTTTGTGATAAATTCTCCTTAAAGTTATTATTGTAAAAAAATGATTCCACTTATTTGGTTATTAAATATTTTATTTTTTGTTCTGTGTTTGTATTTTTTCTTTTAACAATTCATTATTCACCTTCAGTTCATGGTTTAATTCCATTAAGATTTTGTTTTCAAACTTTAAAGATTCTATTAAAATATCGTTGGCTGAATTATTTTCTCTCTCCTCAGAGGTTAGATTCTCTGAGATGTTTTTGAGGACAGTTCTTGGTTTATACAACATGTCTGTCTTGTAGAGCAACTTTTGTGAAAGGATGCACCACATTGATACACTTTGTTCGTTTTATTACTTTTTTATCACAGTATTTGCAGAAATTACTTTCAGTTGCATTTGGCTTGGCAGCTATCTTGTTTTCTTCTCTTAAAAAACACATATTAAAAAAAATGATCAAAATTGTTGCTGTTGCTGAGAATTAAGAGGTTTTAACAATTTTTAGGCTTCATTGACTCGACTATTGTTTGTAGTCTCATTATCATTGTTTAATTGTTTATTTTCAGTTGGACAAAACTTCTAAACTATATTGGATGTGATGATCCTTCAATACACTTGCACGGTGATAAATTACGGGACAAAGAAAGAGCTGTCCTTAAAGAGAAATTTGCAGTAAGAATTTGATACTCACAGAGAATACGCAACTTCATTCTATTTTGTTTCAGGGTTTTAATAAAGAGATAGATGACATTGGAAAAGTTCAAAGGGGATATTCAATACCAGATATAGAACTACGTGAAAGTATAAAGAGAGATAATAAAGAACTTATCATCCCAAGATATAATGCCTTTTATAACATGTAAGTTATACATTCAAATAAGGCTTTTACCATTAGTAATCATTTTTTGTAGGTATGCTGGTCTGCAGTTTACAAAAAATCCTGAAAAATACATTAAACACAAGCCAGATGAAGTATCGGCAATTATCGATCGATTTTTTGATGTAGCCGCATAGTTATTAGATATACTATTACTTTCTTTATACTTATATATTTATGTAATTTAATTGTAGTCTATATTAAACTGAATATTCCATAATACTTACTTAATTTATAAATTTACCGATAGTTAACAATATTTTTGATATTTCCAAAGATGTTATAAAAATTTTCCCATATAATCACATCTTTCTTTTATCAAAAATAAAACAGCACAGTGATGAGGATTGAATCTGTGACCTGCAATACTAGGTGTACATAAGCAATTTTTAGCCGGTCAACAGTTTAATCACATGAGGTACGTATGTGCAACTTAAAAAATCATCCAATTCAATTGTAGGTTATGCATCTAAACTTTCAGGATTCCTCTCTTATTTGACTTAATTCCTATTTTTAGTACATTTGACTCACATGCTTACATGTGTGTAACGCAGCTTCAAAGTAAAAACTGTGTCAAGTCAACTGCCTTTTCTGTGTACGATAAAGAAACCTTTTTTTAGGAAAACCTTTAGTGGAGTCAATGGTTTTCACTTCGGAAAAATTCCGGGAAGCAGTAACTTTTGAGAATACATCTCTGAACATGTCAGGAACAACCAAAAGTTACCAACAATAGTCCTTGAGCGACATTTGTTATTAAACAAATTAGTTGCAAAATACCAGTTTTTGTCAAATATATTTTAAAATAATTTTTTCTTTCAAAAACTAATTATGCCATTCGAAAGTACGGGAAATGTCATCAAAAATGTATATAAAGTTTTTTTTACGATAAAAAATATAGGCTCCAGATTTTTTTGTTTAACGCATGAAAATGGAACGTGGGGACACGTAAGTAGGGCGAGCGAAACGCGTGCAACCTCAGACGTGCTACACTAAATTTGTTGTAGCTTTTGAACTAATTAATGAAATTGACCTTACAAAAGCTTAAATGAAAAAAGAAACATGTAGCTATTGAATTATTATGTTTTCAAACATAAAAATGAATGTATGTAGGAATAGTACATATGAGGAGCAACTTATCAAAACGCATTATGTCCACTTTGGGACAAAATTGAGTTAGATATGAATTACGATTCACTGTGGCCATATGTTCTTATGAATGTACACTAGACACATTGAAAAGCTTTATGTCCCAGTGTTTTTGTATAGCAAAATCTAACGGCCACATCAAAACACGTTATGTCCAATGAAACGCTTACTTACATTGCATTTGTGTGGTCAAGTTATGACAGGTTGTCATTTTTTCTAACTCAGGACGAAACTGAAAGAAGAAACATTTGGCTATTGGATTATTATATTTTTAAATATAAAGATGAATGTATGTAGGAATAGTACATATATGAAGTCGGAACATAAAGAGATTTGCGATGAAATCGGTAAAGCTCTACCATTTCTAACATTTTTAAGACAGAAACCTGGGTCCTTCACATTTTACTCTTGAAGTAATGTATAAAAAGAACCAATGAGTGAAAAAAATCTCAAAAATTTATTTTTGAAGATATACACTTCCAAAATTTCAAAATTTTGAGAAGGTGATAAAATTTGATATACACTATCGGAAAATGTTCGCTTTGGTGCAGGCAATAAGAGCAAGCGAGAACGAAGGGGCGTGTTACATTTTGCTTCTGCTAGAGTATTGGTAGACGCCTTTATTGTGGGAGGTCGGTTAAGTCGTTGAAACTATGTAATCCCAAAAGTAAAAATTTCCGATACTGTATATAATTAGCTTTAACCACCTATTACTCTGGTTTAAATCACATTATTAGATCTCTGTAGGTGCGATTTTTAAATCTTGAAATGTGTACTTTAAGATGCTTCAAGGGGATTTACCTTAAAAATTAAATTAACGCTTTTTTTATGAAAATAAAAGAAAAATTTTTTTGTCTGAAAATTCGTGAAATTATGGATAAAATAAACATTAATAACTTTTATAAAAAATTTATTGTTTAATAATAATCTTTTGTTTTGCGTAAATTATTTTTACTTTTTATATCGAGATATATTATTTTTTTGAGACCTCACCAGTACCATATGAAATTTTGTATTATTACTTTTTAATGCCATAATCTAAGCGACCTAAAAATCCCCACAGTGACAACCCGAGTGAAATTTGTTTGAAATTTATCGAGTTATGTCATTTTTAATGAAATTTTGATCGAATAGTCGGCCATACTGGATGAGCCATTTTGAATTATGTTTTTTTTACATCATAATCTGTTTCAGCGATCTCGAAAACCCCAATCTCAATTTGAATTAAATTGTTTTAATATTTCTCAACTAATAATAATTTTGTTAAAAAAAAGTTTCTTTTTTTGTTTAAATAATTAATAAACAATAATAATAATAATAATTTATTCATCCAAGGAACTTATACAGTTATAGGATATGTCACAGTATATGATGCACTGACCCAGCAAACATTTAGGTATTATTTGACGTCAAAACTACCTAAATTATGTATAATAAATTTAGTCGCAAAATTAAAATTAACCATGTTTTGGTAAAATTTACGTTGACGCTACGTGAAATCGACATAAGTGGAGAATAAGACGACGTCGAAATTAGGTTACATCGACTAAGACAGGTAAAATTACACATAAATTGTACTTGTAGTCGCACAATATATTTGGTTAATAATACCTATTTAGGGAAATTTTACTTAAATTCGATGTCAATTCGACATCGAGTTGACTAGCTTTAGGTAGAACTTACGTATTTAAGTATGTGAAATTGGAAAATGACACCAAGAGGAAAAACATAAGGTTTTTATATCTATTTGGTAATTTTCTCTATAATATTGTTGTCAGTCACCTACAAATTTGAAGAGATACCTAACTCACAATGACGATACAAGTTAAATGTCGGTAACTAAAATAAATCCGATTTATAAGTGAAGTATTTGCAGTACTCGCTTGTTGAAATCAATGCGACGAAAATTTTTTTGTGTATAATAACAGCTGTACTTCGTAAAATAACAATGCGCCTCCAAAATATTCATCTATAAGGAAATTCTTATTGCCAAGTAAAAAAATTATAGTAATAATTTGAGCCGAAAAGTATGCTATACTTGTTAAATATGAGTTTACAGGTATAATTATGTTTTTTTTTTAGCTTTTCGTTGGTTTGTTTCCATACACACTCATTTTTAAAATTCTAATTTGGAATCATATTTCAACTCTGCTAAGAAAATATGGCGTCTTGAGCTAATTTAACCTTAAAGTTAACTGCCTTTGTAAATGCAACTACAAAAGATAATTGACTTAATGATTGAAATCAGGTAGATAAGCCAGGTAGAATTTATCTATTTGTCGACCCAATATTACTTCAAAGGTGTATAATAATAGTGACCAAATAGGTTGCTATTTAGGTATACATTACGTAGGATTTACAACAAAATCTACCTAGTGAGATATTCGACTATTAGGAATATTTTTAGTCGCTAAAAAGGTAAATACTACCTAATTATATTACCTATTTCTACCCTATTGTAAATTTATCCTTCAGGTCATTTTTGGTAGATTTTTTTAGTAGTTTTTCACTCGCTGTTTTCGTTAAATTTACTTTAAAGGGAAATTGTGAATGAGGTAGATTAATTGGTATTATTTACGTAAACTGAAATCTAAAGTAAGACAAATTGGTAAATTTTTATCGGAAGTGTATTTTTATGTGTCAATTTTACGTCATAATTACCTTAACAAGTAAATTCCTCTTTTACCAAGTCGAATTGGAGCTAATTTTAACAAAAATGTTTGCTGGGGAAGGTGCATTTTAGAATTATAAAAAAAAAAAATTTAAAAACAATGCATTAAGTACTAAAAAAATATTTAAAAAAGTTCAAATCAAATCATGGTAATACATTCATAATTACAATATACGTCAACACAATAAAATTTATAAATTAAAAGTATTTAAAAATATATATGGATGTTTTCGTGCAAAATCATGCAGTAAAAACTCTTCCTCACTATAGAAGCAGTGAGTTAATAGCAGTTTCTTTATTTTTTGTTTGAATTTATTGACGGACAGATTTTTATATTCGTCAGATAATTTATTGTATAATATAATCCCTTTATATTTTGGGCACTTCTCAAATTTAGATGTTCTGTGCCCTGGAATTTATATTGGAAGTATATTAAATTCCTTGTATCATAATGGTGGTTATCACCCAGTCTCTTATAGTTATTGATGTTTTTCTGTGTATGAATTAATATTTGATAAATATATATGCATGGGAGTGGAATTATGCTATAATGCTTAAATAAGGGTCTACATGTTGTTCTGCTACTGACATAGGCAAGAATTCTTACTGCACGCTTCTGCATTATGAACACTCTCTAAGTTGCGGATTCTGAGCCCCAACATATCAAACAGTATGAAATTTTCGAGTGTATCTGAGCGAAATAGAAATTTTTTAATATAAAATTATTGACATGAGTCTAAATTTCCTCACGATAATATGTTTATAACTTTTTAGTTTAAGCTATGTAAAAGTGATATCAAAAGGTTTTAGGGAAATCGAAGCTTCCCGTAATAATCCGAAATAATGCATATTTTTAGCCACTATTGACTTCACTACTTGCTCAGAAACAAAATTGTCATACCAAATTTAATAACTGTATGTACAGTGTGTCCCCGGATCGACTCATGAATAAGTGATCTAGTCTGAACATGTTTGAGTTGAAATTTCATCTTCTGAGGTTCAGCCTTGCTTGAATAGAAACTAGTTTGTGCCATAATTTTAGTTTTGAAAAATTTTCCCACTAGTAAAGTGTTTTTTCTGTAGGAGATACGACAAAATGCTGTTAAAAAAAATTGTTCAGAAAGTAAAACTGAGTAAGAGACCAAAACTTACTCTGCCTACTTTGATATTTTGTCTTATTTCTTAATTTTTTTAAAGAAGTAGGTACCTTCCATATTGCAGATATTGTGTCCACCGACCAAACAGCAAAAGTAGCCTAATATTCAAATTTCCACAGCATTGCAGCATATGGAATGCTATGGAGAACAGCACCTGTCACTCGGAAAATTTTCGTCCCACAAGAGAACGCAATTAGAACATTATGTGGCATTATGAGCTGCAGAGAGATACCTTCAAAGAACATGGCATACTTACTATTCCAGGACTATACATATTCAGTTGTCTTCAATATAGACAATTCTAGAGGACTCAATTTTTTTGAGTTCAACAAATGAAGAGGTAAAAAAAATCCCACAAAGCACCGGGACACCACACTATAATGGTAGAAACATCAAAAGAAGTGGCTGCTGAAATTGCAGCACCACTTAAATATACTATTAATAAAGCCATAGATGTAGGAGTCCTTCCAAATATTTTAAAAATTGGAATAATTAAACCCTTATACAAAATAGGTTCAAAATTGGAAATTTCAAACTACAGACCAGTCTCTCTAATATCGAATATTTCAAAGCTAGTTGAAAAAATTTTAAAAGCCAAAATAATAAATCTTTTAAACAAGTATAGCATATTATCTAATAGGCAGTATGGGTTTAGGGAAAGCACTTCTACATGGGATGCCATATGTGGCGATCAGTTCACTTGTTGGGTAAATATAAGTCACCAACCCCAGGCTCAAGTAACCAAGGATCCAAGAAACAAGAATAATATACAATAACAATTTTATCGAATAACTACATAACATGTATTTCATTTTAAAATGTTATTTATTTAAGAAAATATTCGAATATATAACCAAATATTACTAAATTTTATTATTGAATAAATGCCAGCTATAATTGGTGACCCCAACTTTATCACGTGAGCATGATACGTCTTCTTTACAACAATGCATTTCCCCAGTTTCAGCCCAAAAGTCTAACCTAGTTGATATTAACTTTGACTTAAATTTATTGAGCGAAGCTCAAAAAGATGATTCTGACCTTAAATTTTTATTATCAGATACTTCATCGAACACGAAGAGAACTTTTCATTTAAAGAAAATTAAAATTCCATACTCAGACAAGTTTATTTGGTGTGACGTTTCTCGCCCTAAACTTCGTCCTTATGTTCCTATCGTTTATAGACGGACAATTTTTAATATTTTTCATGGTTTGTCTCACCCTGGTATCAAAGCGACTAGAACATTAGTTTCTACAAATTATTTTTGGCCTAAAATGACTTCAGATTGTAATCTCTGGGCAAAAACTTGTATTAGTTGTCAAACTAATAAAATGACAAGACATACGAGGAGCCCGATTACTGACTTCGATATACCTAAAGGACGATTCAACCACATACATATAGATTTAATAGGACCATTACCTCCTTCTAAAGGTTGTTCTTATATTCTCACTGTGATCGAGCGTTTTACTAGATGGCCCGAGGCTTATCCACTGCAAGATATTACTGCGGAAACTGTCTCTCCATGAAGATAGTACCGAGAAACGAATCAAACTAGATTTTCAAAAGACTTGTTATTACTTACTCAATTATGTACATGTATAAGTAAGTACTCTACTATATGACTCCCTGCAATGTAAAACCAGCTTATCAAGTGTATCAATATATTAATTATTCACTATTTTAATTGTCTCGCCAGCTTTTCTTTAGCCAAAGCTGCTATAGCTGGTGCGACATCTTTGAGAAAATCTCAATCCAGTTATGATTGCAAACTCATTCACTATATTAATTATCTCGCCAGCTTTTCTTTAGCCAAAGCTGCTATAGCTGGTGCGACATCTTTGAAAGACGCTCAATCCAATTATGATTGCAAACTTTCATTCACTTAGCACACGCTTCCAATTTTATTTCAATTTATCAATAACATATAACATACATTAAGGATAATGTTATTACAAAAATAAATGTCCTTGTTTTACGTTATTTTAGCATCTATCTGTCAAAACTGACTTTTCACTTAAATGTCATCTTAAATATTGATACCTTCTTCGTTGTAGGGGGGGAGTAATGTAGGGTACATACTACATATCTACATATAACCATGGATATAGAAAAAATAACAAAAACAATTTATATTATATATTTTACAGAAAATGTTAACATTCAAATAAATCCTTTGAAATATCATTCTACATTATTATTATAGCGTTACCCTGTCAAAAAAATCTCATCAATCCGTATTGAAAATTATCAAAAATTAATAGGTATCTATGAGAACCTATATGGTCAATAAGTTTCTATAAGAGTTAGGTAAAGTTGCTGTTGAAATTGTTATCAGTTTATATCCGCATTGACCAGCAAAATGAGTCAAGCCATATCCATTTGTTAATCCAAACATTTACTTATACCATATCAATGAGAAATTATGAGCACAGTATCTAATGTAATTCGTGCGGCTTTCCGTGATTAAAAGACAAGTGTTTCTTTAAGAAACGAGCTGCATTAGGTTAGAACAGTTTGGATTTGCAATTGAAGATTACAAATTATAATGTTTGAATAGGGATTTATGAGATCAGTTTCCATGAGTATTAATGTTTTTTTTCAGTAATATATTAAATGTGTTTTCAGTTGTTTGAATGGGTAAAAAGAAAGGTCAGTATTCAACTGCAATTACAAATACAAGTTTAATCGCTTCGAATGGGATTATATGCGATCAATTTCTAAAAGTATTTATGCTGTTTTCCGAATATAGTTATGATGAGGTTTAATCAGTAACAAATTGTTAACTACTTGTTATGATATGGTCGGAAATTCCAAGTACACATTTAGTATTCCTTCAAGAGGATTGATGAGAGCAGTTTCTACGAGTATCTATTTGTTGTTCCTATAGTAAATTATATAAGTCTTTATCAGTACAGATTCGGATTTAATTTAAATATGAAAATTATATCAGAATAAAGCAACCAAATATTTTAAACAGTATCTATTTGTAAATCCAAAACATTTACTTATACTATCTCAATGAGAATTTATGAGAAGAGTATCTAATGTAAAACGTGCGGCTTTCCGTGGTTAAATGGCAAGAGTTCCTATAAGAAACGAGCTGCATTAGGTTAGAACAGTTTTGATTTGCAATTGAAGATTCAAAATTATAATGTTTGATTAGGGATTTATGAGATCAGTTTCTATGAGTATTAATGTTTTTTTTTCAGTAATATATTAAATGTGTTTTCATTTGTTTGAATAGGTAAAAAGAAAGGTCAGTTTTCAACTGCAATTACAAATACAAGTTTAATCACTTCGAATGGGGTTAGATGCGATCAATTTCTCAAAGTATTTATGCTGTTTTCCGGATATAATTGTGAAGAGGTTTAATCAGTAACAAATTGTTCACTACATGTTATGATATGGTCGGAAATTCCAAGTACACATTTGGTATTCCTTCAAGAGGATTGATGAGAGCAGTTTCTACGAGTATCTATTTGTTGTTCCTCTAGTAAATTATATAAGTCTTTATCAGTAAAGATTCGGATCTAATTTAAATATGAAAATTATATCAGAATAAAGCAACCAAATATTTTAAACAGTATCTATTTGTAAATCCAGACATTTACTTATACTATCTCAATGAGAATTTATGAGAACAGTATCTAATGTAAAACGTGCGGCTTTTCGTGGTTAAATGGCAAGTGTTTCTATAAGAAACGAGCTGCATTAGGTTAGAACAGTTTTGATTTGCAATTGAAGATTACAAATTATAATGTTTGAATAAGGATTTATGAGATCAGTTTCTATGAGTATTAATGTTTTTTTTCAGTAATATATTAAATGTGTTTTGATTTGTTTGAATGGGTAAAAAGAAAGGTCAGTTTTCAACTGCAATTAAAAATACAAGTTTAATCGCTTCGAATGGGATTATATGCGATCAATTTCTAAAAGTATTTATGCTGTTTTCCGAATATAGTTATGATGATGTTTAATCAGTAACAAATTGTTAACTAGTTGTTATGATATGGTCGGAAATTCCAAGTACACATTTAGTATTCCTTCAAGAGGATTGATGAGAGCAGTTTCTACGAGTATCTGTTTGTTGTTCCTATAGTAAATTATATAAGTCTTTATCAGTACAGATTCGGATCTAATTTAAATATGAAAATTATATCAGAATAAAGCAACCAAATATTTTAAACAGTATCTATTTGTAAATCCAAACATTTACTTATACTATCTCAATGAGAATTTATGAGAACAGTATCTAATGTAAAACGTGCGGCTTTCCGTGGTTAAATGGCAAGAGTTTCTATAAGAAACGAGCTGCATTAGGTTAGAACAGTTTTGATTTGCAATTGAAGATTACAAATTATAATGTTTGAATAAGGATTTATGAGATCAGTTTCTATGAGTATTAATGTTTTTTTTCAGTAATATATTAAATGTGTTTTCATTTGTTTGAATGGGTAAAAAGAAAGGTCAGTTTTCAACTGCAATTACAAATACAAGTTTAATCACTTCGAATGGGGTTATATGCGATCAATTTCTAAAAGTATTTATGCTGTTTTCCGGATATAATTGTGATGAGGTTTAATCAGTAACAAATTGTTCACTACATGTTATGATATGGTCGGAAATTCCAAGTACACATTTGGTATTCCTTCAAGAGGATTGATGAGAGCAGTTTCTACGAGTATCTATTTGTTGTTCCTCTAGTAAATTATATAAGTCTTTACCAGTAAAGATTCGGATCTAATTTAAATATGAAAATTTATATCAGAATAAAGCAACCAAATATTTTAAACAGTATCTATTTGTAAATCCAGACATTTACTTATACTATCTCAATAAGAATTTATGAGAACAGTATCTAATGTAAAACGTGCGGCTTTTCGTGGTTAAATGGCAAGTGTTTCTATTAGGGATTTATGAGATCAGTTTCTATGAGTATTAATGCTTTTTTTCAGTAATATATTAAATGTGTTTTCATTTGTTTGAATGGGTAAAAAGGAAGGTCAGTTTTGAACTGCAATTACAAATATAAGTTTAATCACTTCGAATGGGGTTATATGCGATCAATTTCTAACAGTATTTATGCTGTTTTCCGAATATAATTGTGATGAGGTTTGATCCGTAACAAATTGTTCACTACATGTTACGATATGGTCGGAAATTCCAGGTACATATTTAGTATTCCTTCAACAGGATTAATGAGAGCAGTTTCTACGAGTATTTATTTGTTGTTCCTACAGTAAATTATATAAGTCTTTATCAGTATGCATTCGGATCTAATTTAAATACAAAAATCATATCAGAATGAAACCCCAAATATTTTAAACAGTGTCCACCTGTAAATCCAAGATAATATTATAATGAGAATCCATCACAACAGTATCTAATATAACGTGTGCGGTTTTCCGTGGCTAAATTTTAAAATTATTTGCAATAAATAAGCTTTAACGGATTCGAACAGTTTTGCATTTCCAGATGAATAGTTTTAATTGTTAGGGATCTATGAGGTCAGTGTAATGTTTTTTTTTTTCAATAAAATGTGTTTTTATTGGAAAATAAACATTACACAAAGACACTGATCTCATAGATCCCTATTTAACAATTAAAACTATTCATCTGGAATTGCAAATTAAAACTGTTCAAATCCGTTAAAGCTATTTATTAAAAATACTTTTAAAATTTAGCCACGGAAAGCCGCACGCGTTACATTAGATACTGTTCTGATTGGTTCTCATTAAAATATATCTTTAAATGTTTGGATTTACAAGTGGATACTGTTTAAAATATTTGGTTGTGTCATTCTGATATAATTTTTGTATTTAAAGTAGATCCGAATGCATACTGATAAAGACAAATTTTCTATTGGAACAACAAATACATACTCATAGAAACTGCTGTCATCAATCCTTTCGAAGGAATACTAAATATGTACCTGGAATTTCCGACCATATCGTAACATGTGGTGAACAATTTGTTACTGATCAAACCTCATCACAATTATATTCGGAAAACAGCATAAATACTGTTAGAAACTGATCGCATATAACCATCTTCGAAGTGATTAAACTTGTATTTGTAATTGCAGTTGAAAACTGACCTTTCTTTTTACCCATTCAAACAAATGAAAACACATTTAATATACTTATTACTGAAAAAAAAACATTAATACTCATAGAAACTGATCTCATAAATCCTTATTCAAACATTATAATTTGTAATCTTCAATTGCAAATCAAAACTGTTCTAACCTAATGCAGCTCGTTTCTTATAGAAACTCTTGCCATTTAACCACGGAAAGCCGCACGTTTTACATTAGATACTGTTCTCATAAATTCTCATTAAGATAGTATAAGTAAATGTCTGGATTTACATATAGATACTATTTAAAATATTTAGTTGCTTTATTCTGATATAATTTTCATATTTAAATTAGATCCGAATGCATACTGATTAAGACTTATATAATTTACTATTGGCACAACAAATACATACTCGTAGAAATTGCTATCATCAATCCTTTCGAAGTAATACTAAATATGTACCTGGAATTTCCACACGTAACATGTAGTGAACAATTTGTTACTGATCAAACCTCATCACAATTATATTCGGAAAACAGCATAAATACTGTTAGAAATTGATCGCATATAATCCCATTCGAAGTGGTTAAACTTGTATTTGTAATTGCAGTTGAAAACTGACCTTTCTTTTTATCCATTCAAACAAATGAAAACCCATTTAATATATTACTGAAAAAAAAAACATTAATACTCATAGAAACTGATCTCATAAATCCCTATTCAAACATTATAATTTGTAATCTTCAATTGCAAATCAAAACTGTTCTAACCAAATGCAGCTCGTTTCATATAGAAACTCTTGCCATTTAACCACGGAAAGCCGCACGTTTTACATTAGATACTGTCCTCATAAATTCTCATTGAGATAGTATAAGTAAATGTCTGGATTTAAAAATAGATTCTGTTTAAAATATTTGGTTGCTTTATTCTGATATAATTTTCACATTTAAATTAGATCCGAATGCATACTGATAAAGACTTATATAATTTACTATTGGTACAACAAATACATACTCGTAGAAGCTGCTATCATCAATCCTTTCGAAGTAATACTAAATATGTACCTGGAATTTCCGACCATATCGTAACATGTAGTGAACAATTTGTTATTGATCAAACCTCATCACAATTATATTCGGAAAACAGTATAAATACTGTTAGAAATTGATCGCATATAACCCCATTCGAAGTGATTAAATTTGTATTTGTAATTTCAGTTGAAAACTGACCTTTCTTTTTACCCATTCAAACATATGAAAACACATTTAATATATTACTGAAAAAAAAAAACATTAATACTCATAGAAACTGATCTAATAAATCCCTATTCAAACATTATAATTTGTAATCTTCAATTGCAAATCAAAACTGTTCTAACCTAATGCAGCTCGTTTCTTATAGAAACACTTGCCATTTAACCACGGAAAGCCATACGTTTTACATTAGATACTGTTCTCATAAATTCTCATTGAGATAGTATAAGTAAATGTAAAGACTTATATAATTTACTAGAGGAACAACAAATAGATACTCGTAGAAACTGATGCTCTCATCAATCCTTTTGAAGGAATACTAAATGTGTACTTGGAATTTCCGACCATATCATAACAAGTAGTGAACAATTTGTTACTGATTAAACCTCATCACAATTATATTCAGAAAACATCATAAATACTTTTAGAAATTAATCGCATATAACCCCATTCAAAGTGATTAAACTTGTATTTGTAATTGCAGTTGAAAACTGACCTTTCTTTTTACCCATTCAAACAAATGAAAACACATTTAATATATTACTGAAAAAAAACATTAATACTCATAGAAACTGATCTCATAAATCCCTATTCAAACATTATAATTAGTAATCTTCAATTGCAAGTCAACCTAATGCAGCTCGTTTCTTATAGAAACACTTGCCATTTAACCACGGAAAGCCGCACGTTTTACCTTAGATACTGTTCTCATAAATTCTCATTGATGTGGTATAAGTAAATGTTTGCTGCTCCATTCTGGTAGAAACTGATAGAAATTTCAGCAGCAACTTTACTCCAGGCTCCAGTAGAGGGAGCTGTATACGTGTAGCTAGTTCATATCTAATCTAATGTGACCTAAGGAACTGAAGTGTGTTTGTTAAATTAAAAACAAAGCAGTCTCTTTCACTGCTAACTCATTCATTGCTTCTAGGCTAGAACAAGAACACCCGAGGAAATAAGGACTTTGCAGAATTTTGTGTTTACCACAATATTAGTATTTCTATTTGAAATATGCAATTTAAACTGTACATTTGTCGGCATGCATATCCAAATTAATACTAATAAAAAAGCAAAATGGAAGTTTACAATAAAAATACATCTGTAAAATATACAATTGAAACTGTACATTTGTTGACATGTATATCCACATTAATTCTAATAAAAAACAATGTTGAAATTTACAATAAAAACATGTTGATAAATGGTGTGTTACATACGATAGATACTGGAGAAAGGACGGACTGGAACTCTTATGATATTACTTATAGAAAAGTTTAGAATCTCTTTAAAGTTGTATCTGTAATTCCATATGTTTACAGATATAAGGGCAAGGGTGCATTTGCAGACACTAAACTGTAGATTTGTTGATGTATATTTCATATAAGTACTCATGAAAGGGCAACATGATAATTCCAAATAGCTCATTCGGAATTACTGTTTCATAACCGATTTAAAACTTAATAAAACAGATAAAATCCTGTCTGTATAATACTAATATAACTTATAGGAACGATAAAACCGCATCACTTTTTTTTTATAAGTTTCTATGTGGAATTTTTGGCAGGGTATACATCGCTATACCATAGCTTACCTTTTACATCTCTAATATACAGAATCGGAAAGTGTTGGTTTTGGTATGGCAATAAGAGCAAGCGAGAGCGAAGTAAGCAATGATGTACATAATTCTCTTGATGGGGCGTGTCACTCTTTGCCTCTGCTAGAGTCATTGAAACTATGCAACACTTTCCGAATCTGTATAACCCATTGGATAAAAGCAAACCGTCATTATGTATATTTGTCGATCTTGCTAAAGCTTTTGATACCGATTGCTATAGAAAATTATTATATAAGCTAAAAAATTATGGGTTCAGAGAAAAAGCATCTGATCTCATGAAAAGTTATTTGTCAGAGAGAGTCCAATATGTGAGTATTGATGGTATTAAAAGTGAAAGAAGTGGTAAGCTATGAGGTACCTCGGGGTACAGTTCTAGGACCTACATTGTTTATTTTATATATCAATAATTTATTTACATTAGATACAACTGGTCAGTTTTGCTGATGACAGTGTAAATTGTGGAGATAGTTGGGAACATTTGAAAACTACTGTGGAAAGTGATTTCAATAGAATCAAACAATGGTTTGATCAGATCACCGTCTTCTTTTTCTTTTAGCGGGGGGACAAAGGGTTGCTGCACTCAGGCCTTATGGCGCATTGTGCTACCGCTACGAATTTAGGGAATTCCCCCATTTAGGCCGGATTCTAACCCAAAGGCCAAAATCCTTCCTATGAGGGCATTCCTTATTTCTTCCAGCACTGAAAAACCAATGCCGAAGGGTTTGTGCCTCAAGTTCATGAGACTAGGGCAAGAAGTTAGGACGTGGTGGAAGTTTCTTCCTTGTTCCCACAGAACCTGTAGTCGGGGTTGTCAACCACCTATGGTGTCCCAGCAAACATTTAGGTATTATTTGACGTCAAAACTACCTATGTTATGTATAATAAATTTAGTCGCAAATTTAGAATTAATCATGTTTTGTTAAAATTTACGTTGACATTACGTGGAATCGACATAAGTGGAGAATAAGACGACGTCGAAATTAAGTTATATCAACTAAAACAGGTAAAGTTACATATAAATCGTACTTGTAGTCTCACAATATATTTGGTTACTAATACCTGTTTAGGTGAATTTTACTTAAATTCGTCGTCAATTCGACATCGAGTTGACTAGCTTTAGGTAGAATTTACGGAAGTATGTGAAATTGGAAAATGACACCAAGAAGAAAAAATAAGATTTTTATACTTATTTGGTATTTTTCTCTATAAGTAGTCGAAATATTGTTGTCAGTCACCTACAAATTTGAAGAGATATCTAACTCATAATATACAAGATGAATGTCGGTAACTAAAATAAATCCAGTTTATAAGTAAAGTATTTGCAGTTCTCACTTGTTGAAATCAATGCGACAATAATTTTTTTGTGTATAATGGCAGCTGTACTTCGTAAAATAACAATGCTCCTCCAAAATATTCATCTATAAGGAAATTCCTATTGCCAAATAAAAAAATTATAATAATAATTTGAGCCAAAAGTATGCTATACTTGTTAAATATGAGTTTACAGGTATAATTCTGTATTTTTTTTTTTACCTTTTCGTCAGTTTGTTTCCATACACACTAATTTTTAAAATTCTAATCTGGAATCATACTCCAACTGTGCTAAGAAAAAATAGCGTCTTGAGCTAATTTAACCTTAAAGTTAACTGCCTTTGAAAATGCAACTACAAAAGATAATTGACTTAATGGTTGAAATCAGGTAGATAAGTTAGGTAGAATTTATCGACTTTGTCGACCTAATATTACTTCAAAGGTGAATAATAAAAATGATAATATTTAGGTATACATTATGTAAGATTTACAACAAAATATACCTAGTAAGATATTCGACTATTAGTGGCTAAAAAGGTAAATACTATCTAATTATATTACCTATTTCGACCCTATTGGAAACTTATCCTTCGGGTCATTTTTGGTAGATTTTTTTAGTAGTTTTTCACTCGCTGCTTTCGTTAAATTTACTTTCAAGGAAAATTGTGTATGAGGTAGATTAATTGGTTTTATTTATGTAAACTGAAATCTAAATGAAGACCAATTGGTAAATTTTTATCGGAAGTGTATTTTTCCAGTCAATTTTACGTCATAATTACCTTAGCAGATAAATTCCTCTTTTATCAAGTCGAATTGGAGCTAATTTTAACAAAAATGTTTGCTGGGGTGCAGGTGTTCAGTGTAATTTTTCCCATTTTTTTGAAGTTAGGCCTTATTGAGTTTTGTTTATGATGTCGTCTTTAAAATAATAATAATAAAAACATTTTTAAACTTTCAGTTCGTGGTGACCAGTGGAGTACCCAAAATCGGTATATGTTCACGGATTTCACTTCTTTGGGTTCACTGCATCAAAATAAAAAAAACGGAACCTCAGTTGTCTCCGGAACTGTTAAAGATATCAAGTTGAAATTTGGCCCACATGTGAAGGGCTTTACCTGTAGATACAAACAATATTTTTTTCAAATTTTCTTAATGTATTTCTCACCCAAGAGAATACAAAAACATGCATATATTTTTTAATGGAATAAAATGGAATCTAAATAAACAATAAAAAATATTTATTGACTTATTTTTATTATTATCTACAATGTCAAGTAAACAAAAAGGGAAGAACCAAACTTTTTTAATGGAGCAATAAAAATAAAACGTGTAATAGCAAAGAAAAAGATATGTACTCACCATGAACTGAAAGTACAAAAAATATACTTATTAGTACTATTATTATTATTATTTTAGAGAAGCCGTCATAAGGTATTATAATAAGCCACAATGATCTGCTCTTACGAAACCCAATAAGGCCTAACGGCAAAAAAATGGGAAAAACGATAAGTTTTTATCGTTTTTCCCAACTGCTTTTTTCCTCAAACAAGTCGTGACTAAAAGAATACATATCAAAAAAATAAATTAAAAAAACACAGCTTTCTTTCACACCTTGTAGATAGAAATGTGCTTCAAAATAAAAGAATCAGGCAAAACCGCACATTGATATCTATTCTCGTTTTCAAAAAATGTGGATTTAAATTCAACCTAAAAATTCGCTTGATCCGTTTCAATGGACCAGCAGTTTAGTAACAAATTCACCGTCAATTCTTTCTTAGGCATGAGCACTCCACATTATACACTCTCAATGTGCCTCTGTTTTATACTGCTTATTACTGTTATAAAAAAAAAAATAATATATACAATGTGTCCCCGTTTGGGGTACCTACCGCACTCTTGTAAACTTTATTTTTGATTTGCCGAGAAAAATTTATAAAAAGTTTTGCTTGTCTTAGGAAGTCAAAAACTGTTGTCAAACTTAAGATAAATTATACAGGGTAGTCTAAAAATTAGCAAACATGAAATCGACTTTTTTACATTTTTATTGAACATTTCATTTTACATTTAAGTTTTTCAATTATGAAGAAAAGCTTAAGTAAGGAGTTTAGTTGCAAAATAAGGAAATAACAATTTTCAAAAAAAAAAAAAATAATAAATTCCATATGTAGACCTAAAGTAGTATTACTATGAGAAGATGCCAGCAAAAAATATGCGCAGAAACGAGTTTGTGCGCTCCATCATTCTAAACCAATGAGAAAGAATTACGTGACATTCAATGTCAATACCAGTGGCGGCGGTGCCCTGCAGTAGAGCGGCGGCGACGGTAATAATAATAATAATAAAACAACTTTATTAGGCAAAGTTTAGTAGAACTTGCTATTCTTACACTTCTCCTGAACAAAGGTTACTCGTAGCAGTTGGCAAGTTTTAATCTACTCCATTTTCACAGTTCCTTGACCGGGAAACTTTTATTGCAATTACACATTCCTATACCCCAGATAAAGCTATGCCACTGGTAAAAATATTCGCGCATTTTGGCTCCGCCCTGGCATCTTCTCATAGTAATACTAGTCTACTAGTACACATTCTTCTAACATTTTTCTAAATTCTTTATAGACAGATGACATCACATCTTCATTTATGGTTGCAACTTAATAAAGTCTTCTTCAAAATCGTTAGCGTATACTTTTTCTTTAAATACCTCCATAAGAAGTTATTCAGTGAGGTTACATCTGGCGAACGGGCTGACCATGCTGTTGGTCCATAGCAGCCAATTCACCTGTCGTGGAAGTGATTGTCTAACTAGAATTGTAGAATGTGCTGGGCATCCAAAAATTTTTTTTCTTCTAAATTCTAAATTTTCATTGTCCAGTTCGCCCAAATAGTATATTGTTTTATTAGGAGTAAAAGTGATACTTTTGTGACCAAGTTTGTAGGTTTGCCAGACGAACAAAATGAGTCCGGCAATTACACACGAGTCACAACAAGTGGTTTTTACTCCCAATAAAACATGCTATTTTTTTCTTCAAACGTCGATTAGCTATAAATAAAATAAAGATAAAAAATCTCGAATTTCACCACCAAAAACGAATTGTGTTATGCATCGCCGGCATATTAAATATAATATGCGTTGCTATGGATATTACTATTTCTGCCACTCACAGTGTCAGAAAAAGTACTTTTGCCTGCGTTGTTAATGGCAACGCACAGCCGTCTAAAAAGTCAAACTTTAATGTCATGAAATGAATTAAGAAATGACATGTTTTTCTGACGTTTGAAGAAAAACAAAATTATTTAAAATTTCTAAATAAGTCTTTTGATATAAATTTCCATCCATAAAATAAGGACTGATTATTCTGTGACGCATTATGCCGCACCAAACATTTACTTTTTAGAATTTTTAACTATTAGTGGTAATTCGGAAACCTATAATTGTAAAAATAGATTCGTCCGTGAATAAAATGTTTTGATGAAATGATCTATCTGCTAAAAATTTCTCACCCAAGCCTGGACTGGGAACCATTCTGCTACCAGACAATGTCTTTGATTGGCCCCAGCCACAACCCATTTGTCACCGCAACATGATAAAGATTTTTATCTTATATTAATTGAATTGCCTAAAAAGACCTTTTTTTTTTTGCGGGTCCTCGGCAGCCCCGTAAGCTACGGGCATTTGTCCGGATGCCCGCCTGTCCTGTCTGGGCCTGTTCTCACCCACAGTTAAATAAAAGTCCAAATGATGAGCATCATCCCCAACTTGATGAATAAATTTAGGTTTGAAACCATAAAATTTGTTGCTGACTAAGATCCTTTGAATATGAGATATGCTAATGCCTAAATTCATTGATCTTTTCCTTAATGACCTTCTTGGGTGTTCTTGTACAGAGTCTAAAACTACAAGGGTAGCAGCGTCATCTTCATTTAATTGTTTTTTGTTTTTTTTTTTATATTTTTTTATGTCCTCATGCAGTGGCATCAAATTTATAAATTAATTTGCGTACTGCTTTGCACGTCACTTTAACATCTGGATACTTCTCATTAAAAATTTCTATTGCATATTTATAAGAAACATTTCTAATTTCATAGCATTTGACCAAGTAAATTAGTTTTTGTTCCAGGGTTAGCGTAATTCAATAAAATCAGTAATTAATATTTTTATAGAAAATACAAAATATAAATAAATACCCATTACACTGACTTCAACATTAATCCATGGCATTACTAGTCAACCATCCTAAGTTGGCAAGTAGCCGTGGCGCAGAGGGAGAAGAAATATCGTCACTGTTGGACAGAGACAAACAAGATTTTTAAGTTTCTTAAGCTTAAGCTAGCTAGCTAGTTTAAGAAGCTTGTTTGTCTGTTCCAACAGTGACGATATTTCTTCTCTTTCTGCACAGCTACTTGCCAACTTAGGATGGTTGACTAGTACTTGATGTGATCACATAAAACACATAAACACACCTCAGATAACAGACAACCCCCAAATCCATAGCCAAGGCGGAAGAGGGTTACACATTTGGAAAAACGCAGACATACATCCACACCCACCGGTGTTGTCAATACCGGGGCTGGGGGTCGAACCCAGAGCGCGGTAGGCAGTCGATCAGCATATTCGCCACTCAATACGCCTTAACCGATTGAGCTACCGCGTCGGTATCTCATCTGTCTATGAAGAATTTAGAAAAAGATTAGAAAAATGTGTACTGGTAGGAGTCTACATAATAATATGGAATAGTTTTCAACTTAGTTGAATAAAATATATTTTTTTGAAAATTGTTATTTCCTTATTTTGCAAGCTTTTCTTCATAACTGAAAGAACTTTGTTAAATAAAATGTTCAATAAAAATGTAAAAAAGTAACTAGTCTGTTTAAAAGACAATTTCATATTCTTTAATTTTTAGAATACCCTGTATCATTTATCTTCAGTTTAACAACAGTTTATTACTTCCTCTAAGATAAGCGAAACTTTTGATAAACAATGACTTTTTCTTAGGAAATCAAAAATAAGAAAGTTTACAAGAGTGCAGGACCTCATCCGGGAACACACTGAGACGATACAAAACACAATCCAAACAATAATTTGTCTTATTTCCTGTTTGTTTTATTTTAGTTGATATGTTATCTGTGACAATGTGGACAAAACTTTGTTTTGTTTTGTTGTTTAGAAAAAAGTTGTGTCTTTTTTTGTATTTGTTTTTCAGCTATATAGTATAGTAACTAGAGATTTTAATTTAGAAATTAGAAATATAGTCGTATGGATTAAATTTAGCTTTTTTTTTCGATAATTTGACAGTAAATGCACCAAAGAAATGTTTCTATTTTATACACGGGGCTCGTCATTTTATAGGGGGTTGTTATGTTGGTTGTCATCCCCTTTTCATGGGATGACAACCAGAAAAAAGTAAAAAATAACTGAAAAAGGATCAGATTTTGAGAAAAAAGGTTTTATACAATTGATCTCATAAATTGTTAGTTTTTAAGTTTAAAGTTGAAAAAACAAAAGTATCTCAAAACGATTTTCGTCGAAAAGTAGGTAGGTACCACAGCGAAAAAATGCTAAAGACCAAAAAGAAACCTTGTAAACTGAGGATGAATTTGATCTGATTTTTAAAAGAAGTCTGCAGTATTAATAGTTTCAAAAATATGAAAGTTTAAAAATGGTGTCCGAACGTCTATAAGACACTATGTCTTATAGTTTTCAATTTAGTATTTACGCCATACATATATATTTGAGTCGCCATTTTGAGTTTCTTAACTTCTTTTCTTACTTCGGATCTAAAAAAAATCAGTTGGAAGCTGAAGTAGTATTTGACCTAAAATAGTGACGTCACATGTAGATCAAATAACTTTACTACTAATCCCAGACACGAATTATTTAAGTCTAGGGGCCATCCATAAATGAGGTAGTAGAGGTCCAAAAAAAAATTTTTCCGCCTGCCTCAGGGGTGGGGGGGGTAGAAATAAAAAAAAAAAATCCGTCTCATTCGGCCTCATGGAGGGGGGTGGGGGTGCTAGTGAAAAACCAAATTTTTGCCGCGTAATGGACGCAATACTATTAAAAATCAAAAAAAAATTACAATATTTTTCTATTCTTGATTCGTTCACCATTCGTTACGTCACACTGAGTCACACCCCCTCCCTCCCCCTTATCACACTTAGTCACGTAATTACAAACCCCCTCCCCCCCCCTGGAGCGTGACGTCATTTATGTATTTATGGATGGCCCCCTACATACTACACATACCACAACATATCGCGAAAAAATGCTTTTAGCTTTGGTTTCGTAATCAGCCATGCAGCCACTCCAAGAACAAAAATAAACCAGCAATATATGGCTACTTTTTCAAATATTAAATTTTTCGGTTTGGGAGTGGTCTCTATATTCTTTGGGGGTAAGAGCATATCGGGAGCATATAGAAATTAAAATACCACCCATAAAAAAGAAAAATCATTGCATATGACATTCTTTCTAAATTAGCATCTTTTTCATCACTAGGGACTGTACTATGTGAACTTGGCAAAATAAAGTAGATACAGCTTAATAATTTTCTTTTTCTGCGGTTTTAAAATCAAGTGTTGCTTGTGATTTATTATCGAAAAATATGTTTTTTGGATCCCAAATTATTTGCTTTACACAAATGAAATTTAAATAAGTACGTTTTTTGTCTTTGTCGTAAGAGTTATTGGTATCACTGCCCTTGAAGTTGGTTATTTTACATTTACGCGGTAAAAGAACTAATGTTACCGGTTTTGTTCAGGGGTTTATATAGAGGTCGTGTTTTTTTACGTAATATAATATCAAAAAACAATTTTAACAAGAATAACGATAATTACATTCAAGCATTTTATTCATCAACAAACGTAATGCCACCAAAAAGAAAAGTTGCCAGCGCAAAGGTGAGTTCCTATTATTAGAAAACATGTTTTTAACCTAACTTTTGGTGATTAGACCGTACCTGCAGCAGAGGCTGATGTAGCTGGTGGAGGGGATCATCCAGAGCCCCCGGCACCTAAAACAAGAAAAGTGAAGGACGCAGGAAAGGCAGAAAAGAAAACTGCCAAAAAGGAAGTTCCTGCTAAAGGTGAATATATTTCTCATGTCTCAGAAAATTTCATTTTATTGTTGCTAATTTAGGTAAAGAAAAGGGAGACGAAAAAGAAGTGCCAGAGAAAAAATCCACCAGGGGCAGAGCTGCAAAAGCAGCAGATGTAGAAGATGAAGATGTACCTGAGACAGTTACAAAAAGGAAGGGAAAGAAAGAAGACGATACCAATGGGGTTGCCAAAGAAAAAAGCACACGAAAAAAGAAGTCTGGTAAATGAAATTTAATATTGCATTATGTACTAGGTAATGAATGAATAAACATGGAATGAAAAATTTCAAACAAAATAAGTAAGACTATTTAATTTTAATTTCCTTTCATATATATGCATTGTTTGAAATTTTTGAGTAGGTAATGTGTTTGGTTAAAATTTTTCGTTATTTTCGCATTTTAGCCAGGCATTGGAATTTTCACGAAATATTTTCAGGATAAGTATACTAAATTTGAAGTTGTAGAGCACGAATCTGAAATTAGTTTTTAATGGAAATGCATTGTTTTTTTCAAAAAAAAAATTGTAATTGTTATTGTAAATAAACACTAAAAAATCTTAAATTTTGGCCAATTAGGATCTCGCGATCACAATGTAAGTGCTCTTCTGAACAATGCACCTTTTACGCGTTGCAAAGAAATAGCTTTTTCATAAAAAAACAGTACCTATATTATTTACCAAAACTCCAGGAATTAGGAAATAAAAGGTAATCAAACCATCAAACTAATACGTGTGCGTCTAGGCTTTCAATGTTGTGTCAAAGGTATTTGACAAAATATCCAGGGGATTGATTTTTTGCCTGTCGTATTTTTAAATGGTACTAGTATTTTAGCAGGGAAAGATATGATGTTAGGGTAACAATGTCAATTTTGGGTTAGTTTAAGAAGTCGACATTTAGTTGTATTAAGAGTTTTAAAAAACCGTGTACATATACAGGGTGTGCCAGAATGATCTCCCCGATTTGGGAAGCTAATAAAAATCAAACCAAGCAAGATACAAAAAGTATGTGTATATTTCTGAAAAGTACATTTAGTGTGGTTTTAGATCAACGTGTTTTAAAAATCAAACCAAGCAAGATACAAAAAGTATATATACAGGGTGTTTCAGCTAAAAGTCCCCGGGTCATTATCTTGTAAAATAATAGATACTTAAAATTTGTAAATCGCGGATAATTGACACCAAGAAAGGTCTTAAATAACTGCAGTTAGAATTGTTCCTTCACAGTGCACAGAGATGGCGCTGCGGTGAGAAATTATTTTTCGATGGCTGGAACCTTGAAACATGATTCATGCGATTAATGAATAAATTGTGAATAATTTTAACTATGTAAAAAAAATTGTAAATACCAGCCGTTTTGGAGCTACATGAATTTTTTTCTCAATTTTTTTGTCTCTGTAAATTTTGAAAACTTCTGTAACTTTTCTGTTTATCATTTTAGAACACCAATTATTTAGAACTTTTATCTTATTATATTCCATACTTTTAGATTATTACATATTTTGAAAATTTTTACTAATTTCAAATTTTAAAAATTAGTTGCATTTGAAAAATTCTGAAAATTATAAAAATTTTCAAAATATGTAATACTGTAAGAAGTATGGAATATAATAAGATAAAAGTTCTAAATAATTGGTGTTCTAAAATGATAAATAGAAAAGTTACAGAAGTTTTCAAAATTTACAGAGACAAAAAAATTGAGAAAAAAATTCATGTAGCTCCAAAACGGCTGGATAATTTTTTACATTATCAAAATTATTCACAATTTATTCATTAATCGTATGAATCGTGTTTCCAGGTTTCAGCCATCGAAAAATAATTTCTCACCGCAGCGCCATCTCTCTGCACTGCGAAGGAACAATTCTAACTGCAGTTATTTAAGACCTTTTTTTGTGTCAATTATCGGCGATTTACAAATTTTAAGTATCTTTATTATTTTACGAGATAATGACCCGGGGACTTTTAGCTGAAACACCCCGTATATATATTACTGAAAAGTACATTTAACGTGGTTTTTGATCAACGTGTTTTAAAAATGATATCACTCAAGTGGCGACCTCCATTGTCTATACATTGATTGAGTCTCTCTCTGTAGTTTTCCATGACCTGCAGGGTCATTTCGGGCGGAATAGCAGCAACTTGGGTAATCACCTCCCTAAGAGCTTCCAAAGTTTGGGGACGATGTTGATATACCTTAGATTTGAGATAGCCCCAGAGAAAGAAATCGCAAGGGGTAAAAGAGCAAAACATTTCTGCGGGGAAGGTTCTGAAGTTCTTGACACAAAGTTGCACGGGTTTCCCAATAATAATAATAATAATAATTTTATTGATCCTAAGAAAATTTTACATTTTATAGACAAGTCAAGGAAAAGACATTAAGTTATACAATTAATAAAAGTTACTATGGTAAAATACAATACACGGTTATAAATAGTAAAGCACAAAACAATACATTCAGCGACAAACTTGTTACATTTGTTAAATTACGTAATTCTGAACTAGTAACTAGAAAATGCTTCCATTTTGACCAATAAGTTGGTAAAATTCCTGTATATTATATAAGCAGTTTTCAGTTAGGATTCCTTTAAGCTTATTTTTAAATACGTTTATTGGAAGATTACGAAAGTGAATTGGTAATGTGTTGAATAAACTAATGCCCATGGGATTATTTTTTTGGAGTCTGTGCAGCGGTGTTACAAGGTTATGTTTGTGTTCATGTATCTCATCATGTGTAGTATATTTGTGTATATTTTGTTTTATATAGAGAATATTCTGATACACTATAATGGAAAACAGCGACATTATCCTTAGTGATACAAATAGAGGATACACAACATACAGGGGAGGATACAACTATACTTCTTATTGCAGACTTCTGGATGATAAATACTCTTTGTAAATGGGTATGAGCTGCATTTCCCCATGTTAGTATCCCATACAGGAGTAACGAGTGGAACAAAGAGAAATAGGTAGTGGCTGCAGCTTGTTGATTAACTGTTCTTTTTATTTTTCTGATAGCATATACATTTTTAGATAGTTTTCCACATAGCATGTTAATATGATCTACTCATGTTAGTTTGATGTCAATATGTACCCACAAAAATTTTACATTGGTTTCATAATTTTTGATTTTTGTGGTAGCTTTGGTTTCAAATGTTAAGGTTACTGTTTTACTCTCATTTATAACTAATTGATTTTGTGCAAACCAAACTTTAGCATGTTGCAAAATGTTTTGAACAATGACCTGATTATCACTTTCCTTGCCTATACTTGTTACAAAAGTAGTATCATCTGCGTACATAATAGTTGCAGTGTTCAAATTATTTATACTCTGTGGCAGGTCATTAATGTAGACAAGAAAAAGTATGGGCCCAAGAATCGAGCCTTGGGGGACCCCTCTTTTAATTTGCAGCAGTTCACTTTTTTGTTTGTCCCAATTTACTAACTGAGTTCTATTACTTAGATGGCATCTAAATAGCTCCAAACAGTTGCCTCTAATTCCATACCAAGTTAATTTATTTAGTAAAATATTATGCTCAACGCTGTCAAAGGCAGCTGTTAGGTCAGTAAATATCTCTAAGCATTGATTTTTATTTTCAAATGCATTTTTTATAGAGTTTGTTAATGATATGATTGCATCAGAACATGTTACACGCATTTTTTATAGAGTTTGTTAATGATATGATTGCATCAGAACATGTTACACCCTTCCTAAATCCAAACTGCTGCATGCATAATACATTATTTGACTCTAGATGTGTTACTAGGTTATCGGATATTAACGATTCTAATATTTTGGAGAAGGCTGGCAATATAGAAATTTGTCTATAGTTTTGCAGTTGAGAGGTGTCCCCTTTTTTAAAAATGGGGAGAATTCTCCCAATTCTCTTTCATAAAGTTGTTGCATAAATTGCAATTTTGTAAGGGTGCATTTTGAGATGTTGGTGCAGAATTCTCCATACTTTTCGATCAGATAACTGTAGGGCAGTTGCGTGTCTCCGTGCAAAACGTCGTGGAGATTGCTCAATAGAAGCTCTCACAGCGGCCACATTTTCTGGCCCTGTTGTGGTCCGAGGTCGACCATTTGATTTCTTTTTCAATGCCGAACCTGTTTATCTGAAATTCGAGACCCACAGGTGAATCGTTTTTTTATCGGAATGGGATCGCGTGAAGCAAGCGCGAAGCGGATACGAAAGGCAAGCTGCGTCGACAACAAAAGCACAGTACTCCCGACCAAGCCATGATGTGACATCTGACTTTGACGCGCTTGTCACTACTATACCCCCACCCAGTCCCTGGTTATGCCGTTCCTAAATCAGGGAGGTCATTCTGCGGCACTGAATCAGTATATAGCCAATGGAGGTCGCCACTTAAGTGATGTCATTTTTAAAACACGTTTATTTAAAACCACACTAAATGTACTTTTCAGAAATATATATATATATATATACTTTTTGTATCTTGCTTGGTTTGATTTTTATTAGCTTCCCAAATCGGGGAGATCATTCTGCCGCACTCTGTATACAGAGTGTGCCCAATAAGATCGTAGTGCCCCTATAACTCTTTTATTTTTTTCCGATTTGAATCAAATTTTACTCAAGTATAGAAGTAAGTAAGTAAGTAATTCTTTATCAGCAACTTTCTGCTATAGCACAAATTAGATTCTACTTATGACATGACCAGAAAAACATTTGCCTCCCACGAATGCAAAGCCACCTGCGGTATTAAAATATGCGGAAAAAATTAAAAAATCATATTAGGCATTTTTTTATAGAAAAATTTTGTTAATGAAACATGTTCAAGATCCAAAAACTCCAAAATTTAATCAAAATCAAAAAACTATCTGGCAGCTTTGGTTTAATTTCGAATAAAATTATCATAGTACAGTTTTCTAAACAAAAAAAACCCATTAAAACAATATTTTCGGAATTGGACATTGTTTTAATCAAAATTTCAATATTTTTTTTATTTTGATTAAATTTTGGACTTATGGTTTTTGGACAATTCTGAACAAGTTTCATTAACAAAATTTTCTGATAAAAAAATTACTAATATGATTTTTTTATTTTTTACCCATATTTTGGTACCGCAGGTGGCTTTGCATTTGTAGGAGGCAAATGTTTCTCTAGTCATAAGTAGATCCTAATTTTTTCTATACTTGAGTAAAATTTGATTCAAATTGGAAAGAAAATAAAAAAGTTATAGGGGCGCTGCGATATTATTGGGCACACTCTGTATATATGGACTTGAGGTTAGGTTGGATTTCTGTTTTTGTAGATGGCTACCACGGTCAGTAAACTATACGGTTGCATCATCCCGCAGCTTTTAGACGAAGGAGCGCGCGGGGGAGGTAACCGAAAATGACGTAGCCTCTAGACCCAGCCAGGGCAGGCACTAGACATTTTGCTACTCACTCAATTAATAAACACTGATATAGACGAATAGTATACACTGGTACGACAGCAAACTAGTTTATTACACCGGACAGTGACAGTGCGGCGTGCGACAAACAATATAAAAATAAACACACTGTCGTTGTAGTATGCCAGACAAATTGAAAACACGACACGTGGCAACTAGTGCCGGCTCTGGATCTACCCAGACTTTGACCTTGATCTGAATAATTAAACAAATAAAGCGTGCAAGAGAGACAGATATCCTATTCCCATGCAAAAGATAGAGATAAAGATATAGGTGCCTACATGACGTAGGAGCTAGACCCAAGTTCCCCCCCCCCCGCGCGCTCCTTCGTCTAGAAGCTACTGGATGAGGTAACCGTTATAGTTTAATGACCGTGGATGGCTACAACTATTTTATAATATATAATACAATAGAAAAGTTGCAGTCATCTGCAAAAAAGGAAAACCAATCTAATCTGAACCTGAACAACTAAAACTAATGCAAATTTCTAGTTATATTAAAAGTTTTAAAAAGCTGTGTATACAGTGTGACCCACTTAAGATCGCAACACCCTTGTATACCCGTTAATTGATGCTTGATTAACTTCAAATTTTTGTGGTAAGAAAAGATCGATAAGGTGATTCTTTGAACTCGGTAATATGTGATATATGTCAGTAGCGTGCGATTTTAAGGGGATTTCAAAAGCCGATTTTTCAAAAAAAAGTATTAGGGATTTTTTGAGAAAAAAAATACTAAGGTATTCTTAATCAGCATCTTTAGAAACCCCTTTGTACAAGATTGCATCGTAGTGGGTACAAAGGTGTTTGAGATAGTGGCTGTCAAAAATACAATTTTTTCAACAAAAACTAGTTTTTATTTGTAAAACGGATTCCCAAATCAAAAAAATCTATTCTTCGTTTTTTGTTTAGAATAATGCATTGTACTAGACTGAATTGATTTTATAACAAAATAAGAAAAAAAAAGTATACAGTGTGACCCAAGGTCGCAACACCCCTATATACCTTTTTTTTTCTGATTTTGTTATAAAATCAATTCAGTCTAGTGCAATGCATTATTCTGAACAAAAAATGCAGAATAGATTTTTTTGATTTGGGAATCCGTTTTACAAATAAAAATTAGTTTTTGTTGAAAAAATTGTATTTTTGACAGCCACTATCTCAAACGTCTTTGTACCCACTACGATGCAATCTTGTACAAAGGGGTTTCTAAAGGTGCTGATTAAGAATACCTTAGTATTTTTTTTCTAAAAAAATCCCTAATACTTTTTTTTGAAAAATCGGCTTTTGAAACCTCCCCTTAAAATCGCACGCTACTGACATATATCACATATTACCAAGTTCAAAGAATCACCTTATCGATCTTTTCTTACCACCAAAATTTGAAGTTAATCAAGCATCAATTAACGGGTATACAGGGGTGTTGCGATCTTAAGTGGGTCACACTGTTTGAACTTAGGATTATTTATTGCGGTTAAGTTAGTTTTCCTTTTTTGCAGATGGTTGCAGCTTTTTTTATCATATTTAATATCACTAGTGCTTACAATTTTATCGGTAAAATTTTTTTGAAAGCGTTGCCTGGTAATATTATAAATTGACAGTTTATTATCTAATTAAATCCCAAGCACTTTAGGGCAAGGGTTTTAATCTTTGATAAGAAAGTGCCAATTTCCACGAATTATATTACCTTTTGGCAACTTAGTTTGAGAAAAAAATTATACAGTGTGTCTCACTTTTCACCACTACACCCCAATATCTCGGCCATTTGTTGATCGATTTAGATCAAATTTGGTATACTTCTTATGCTTCAGATTGTGATTAAAATTATTTAAATTTTTTTTTTTTCGAAATTAAATACGCCTACTATGATCAAAAGAAATTGACAAAAATTGGGAATTTATATTAGCGATTGAGATAGGGTTTTTGTTTTTACAGAATCTTGTTCGGCATGACCTAAAACCCCTGTATACCAAATTTCGTTAAAAAATATTCATTCCTTTAAAAAAAAAATCATATCTAAGATTTCAATAATAATAATAATAATAATGTTTATTCACTTTAAGACATACATTTTTTTGACAGAATATAAGTGACAATAACATGTAAATAAACATTAAAGGAAACCCACAAAAGAAAACTTGTAAGTGGGGATTACCATAATATTCATTCAATGTTAATTTTAAGATTATACATGAATAATAATTGTTAATTACAGCTATAAATGAATTAAGGTAATAATTAGACGTGAAACACATATACATATAATAATATAGTAATATAATATATAATAATAAAGGTTTACAATAAAGAGTTGCACAGTAAGGAAGTACGCAATAACAATAAAAAAATAAAAAAAATAACAAAATTTGTTTGTAAACAAGCATGTATATCACTGTAAGTAGTTGGTGTGCTACTTGTGCATGATCTACGGTAATTAAATTAAGTAATTCACTATTTTTCTAATGTTCATAGCTTATATAGGTGTATAAATGTATTAACCAACTATGGACAAACAAACAGAGAGTGGTATACGAATAATAAAGGATTCATTCTTTAATTAGTGTATCCTTTGGTTAATTATATTATGAAATATATTTCTTGGGGTGTTCAAAAGCCATTTTTTAGTTTTGGATTTAAATAAGTTTAAACTATCTATATTCTTGAGTTCATTAGGTAACATATTGTAAAGTTTAGGACCTAAATAATTACAGTGCCTTTGTCCTATCGTCTTCTCACATCGAGGAACATTTGTGTTATTTTGTTTATATCTGGTTTGGTAATTATGAGTTATGTGTTGTACTGGTATTTTCTGTTTGAAAATGTTAATGATGTTATTGAAACAGAAGAGTTGTCTGACATCCATTAATTTACTTTCGAGGAACAAATCGTCACTGGAATAAGCAAAGCACTTTCCATATATTATTTTAGGTATCCATTTTTGGATGACATTTAAATTCTCCAGGTAAATGTCACTCACTCCTCCCCAACCTACAATACCATATGATAATTGCGATTGTACCAGGGCATAGTAAATAGTCTTTAGGTGGGTTTCGTTTAAAATACTTTTAAGATATTTAAATCTCGGAAGTAGGCCACGTAATTTTTTAATTATATTTTGTATTTGTAAGTCCAATTTCAAGTGTCTATCAATTACTATGCCGAGGTATTTCATTGATGTTGCTTCCGGTATTTGGGTTTCTGAGTCGATAATTAGCGAACCCATTTTGGGTAAATGATTGGAATAAGAAGTAAATGGCAGATATTTTGTTTTTTCACAATTTAGGGTAAGTTTATTATATTGAAACCAGTGTTTTATTTGTTTAAGATCTTTTTCCGCCTTTTTCTTTAAATTGTGCCAGGAATCTGCTTCATATAAAATTGCAGTGTCATCTGCAAAACTGAGTATTGTTCCTGTTGTATTAAAAGAAAGTAAGCTATTAATATAAATAGTGAATAGGACTGGACCTAGGACAGTCCCTTGAGGTACACCGTATTTTACCTGTCTAAAACAGCTAATAGTGTCATCAATATTAACGTGTTGCTTTTGGTCTGATAGATAACTTTTTATTAAACTGAAAGTGTTCCCCCTTATACCATAGCATTCTAATTTGTCCAGTAGTTTTCTGTGACAAACAGTGTCGAAGGCTTTAGCAAGATCAATAAAGACACACAAAGTAGGTACTTTCTTATCTAAGTTATTATAAATGTAAGATGTTAAATGGTGTATTGCGTCCTCTGTCGATTTTCCTTCTCTAAAGCCATACTGATGTTCAGATGTTAAATTATATTTGTTCAAGAAATTTATTAGTCTGCATTTTATGATTTTTTCTATTATTTTGGCAACATTAGAAATTAAGGAAATCGGTCTGTAGTTAATTATTTCTAATTTATCACCACCTTTATGTAATGGTTTAATTGTCCCAATTTTTAGTAATTCTGGAAAACGCCCTGTATCAAAACATTTATTAATTAAATACATAACCGGGGGATACTATTTCACTAGATATTTCCTTCAAGGTCTCAGAGCGTATACCATCATCGCCCGGAGATTTTTTTGGTTTTAGTTGTCTTATTACTTTTATAACTTCTGTTTCATTAGTTGGATATAAATACATCGTGTTCTCCTGAAGTTTTATATTTTCTGTGAATTTGTCAGGAGTTTTAATTTTTTTTGCATAATTTTCTCCAAGGTCACTAATGTTCATTAAATTTATTGGAAATATCCACCTTACTTGACAATATCTTACCATCTGCTAATTTGATTTTGTCTATTGTTGTTCTAGGTTTATATTTATTGCAAATATTGTTCACACAATTCCATAAATTTTTTGATACATTTTTGTTTTTAGTAATTATAGATCCCTAGTACTTTGTTTTAGCATTTTTTATTAACTGAGTAAGTTTATTTCTGTAAGTTCTATATTGTGTCTCCAGTAATTTATTATTTGGATTTTTCAAGAGTTTTTTGTACATTTCGTTTTTTGTAATAGTAGATTTTATTAGACCTAGTGTTATCCATTCTTTTCTTTTCCTATTTTTGTTTTTTACTGTAATGATTCTAGTATTTTTGTCGATATAATATTTAAGCTTATTAATGAATTTATTTGCAACCAAGTCTACATCATCTTGTTCATAAATATCATACCAATATTCTTCACGCAGGTCAGATCGTAAATTATCGTAATTGATAAACTTTTTATGAATTTTAGTATCCGGCTGGTTTATCACTTCCATTTAGATTTTTATAACTGTTAATTCTACATAAAATTATTATAGGATAATGGTCTGTGATGTTTTGTTAAAAAATAATTGATTTTATATCGTCTTCGTTTTTATGAATTCTACTATTTATAAAAAAGTGGTCAAGACAAGTTTTACTTTGCGGGTGTAGTTATTGATATATGAAATGAATCCATACGAATTTAATATATTTTTATATTCTTCTACGTGGTCTCTGTTTGACAAAATATCTATGTTCATATCACCGGTGATAATATGCATATCATTTTTTTCTATTATTTTTAAGTAAGCTAATAATCCTAGGTTGAATAAGTTTATACTTGTAGTGGGGGATCTATATACTGATGTTATTATTATTTTTTTGTTCTCTTTAATTACAGTCACTTTAATTGCCTTTACTTCTCCAATATTAATGATGTTGTAACTGTAGTTAAGATTTGTTTTAATAAATACAACGACTCCGTCATTTTTGTTGAGGTTACCCTCTTATACAGCATGTTATAGCCTTTTATATTAAATATATTCTTATCATATATTTAGAAAGTCTCAGTAAGTATTATTATTTCAAACTCTGTATGAAATCACCCTACTATTCGAGTTATTTATTGTCGGATATTTACATAACTTGGCAGTCGTGTAATAAAGACGCTAATTAAGCATTAGGACACATTTTTTATCCAAAACACTATTATGAAATGAATATTTGAAAAATTGTAGCTATTTTTTAAAATACATAGAACTCAGCATATCAATATCTTTGTTAACATGGAGTGCTTGGGAATAGATTTGACAATTGCATCGAATGTCAAATTAAACTTAAACATGGCTGCACAACAATTAATTATTGCTGATAAAATTGAAATAATAAGAATTGTCAAATCCATTCCAAAGCACTCCATATTAACAAAGATATTGGTATGCCGAGTTCTAAGTATTTTAAAAAATAGCCACCATTTTTCAAATATTCATTTCATAATAGCGTTTTGGATAAAAAATGTGTCCTAATGCTTAATTAGCGTCATTATTACACCACTACCAAGTTATGTAAATTTTCGACAATCAATAACTCGAATAGTAGGGTGATAATTATTGAAATCTTAGATATGATTTTTTTGTAGAGGAATGAATATTTTTTAACGAAATTTGGTATACAGGGGTTTTAGGTCATGCCGAACAAGATTCTGTAAAAACAAAAACCCTATCTCAATCGCTAATATAAATTCCTAATTTTTGCCATTTTTTTTTTATCATAGTAGGCGTATTTAATTTTGAAAAAAAAAATTTTTAAATAACTTTTTAATCACAATCTGAAGCAAAAGAAGTATACCAAATTTGATCTAAATCAATCAATAAATGGCCGAGATATTGGGGTGTAGTGATGAAAAGTGAGACACACTGTAGATAAATTGCAAGTGGTGTGAAAGCATGAGTGGTATTTGGAGAGAATATTTCACGAATAAATAAAGTACATAAAACTGCTTTTTCCCAGTCAAGATTTTTAGTACGGTGCTTTTTAATAGATGGTGCCACCTACAGCAGCATCTGCATCATGTAACCAACATAACCTTAAATTTTAAGTTTTTGAAGTTTATTCTCATTTTTAATGTTTGTATACGCATTTTTAGCTTTTAACCGTACTGGCTCCAAGCAAATATTTAAAAATTCACGTAAATAATTTTTCAATATTGTTCAAAATAGACTCCTAATTACAGGTTAGATTTCCGACCTACAAAAAGAGTCCTATTTTATTAGGACAAAGTATTTAGAACTTCATAAACATTACACTGAACTAGATTTTAATTGAAAATACCGGAACCAGGCAGAAATTTTAATAACAGCTGCGTAATACTCTTAAACCTTAAGAAACACATATTTTTGAGGTTAGCTGTGACGTCACATGCAGATGCCCTATAATAGCCACACTGCCCACCCTTCGCCCCACTTCAGCTTTAGCTTAAACGATGAAACTTTGTGATTGGTGTTGTCTCCTCTTAAGCAGAGGGTATTTATAATTTGAGAGTTGAGTTGGAATAAGTGTTATAATTATTGCAATGTGCGATGCATAGTTTTGATTTCCCGAATTATTAACGTGTTATTACTTTGTGATGAATTACTAGGTACCGTAAATACATTTTTCCTTTCCACTGCCGACGCATGTAATAATAATTATTTTATTTGCTTGGTAGGCATTTCTATTCTGCAGTCATAATTATTTTGTAATTATACGTTTTTAAGCCAATGAATTCTGTGGTTAACTTAGCTCTACGTGAGCTATAGTTAGTATATTACAACTTTTACATGTAATTTTTGCTTAAAAGATGTTTTGTCTAATTAAATGCTGAGAGTTTAGCTAACAATTTATAAACTAGAAATATAAAAGTAGGGAAACTGAAATAGTTACAGATACAGGCAAAGGTCAGCCTATATAACGCAATATATACTATATTGTTACTATAATTTATACGACTTATATTAACTTTGGGCAACTTAGCTTGAGAAAACATTTATAGATAAAATTTAAAAGCATGAATGGTCCTATTTGCAGAAAACATTTCACAAAACAAAACATGACATGTCAAAATATTACCGAGATATTTGTCGATAGAGAAAATTAGAGCGATAAATTTTTCATGCTGGTACTGTTAAAAGCTGATCTAGGTAGTTTACCACTAATAATTACATTTGGTTGGTGCAATGTTGTCAAGAAAGGGGCTCTCATTGGCTATCATGTTAATTACTGAAATAATTTATAATAAAATTTAAAAGTTGTACTCAGCTTTTTATAACTGTAAATATGTCAACCTTTTAAACTAACCCAAAAATGACATTGTTACTGCAAGTCTTATCTCTTCCTGCTAAAAACAAATACTATTTAAAAACTTGAGAGGCCTGAAGATTTTACTCGATACCTTAAGGTGTATAAGGCATCTGCATGTGATGTCACAGCTAACCTCAAAAAATATATTTCTTAACATTTACATTACGTAGCTATTATTAAAATTTCTGCCTGGTTCCCGTACTTTCAACCAAATTCTAGTTCAATGTAATGTTTATGAAGTTTTAAATACTTTCTCCTAATAAAATAAGACTCTTTTTGTAGGTTGGCAATCTAACCTGTAATTAGCAGTTTATTTTTATTAATCAACAGTATTAAAGAATGATTTGCGTGAATTTTTAAATATTTGCTTGGAGCCAGAATGGCTCCAAGCTTAAAATGCGTATACAAATATTAAAAATGAGAATAAACTTGAAATTTGAGGTTATGTTAGTTACATGATACCTATTAGGCAATCCAACAACCTGTAAAATTTTTTTGGCAACATGGCGTGGTGGGCAAACATGAGGTTTATTTTAATCAACTCGCGGAAACGTAGCCAAGCCAAACGAAAAACGAACTCTTTAACAAATGTTTAACGAATGAAAACATACGTTTGCCAGATGTTCGCCCACCACGCCATGTTAAAAGTTACATTTGGATTGCTTAATAGACCATTGATGACGTTACGATAAGTCAGCCATATTGCCTGAGGGACAACCAAACTTTTTATTCCATTGTAAACAAAGAAGTAATCTCAGTTTTAAACGTGAAATAAAAATAAAATGCCATACTTTTGTGCGATAAGGTGCGATTGCGAGTTAAGGTTTATTTTGAATGTAAAAAGGCTTAGGAGAAAGGTAAAGAAATCACTTTCTGGCAGAGTCTAATAATACATACGCATAATATAACATGCTTTTCACCAGGAGCGGCTTAAGGCGGAGGGGCATCAAACTGAGGGCAAAAGTTGTTAATTTTTTTTAATATCCCTTTTTAAATTTAATAATAGTTTTCATTGGAAAATAATATCAAGCAATATCAGGATCTATATCAGTTATAATTATTGTAATAATGCAGAACAGTCAAATAACATTAAAACTGTCTAAATAATTAAAAAATGTAACGCAAATATGTTTGTTTAGCTATGAGACACCCTACTACTCATTCCTCAAGCTTCCTGCCCTATTATTGACGCCCATTGAGTCGATCATTCTGCATAACCCTTTCGCATCGGGCGTTTTTTTAGGCGACTGGCCTCACAAACGGGGATTTTTTGCGTTCGCGCAATCGTGCGTCTCCCGTTTATTAGTTTTGCGCATTAATGTGGTTCCCGACTCCAAATTCACGCGCGCTTATATGCGCAAGTTGAAATAAACGAAGATAGAAGATAAACGTTTTATTTAATAGGTATGCAAACATATAATATATAATTATTAAAAGCATACAACGTTCTTACTTCATTAATAATCTAAAAAAAAAAGTTTTTTTTTTTAATAATTATTATTGTTCGCGTGCATTTTTATTTGGTATATACAGAATTTGTATACTGAAGAACTAATGCAAGTTGCATCAATATTCCAACACCACATATTCCCCACACCATAATAACATCCAAGCCTTTTTACATCTAAAAAAAATTTTTTCAAGCTCATCTGCTAAATATTTATTTTTCCTGTTTATTTTGTAAAAAATGCAAATTATTTTAAGAAAAATTTGCAGCTGTTTACACACAATAGACTGCCTGACACACTCAAGAATAAACTGCGAGTATACAACTGTTTTTCAGACCACAGCTTTTCTGCAACTAACAAGCTACAGCTTGAAGATGCTTTTAAGCGAATATCAGAACACAATATTGCGTCTCCCGCACATATGTCAATCAGAGATTTGCGCGTTTTTGCGGCTCCCGTCGTGAAAGGGTTAAATGAAGGCAGGCAACGTGCACTTTTCATTCAGAATAATTCAAAATATTCAGAAAATTGTTATACCAACATTAGCTGTACGTATTTCATATCTTACATAATTTATAGTATAAGATTCGGCATAAGGATTTATACCTTCATCTGTGATTCAGATAAGAAATAGCTTTTATGAAAGATAAAATGTAGGCTAATAAATCGCGATTAGGTTGCCTAGCCATATCTTGACCTGATGCCATTTAATTTGAAAAAAAAATAATTGATTTTTTCTTTTTTTTTTGTCAGGCGAAATCGAAATTTTGTCTTTAAACGTATATAGCAGTGAAACTATTAATCCTACAGGAATTTTTCAAGGAAGCAAATTCATCATCATTTTATAATCTTTCTAATAGATCCCTACCAGTTTTTTCCTAGAACCAAAGTTTATCTAGATATTCGCAAGAGATGAGAAAAAAACACGTTTCCTCGAAAAATTTAAATTTCCAGTTGTAGGGTTCCTAGCGTCCTTATTTTTTGTTGTAGGGCAAAAAATAAAAAAGAGACTTGTGGCTTATTGGATTCTCCACAAATTCGTTAGGTCGTAGTTTTTTGCCGTAGGAGCCACCGTTTAGGAGTTATGGGCGTTTTAAGCAAAAAAGTGCAAGACACCGCCATCTTAAAAGGCCCGCAGGGCCCAAACCAAGAGTCACAGTAAAATTTGGAACACGGCAAAACGTTCCTCACATTATGTAGTTTCCTTTGGAAGTTTTTATTTTTAGCTATCTCACGGATTCTGAGTTACGGGCGAAAAACCGTTTTCAGAGATGCACCATCAGAAGGGAAATTTTCGTCGAAAACCCGACATCTAAATATACTCATATTTTCAAAAATACGATACCGCGACGCCCGTACCATGTCGATACGGAAAGAGGAAGACTTGTAGTGTAGATCCGCATCGTAAATCTCACGCCGAAATTCGAAAATTCGGCCCGACACGAACGAAACAACACTGACATTTTTGGCATTTTTTGTTTGACGTTTCTCGATCGCGATTTTGTGTTAGAAGAGTATCTTTCGCCCATCTCTTTCCGTTAATAATAATAATAATAATAATAATAATAATAATAATAATAATAATAATAATAATCTTTATTGGCCATTTCTGACACAAAAAATGTGTATATGGTACGTCATTACAAATAACATTAACATAATACAGAGAGAAAAAATAACAAATTATAATATTCACAAACTATAATATATACATATATACACACATATATATACACACACACACACACACACATATATATCTTCAACATTAATACAAAGTAGTGGTGAAAATCTTACAGATTGTCATTTAAAAATTCACCAATTGCATAATAACATTTTTCAGTCAATAATCTTTTTATTTGTTGTTTAAATACTTTATCATTTAAATTTTTATAGCCATTAGGCAACTTGTTATATACTTTGATAGCAAGATATTCAGGGCTTTTTTCAAATAGAGATAGATTATGTTGGGGAACTTCTAATATTAGATTATTTCTTGTATTATAATTGTGATTCATACTTAATTGATTAAGCCTATTAAATTCAGCTTTTGCATATGTTAATAACTGTAGTATGTATATGCAAAGTAACGTTAGAATGCCTAACTCCATAAAGAGCGGTTTGCAGCTGGTTCTTGGATTCACTCCTACAATGTGTCTGATTGCTCTTTTTTGCATTTTAAATACTCTCTCGCTTTCAGGCGATCCACCCCAGGCAATAACACTGTATGAGATCACAGAGTGGAAGTGGGCATAATAATACATTAAGAGTACAGGCTGCTCTACAAGTATACGTAGTTGATTTATACAGTAACACACTGAAGCAACCTTGTTGCACACAGATTCAACATGAGAATGCCAAAAACAGTCATAACCCCAGAAATTTTATATTATTCTTTTGTTCCAATGATACAGCCTCCGTTTTTATTAACAGACTATTGTCAACTTTCTTATTAGAAACATTGAATCTAAGAAAGCTAGATTTTTTTATATTCAATGCTAATTTGTTACTTTTGTACCAGTCATGAGCTTCTTGCAGTTGTATGTTAGCATTTCTAGTTACTTCCTCTACTTTGGGTTGACAGATTAAAAGAGATGTATCATCAGCATACATTACAGAGTTATTAAAACAGAAATCATTTACATATATTATATATAGAAGTGGTCTAAGGATAGAACCTTGGGGCACACCTGTCTTGGTTTCCAAATGATCAGACTTGCAGTTGTTCACATATACATAATGCCTTCTGTTATTTAAGTAACTTTTACACCACTCTAACGTCTTACCTCTAATACCGTAGTATTCTAACTTATTTATAAGTATTTCATGGTTCACCAAATCAAAAGCTTTGCTTAGATCCAAAAAGATGCCAACGCATTTATGGTGTTGATCTAAGTTCTTATAGAGTAGATTTAGAAAATTTAAAATGGCTGTTGTTGTAGATACACCCTTACGAAACCCAAACTGTTTTCCATTAAATAATTTATATTTATCAAAAAATGTTATTATCCTTATCGCAACAATTTTTTCAAAAATTTTAGCAAAAGGACTTAAAATAGAGATGGGTCTATAGTTTTCCAATTTACTCTTATTACTAGATTTGTAGGTGGGTATTATTTTGGCTAATTTCAGTTTACTCGGGAAGATACCTTCATTTAATGACCTATTAATTAGGAAAGCGAGTGGTTTACTGATTAAATCCTTACATTTTTTTAATAAATTGTTTGTAATATTGTCATCACCCGAGGCATTTGAGTTTTTTAAGCCTGCAATTACTTCTTCAACATCTAACTCAGATATTGGTCCAAAAAAGAAGGTATTGTTATTTCTGATATTAATATTAGACTGCTTTATATCCATATCTAAATTTTGAATTAAGTTACTCGGACTTGAGTTAAAGTATTTATTGAACTGATTAGCTACCTCTCTGTTATCATTTAATGTAACATTACTGACATCAAGTTTGATTTCGTTATTGTTTTCATGGCAATTTTTTTATTTTTATTTAAAATTTCCCATGCAGCTTTTGATTTATTTTGAGCATTGGTAATCACGGTAGTGTTATACATTTTTTTCGCTTTATTAATAACTTGTCTGTAAACTGATTTATATTTCTTATAATAATTTTTTATTTCTACATCTCCTTGTAGGGTTAGGATATATAGGTTCTTTAGATTTTGAGCTGATACACGTATACCTTTTGTCAGCCAGTTTTTGTTATTAGATTGATATGACATTTTTTTCTTTAGAGGAAAAGCTAACTCAAAATAATAGTTAATATTATCTAAAAATAAATCAAATGTTGAATCTAAATCCAATTCTGATTTGAATATGTTTTCCCAGTTTTCTTGTGAGAGCAGTGAACAGAAATAATTAATATTATCATCCTTAATTTGTCTTTTATGATATATTTTTCCCTTGGCTGTTGTTTTATCTATAAAAACAGTTAACAATTGAGCATGATGATCAGCAATAGCACTGTTTAACACCTTGCTTTCATGTATCTTGTCATCCATTTGTATGCAAATGTTATCTAAACAATTGGTTAGTCTAGTAGGTTCTTTAACCGTAGGCGTCAAATTGTAAGAATTTAAAATATCTAGTAGCTCGGTAAGATTTTTTGAGTCTTTTAGAAAATTAATGTTGAAGTCCCCACAAATAACAAGGTGCTTTTGGAGATTTTTGTTAGTAATGTAGCTTAGAGCATTTATAAGTTTTTCAAAGAATACATGAGCATCACCATCTGGACTTCTATATAAACTTAGAATAATAACAAAATTTGACTTATTTAAGAAAACTTTGACTCCTACACATTCAAAGTGTTTGTCAATGGATAATTCTTTTATATAATTTAATACTTTAAATTTATAGTTTTCCTTAACATATATCCCAGTTCCACCATTTTTATAATTATTCCTACAATAGAAATCACCTTGGACAAACCCGGGTAACTGGAGGGATTGAACTTCCTCTTTTTTTTGCCCAATGTTCTGAGATACAAAGGACGTCACAATTCACTTCTGATAAAAATACCTCAATCTCCCCGAGTTTGTTACCAATACATTGAGTATTTTGATGCATCACCTTAAATTCTGCCCTACTGACGTTACTTCTAAAAAATCACAATTATGGTTGGAAGAACTATTATTCACCTTATCATCATTGGTGTTGTCTAAATTTAACTGAATACCTTTCTTTGCATTTTCATTGACACCAAGAATTACATTATTCTCACTATTTACACCTACATGCTCAGGGTTTGAGGGTTTAATAACAATAAGATTTGGATTTATTTTTGTATCTTTGAACATAATAAATCTTTTGATTTTGTAACAAGCATTAATTTTTGATTTCCTACAGTTTTTAATTGTTACCTGGTTTTTGTAATCTAGTGATGCATTTTTGTTTAGGTGTTTGAACATAATAATAACTTAAGAACTAATCAACCATAAATATTACAACAACGAAAGATAACCTAACAGACGTAGAATTTAATTCTAAATCGACCTGCACCTGTCCCGATCTCGTCAGATATGTTTAAAAAAGCCTTTGTTAATGCAAATTCGCAAAGAGTAAGGGCTACAGACGTGTAGAATTTTACTTCAAAAACCCTTTACAACAGTCGAGCTTCTTTTATTTTTTTGCCCTACGACAAAAAATAAGGACGCTAGGAGCGATACAACTGGTAATTTACATTTTCCAAGGAAACGTGTTTTTTTCTCATCTCTTGCGAATATCTAGATAAACGTTGGTTCTAGGAAAAAACTGGTAGGGATCTATTAGAAAGATTATAAAATGATGATGAAGTTGCTTCGTTGAAAAATTCCTGTAGGATTAATGGTTTCGCTGCTATATACGTTTAAAGACAAAATTTCGATTTCGCCTGACAATAATTTTCAAATTAAATGGCATCGGGTCAAGATATGGCTAGACAACCCAGTCGCGATCTATTAGCCTACATGTTATCTTTTATATAAACTATTTCTTATCTGAACAGATGGGGGTATTAATTCCTTATGCCGAATCTTAGACTATTACTGTTTATAAACAAATAAATGGCAATTTGTTTTGTATGAAATATTAAAACAATAAAGAGGAACCTTCTTCTAAGTAAACTTGTGTCGGGGATCCTCTCATTATAATAGCGTTCGGATGGTGTATACAAAAAAATTTATACTTATTACAAATTAATTATTATTAATAATTATATTGTAAATGCACATTGACGTGTAAACATAAATTATTTGAGCAGGGCAGTGGAAAAAAATTTCAACATTTCAAAACTAGGCCCCCCAAACAAGCCCAAGACCCTCAAAACGAGCCTGGGTCTGGGGGAATCACCCCCGCACTGCCCGCTCTCAACAAGCCTGTACGTGAAAATGGTTTATCGAAATGCAAGAACATCTTTTTATTTCTAGTGATATGAAAATAATTTTTTTATAAATATGTAAAAAGAAAAAAGTTAGTTGTAAAATATTGGTAGCCACCCCCTGAAACTACCCCTCAAGCAGAAGATAAAGTTTGACAGGTACTATGTGAATTAATGCCATAAATTTAAAGTATAAATTATGTATTTTAAAGCAGTCTGAAGATATTGCAGAAAAACTGACATTTATAATCCCCTTTAAAGGGGTATAATTTCCTTATTATCTATTTAGAGTACCTTTATTTTTGGATGTACTATCAGCCATATAAATATCCAGAGACAATTTTGGACCACCAGCTGTTACTCTATGTGTAAGTTAAAAAGTAGAGTGATCGTGGGGCCTGAAAGGATATCCTTCCACTTTAATACGTAGTACGTCCGTGAAATTTCTGTGATTATCTCAGGGAGGGGCGCAAAAAAGAGCTCCCGCCCGGGTGGAAAATTTACCTTGAGCCGCCCCTGCTTATCACTGAAATCTAGCACTTAGTTATTTAAATGTAAACTTGCCTTACCCATAACAATGAATACATTTGAGTTTATCTTTCTTGCACAAATCCAGCCTCATAATATTTATATGCTTTATGCTTGTAAAGATTTGTATGCTTTTAACTGCTGGCCTGTGTAGAAGCTGCGAGTCAACACTAAGTAATTTACCATATCAATTACGGATACACTAGGTAAAATATACAAATCTGCAGAAAGGTCTCCAGTCTCCACTCCAAGGGTGTATGGCTATTATTTTGATTTTCTCATCATAGTGACACTTTAAATCATCCATAAGGGTTGAATAATATTCACTACATGACATTATTACGAAAACACACCGTTTCTCAAGAAAAACTAGAAAAAAAAAATATAATAAAACCATGCAAACTGCATTTGGTTGTCCTTTAAGCAAAATGGCCGACTTGTCAAAACCTGTCCTAAAATGGTCTATTGTTCTGAAGAGCACTTATATTGTGAACAAAAGCTCCAAATCCATTTGCATTGAAAACTAATTTCAGATTCATGTTCCATGACTCCAAATTAGTGTGTATTCTGAAAAAATTTGGCTAAATTTCCAATGCTCCTAGAAATGCAGAATTACCAATTTTTCAATCTACTTACGTGTGTTATTTTACCAAAATTTTGTCTCCTGTTTTTTTGGAATGTAAAATTGAAGGTCGGATTTTAAAGTAGAGAGGTTCTCTTTTAGAGTGTTGTTCAGAAGCGCAGCTTTTTTCTTTTATAAAACATCGTATTCTTGTTAAGTCAATAAGCAGAGTTGTGAACTCGCTTTAAATGCTTTACGAAAGTTTGATTCGCTTACTGTTTATTTGAAGTACAAATAATGCTCTTTAGCATGGCTTAGTTGCGAGCTAAGTTGTTAGAAATGAATGTCATCTTAAATGTAAACAAATTAAAATTAATTATATTGACTAATAATATACAGTGTCCGACAAAACGTCTGCACCTTATGGGAAACTTTGTTGTTATTGACTTTCTGAAAAATTTTATTTTTAAAAAAAGTTAGTGCATGTTCTCAAACGAAAAAGAAGCTGCACAAATGTGTGTTAGTCCTGGCGCTTAGGTTGGATTTTTTTGAAATTGTCTCGAGTAAACTACCTTTATTTTTGAAGATATCGACAAATGTTATTTAAAGAAGTTATTTATAATGTGAAGTAATATACAGATATCAAACTTGGTTGTTCTATTTTAAAAACAAAAATTTTCCACTTTTTTGCACATAATTCCTGAACTATATTTTGAAATTTTTTTTCTGTTATTAATAATTCTCTCTATTTAATAGTTTCAGCCTAAGTAATGGATTACCATTCACTTGGAAGAACTTTTAGCAGTATTTTATTGACCAAATGAATATTTTGGAAACAAAGGCTGAATTTCTCGGTGCATAGTTCTCTTTTTCCAGCAGTGGCGGCTCGTGATATTTTCTGCAGAGGAGGCTTGATATTTTGAAAGACAATTAACTTGCAATATGATTACAATTTGTACATTTCCCCACCACCCTCGAGGTAGTACAACGGCGCGTTACATTTTTTTGTCGTGGGTTGTTCGCCAGGATACCGATTCACGACTTGAGAGAATAAAAGAATAAAAAGAAAAGGAAATAGAAAATATAATGAGACGAAAAAATCATTCTCATGAAATTTCCGTTCCTACGCCTCGAGTATCGGTATCCAAAGGAGCCCTACTATCCCACTTATAATTAAGTTATAACTTTTAATAAAAATCAAAATAGTTTTGGAAAAAAAATTAAAGTATTTTCCGACAAACAAAAATTGTATTCATTATCACTGCCAGAGTGTAAAATTATAACTTTTAATAAAAATTAAAATAGCTTTGAGAAAGAAGTTATATAAAAAAATATAACCGCGGAAGAATTAAAAAATATTTCCTAAAAAATAAATAACGCAAATAAATATTTTTTCTAAAATAACAACTATATTAATCTTTGGTGTAAAGCCTAAATATTTTTATAAATGAGTGGTAACCTGCGATTTTCGGAACTAGCAAAATGGTTGATTACTTCATCATAAAATGAATCGTGTTTCTTCAATTCTGACAAAAAATGTTTTTCTATTGAAATAAGCGATACATTTGAGAGGCGGTCTTGACTTATTTTGTTTCTAGTAAATGTTTTTATGCGTTTAAGTGCTGAAAATGATCGTTCTACAGAAGCTGAGGTTACTGGAATTGTTGACACTAATGATAAAAGTTTGTACAGTTCGGGTAGACAGCTTTTTAAATTATTATTATATATATAAGTAAGCATTTCTTGAGATGATTTTGGATTTGCTAAAAGTTGCTGGTCAGAATACAACACGCATAGTTCATTTTTTAACGAAATACGGTAAAAAAGGATAATGGTCCATTAATTTCTCCATTAGACTGGTAGGGAATGATTTAGAAAACGCTGTAAAATTATTAGGATTTACTAAATCGTAACATTGCAAAGTATTTAAATCAGAAAATCTAATTTCAATTTGGATTATAATGGTGTCTAAAATTTCTATAAAAATTTGTTTGTAATGTATATCTGCCCTGTCAAAGTTATATGTTGTCTTTCTTTTTTTAAATTGTGGCCCTGGCTCATCATCTACGTTTTCAGTATTTTCTAAAAAAATATTGTATAAAGTATTGAAATGTATTTCGTTATTGCGAAATTCTTTTAATTTGGATATAAGTGACTTAAGTCTATTTTTAGAATATGTTATATCAGTTAGTTTATTCTGTAAAATTTGGAAAACAACATCAGTTTGCTCAAAAATCATGTTAAAAGCTTTTAGAAAAAATATGAAATTTTTATCCAACAATAACGATTTTAATCCGTAAGCTGCTCTTAAAGTCTGAGCGTCATTTAAAAAATCTTCACTTTCCAAAATAAAATTAAAAACGTCAATAAGTTCTTTCCTGTATTTGTCAACAGTGAAAACAACTCTAGATGAAAAATTCCAACGAGTGGGAGCGTTTGTCGGAATTCTATGTTTCATATTAATTGTATTTAAAACATCAGTTCTTTTGGTAGATTTTGAAAAAAATGACGAAAAACCAGTAATATTTGAAAAAAATATTCTAACTTCTTTAATTCCGTTACATGCTTTACTCAGAACTAAATTTAATTGGTGTGCATAACAGTGAATGAAGTAAGCTTGAGGAGCAATATCTTTTATTTTTGTTTGGAGTCCATTAAGATGCCCTGACATAACTGCAGCGCCGTCATAGGTTTGTGCTATTAATTTATTTTTCAAATCAAATTTACCAAATTCGTCGATTAATAATTTAAATAAACTCTCCGCGTTTCTTCCACTACTCACATCAAGAAAACCAACAAACCTTTCAATAACTTCGCCGTGCATTACATATCTAAAAATTACGGAAAGTTGAGATTTACAGGTAATGTCCGTCGTTTCGTCAATTTGCCACGAGAAAAATTCGCAATTATATAGTTCTTCATAAATTTTGCCTTTAATAATCGAGCTAACACTCTCAATTAGATCATTTTGAATTGATTTAGATGTTCCGGAAAAAATAGTGGCGTTATTCAAAAAGTTCTCTAATTTTGGATCATACATTTTTAAAAAATCTATTAGCTCTTTGAAATTTCCTTTATTGCACGAATCGCGTTTTTCGTCATGCCCTCGGAAAGAATTTTCTTGCGAAGATAAATATATAACGGCATCAATTAATCTCTTTAATATTTCCCTATTTTCACGGACCTTTTCATTAAAATTTTCTATTTCTCTCTTATGTGCAGATTCCAAATAATTTACAATATTTTGTTTACCAAATATTTCGAATTTAACGCAAGATGAAATGTGCTCCTGGGATTTTTCGTGCTTTTGTAAACCTCGCGACAAATTTTTCAAATTATTAAACCCGGTCCTGCCCCAAATTGAGGATTGATCATTAGTGAATAATAAACATCTCCAACAATATAATTTGTTTCTAACTGTTGATGCCGTTAACCACTCGATTTTTTTATAATTGTTATCACAAAACCCTCTGTTTTGTTTTCCACTTTTAAAAACTAACGAAGGCATTGCTGGTGTAGGCCTAGCAATTATTTTAATTCTTACCTTTTCGTCGTAAGTAAGAGTAGAAAATCCATTTAATAACAAATAATCCACCACGTCTGGACAACAAGAGATGTTGTTGGGAATATTTTCACCTAGAGCACTCATTTCTAGCCCGCCTATCAAATGTTTTATGTATTTTAATGTCAAGTTGATCTTAACCGGCTAAACGACAAATTACCACTGACAGTTCGTTTTCCTGTGAATCACCTGAACCAAATAAAATCGAGTACAACAAATATCAAAGGGACCGCTGCGAGTGAAAGTACTTGTCTTCTCTATACTGTGCCTGAACTCCTGAACTGCACATGCGCTATAAAGAACTGAGGACTGAGGCTAGCGGCCTAGCTTGTCTTATTTGAAGTGTTGCTAGACAACGCAGAAGTAATGCAAGGTCATTTATGTTAAAACTAAATGCCTTGAAGTTGGAAGCTATTTCGTATAAGCCTCAAGCGAAGCGCTCTGTTCATTCAATGAAAGACCGGGTCGCCCGGGAAATATGCATACAAAGACAATCCGGACTGTGACGTTATAGGTATGTTTGTGGAAAGGAAATGCAGAACTTTTTTATACACTGAAAATTAATTAATGAACTATAAACAATAAACAATATTGAAAATTGAGATATACCTAAGTAGAAATTTCTACAAGTAAAAGATATTAATTTGGAAGATTGCAAGATATGTTGCTTCTTCCAAAGGGAGGCTCAGCCTCCCCTGACGAGCCGCCACTGTTTTCCAGTGTCAACTTTTTCGAAATGTTTTAATACAAATCACTTAAAAAGAGTTTCATTTAGCGATTTGTATTAAAAAATTTCGAAACTGTTAGGAAAAAAGAGAACTATGCACCAAAAACATTTTTTCCTAAAATACCTATTTGATCAAAAAAGTACTGCTAAAAGTTCCTCAAAATGGATTTTAATCCATTACTTTGGCTGAAACTCTACTAGAAATAATTGTTAATAACAGAAAAATATTTAAAAATGTTGTTCAGGAAATATGCGCAAAAAAGTGGAAAATTTTTATTTTTAAAATTGAACAACCAAATTTGATATCTGGATATTACTTCGCATTATAAACAACTTCTTTAAATAACATTCTTCGATATCTTCTTTATTTTACTTCCACGATGTGGAGGTAAAATAAAAATAATTACGGAGGAGCGAGACTAAGGATACTCAAAAGTTCAACTGTGAAATCAATTAAACTCATGAAATGCAAGTTTTATTGTTAATTTTCTTATATAGCACTAAATCATTAACATACACTGGTACGGAAAGAATATAATTGTTGTTTGACATCATCTTGAATTTCGTAAATACCGCTCGATTTTCAAAATTGTGATAAGTTGTTTTTCACTCTCTGAACGGATACTCTATCTTGCAAAACAAACAGATCAACTTTAGCACGTCATCTGAGTGGGAGTCAATATTTTAACATATCAGCCCACATCATTTGAGGGTGAACGAAATTGGGCACATAACCGCAATTTTTCTATTTACCCCATGTGAAATTCATAGTTTACTTGGTATTTTGAGGGTTTGTTTTGTGGATTTCACTGAATGGGGTATTTTCCTATTTTTTTTTTTATTGAATAATATCATAGAATATGTACAAACAAGCCTTCCAATACAGATTTCCGTGAAAATAATTATCAATTTTTTAAGGAAACAGAAGTTAAAAATTCAACTCCATCTTAATAGTTTATTGATAAAGTAAAAATCAAACACCACATAAACAAACAACAAATAAATCTAACCGATATATCTCTTTCACTTGTATTGTGACAAGAAGTGTCAGCTGGCGGCACGCAAGAAATGTTGCCACATAATCTGTAAGTTTTGTTTACATTTTTAAGATAATTCTACATAATAACAAATATAAATACCTTTTAATTCCTTCTAATTACATGTGTTTAATATTTATTGATATTCAAGATATTGAGAAAAATAAAAGTGTAATAGGTAAAATAATGTAAAGTAATTACACAATTTGGCATTCATATAAGATAGTTACAGTCTAAACGAAAGTTGTCTATGATTGGTTAAGTTATTTCCCGCTGAATAAAATCATTTGAAATCTGTGTCTAGACGGGCGTATTCTTATTTGTTATTTTTATTCAAGAAATTATTGTTTCGGTTTAAATTTATTATGCAGTAATTGTTAAAATAATAACATTATTTGATATATATCACCAAAAGTGAATTTTAAAAAAATGGAAAATACCCCATTTGTATGTTTATTATTTTCTGTGAACATCTGTTTTTAAATTTTGTATCTGCTGTATACAGACAATAAAAATAGATAATAAAAAAACTTATAAAAGGAGTATGCACTGGGCCACCACAAGGGGCGTGGTACCAAGGCCCGGCCACTTTAGGGGCCCAGCTAGACTAGGAAACGCAATGCAAAAATATTAAACTAATTCACATTTGAGTACAAGGGTACATACAAAATCGGAAAGTCCTGCGTTTGACATTGTGCTATTAACCGACTGCCCACAATAAAGGCGTCTACCAGTACTCTAGCAGGGGCGAACAATGACACGCCCCTATTGCTTGCTTCGCTCTCACTTGCTCTTATTGCCGTACCAAATCAAACACTTTCCGTTGAAGGTAGGTATTAAACCAGACCTAGACTACATTACGGAAGCTAACCAACTTTGGGTCTTCAAATTTAGTTTTTGCTTGATACATGCAAATAAAATTGGGTAATAAACACATTGTTGTAAAAGGAGTAATTATGTCAGAGTGAGAAGGTAGGTATTAAACCAGACGTAGACTAAATCAAGGAAGTCAAGCAACTTCGGGCGTGGTTAGTACATGGATTGGTGAACTAATCACTGGGAACACCACATGCTGAAGATGCTGCCATCTTAATGCGGGGCAGTGCATTGCAAATGCACACAACTGGTTAGAGAACTTTATCCCATCAATACAGGAAATGACCGGGAGTAGGATATATAAAAACAGGAAGTTACATAATAAGCATAAATGGCTGCAGTGTCCCGGTGCCAGCAAGACACCCATACCCATGTGTGGTGAAAAGTAGTGCCAGATCGAAATGCAACTTCGGGAAGAGGTGTAATGTACTATACAGGGCCCGCCACTTAAAACTCTCCAGACTCGTAACTTCCTTATTTTTTAAGCTACGACCATGTTCGGCACATCAAACTGTAGGTATTTTTAAGGCCTTTAAATATGCAGTGATTTAAAAAAAAAATTGAAAAAATTATGAAAAAAAAAATATTTCCTTGAATATTTTTTTCCCTTACCCTGTACATGAACTGTGTTAATGTTTTCTTATAAAGGTTTTAATTAGCTTCAATTTATGTTATTACGTCATATTCGAAATTCTTTTTGGTTGTAGAGAAAGAAATTAAAAACACTCCTTCCGATTCCAAACTGATTTTTTTTTAAATAACTGAAAAAATGTAAATAATAATTTTATGCTTTATTTGTAAAAGACATATCACAAACAATCCTCAAAGTAACAAAACAGCAACAAGAAACAAAGGAAATAAAAATTTTTAAAAATGAACTTTAATAAAATGTTTAGTACATTTTAATAATAGGAAATTGCAAAATTTTTATTTTTAAGTTTTTCTTTTTTTTTGTTAACATAAATTGGAGCTAATTAAAACCTTTATAAGAAAATATTAACACATTTCATGTACAAGGTGAGGTAAAAAAATATTCAAAGAAATTAAGTTTCCTTTCTTAACAATGTTTTCAAACAATTTTTTTTTTAATCACTTTGTATGCATATTTAAAGACCTTAAAAATATTTGACGTGCCGAACATGGTCGTAGCTTAAAAAATAAGGAAGTTACAAGTCTGGGGAGTTTTAAGTGGCGGACCCTGTATATGCAACGCCAGGCAAAACTGTTGAGCCTGACGATCTCACAGATGACGATAAAAATACACCGTCTGTGTAGGGCAATTGAAGTAGGCCAAAAAAAAAACACCGAACTTACAACTACCAAGGTTATTTTTATTTAAATAATGTGTAATGATGTTTTGTTTTTGTTTTTTTTTACCCACTTCAATTGCTCTATGATGGCTTGCTTTTGTTACGATCTGTTGTGTCGTCAGAACCAATATTTTGTTTAGCATTGCATATTATTATACACGTTTCATTAAGGACGGACTAGCTGTAGGATGACGGATATAGCGTTATCGCTATAAATAAAATTAAAATGGAAGTTAATATACGTATATTTGTTATTAATACATGTTCATATTTTATGTGATTTGAGTATTTTTAAGCATATTGATATTGTATTTTTTATATCGAATGTTTCTATTTTTCCTAGCGACTCCATGGAAACTTCTCCATTATGGATCGAGTTTTCCTTTTTGTTTCTTAGCGACTCCATGGAAACTTCTCGCTTTTGGAACTTCTCGAAAATAAAATCGCAAGAGGCAAGATCTGAACTAACAAAAGTTTTGTAATTGCCATGCGAAGTTGGAGGAACAAATTTTAAATTATTAAAATAAATGCGTAATTTGTCAATGAAATAAGGAATATCTGGGGAATTATACGATTCAACGAAAAATTCGCCAGGTAAACGAAGGGTTTGACCATATATGAGTTCAGCAGGTGAACATTGCAGATCTTCCTTGGGAGTTGTCCTAAATGCTAATAAAATGATGGGTAATTCATCTGTCCAATGTGATGTATTGGCTCTAGCTAACAAGGAAGTTTTAAGTGAGCGATGAAATCTTTCAATTAAAGAGTTGCCTTCTGGGTGATATGGAGTTGTACGTATTCTATGAAAACCTAAAAACTTTGCAAATTCATTAAATAATCTTGACTCGAATTGTACTCCTTGATCAGTAGTTACTGACAAGGGAACACCGAATCGACAAACAAAGTTTTGAAATAAAGTACGTGCAACTGTTTCTGCTGTGATATCGCGAAGAGGGTACGCTTCCGGCCACCTAGTGAATCGTTCAATCACCGTAAGAATGTAAGAGTTACCTTTGGATGGAGGTAATGGTCCTACCAAATCTATGTGGATGTGGTCGAATCTGATTTTCGGAATGGTGAAGTTCCCGAGAGCACTTCGCGTATGTCGACTGACTTTGACAGCTTGACAGTTAATGCACGATTTTGACCATAAATTGCAATCTGTGTTCATTTTCGGCCAAAAATAGTTATTTGAAATCAACAGTCTAGTGGCTTTAATACCAGGATGAGATAAGTTGTGAAAAATATCGAATATCGTTCGTCTGTAAACAAGTGGGACAAAAGGTCTGACTTTTGCACGAGAAACATCACACCAAATAAAATCATTTGAATCTGGAATTTGTATCTTTTTTAAAATGAAATTGGTTTTAGTTAGTGATGATTTATCTGACAATAAATAGTTGAGATTTGAATCTTTCTCCTGAGCTTCACTAAGCAACTTTAGGTCAAAGTTAACATTAAGGAAGGGAGAATTTTTAAGTTGAAGTGGTAAAATATCTTGTTTTAAGGAAGAAGTGTCGTAAATACGTGACAAGCTGTCAGCTATTACATTATGTTTTCCTTTAACATGTTGTATTTTACAAGAAAATTGAGCTATGTATTCTAAATGACGTATTTGACGAGGAGATCTTTCTGCTTTTGTGAATAAAGCGTTGATTAAAGGTTTGTGATCTGTAAAACAATTAAACTTGCGACCTTCAAGTATAAACTTAAAATGTTTAATTGCAGTATATAATGCTAAAAGTTCTTTGTCAAAAATCGAATAATTGGTTTGTGCTGTGGTTAATTTACGGGAAAAGAATGCTAAAGGAGCAAGAAATCCCTTATTATCTTTTTGCTCTAAAACTGCACCCATGGCAAGGTTAGAACAATCGACTGAGAGAGATAAGATAGTATCGTCATTATTGCAAGGATGAGCTAAAACTACTGCATTACTTATTGCGTCTTTGGCTTTCGAAAATCCGTCTAAACATTGATCAGGCCAACTAGTTATCTTTGTAATTTTATCATGAGATAAACTGTTACAAAGAGAATATAGGGGAAGTAATATTTCAGCAAAATGAGGTATGAAACGATGATAAAAATTCACCATACCTATGAAACGTTGTAGTTGTTTGAGAGTTGTCGGTAAAGGGAAATTATTAATGACTTCGACTCTCTCAGTTGATGGTAAAATACCTGATGAAGAGATGTGATGACCTAAAAAGGTTAAATTGTCAACTCCTAAGATACATTTAGATGGTTTAATGTTAATTCCGTATGTGTCTAATCTCTTGAAAACCTTTTCCAAATGTTCCAAATGTTGTACATCTGATTGACTTGCGATTAATATATCATCCAAATAGACGAAAACGAAAGGTAAATTGACAAGTATTTCATTCATAAAACGTTGGAAAGTTTGACCGGCATTGCGTAGACCAAAAGGCATGCGGGAAAATTCAAACAGTCCAAATGGAGTTGTTATAGCTGTCTTATAAACATCATTTTCAGCGACAGGTATCTGATGGTACGCTCGCACTAAATCAATCTTGGAGAAAATAGTGCAGCCGTGCAACTGAGAGCTAAAGTCGTGGATATGAGGTAATGGATATCTGTCTGGAATGGTAATCGTATTTAGTTGTCGATAATCTCCACAAGGTCTCCAGTCATTCTCTTTTTTCGCCACTAGATGGAGTGGAGAGGAAACTTGAGAAGATGATGGTTTGCAGATACCTAATTCTACCATGTTATTAAATTCTGTTTGAGCTATTTTAAATTTAAGATTGTCTAATCTACGAGGTCGTGAAAAAGGTAAATGACCTTCAGTAACTATATGATGTACAATAGAATGTTTAATAGGTAAATTGTAATCTGGGGAACTAATTAAATTAGGAAATTGTAAAAGTAATTTGTTATATTTATCTGTCAAAGGAAATAATTTAAGTGAATCTAATCTACAATTGTCTAAAGGACTATTTTTAATAAAACAATTAACTGACAAATTAGTCTTGTTATCAATTATTCGAGCTCCTTTAAGATCAACAACTAAACCAAAATGAGACAAGAAATCTGCTCCGACTATCGGTATGTCAATGTCTGCTATATTGAAAACGAAAGGAAATAATCTACGTAAGTTTAGATTGACTTTTAACAATTTCTTACCGTATGTAAAAATGGTTGAACCGTTAGCCGCGGTTAATATCGTATCAAAATTCTTTTTTAAATCTGTGAAAGCATTGCGTGGCACCACAGATAAATCGGCACCAGTGTCAATTAGGAAGTTCAGGTTGTTAGATCTATCGTAAATAAAAAGTCGACGACGTTTGCTGTTAGAAATGTCAAAATCAGACGTCATAGAATTATCAAACTTCAGTCATCTTTGAGAATTATCAGATTTTTTACAATTCTTACTGAATTTGCACCATTCACCTCCACAACGATAGGCATTGGCACCATAAAGTTGATGGTAGTAACAAATAGTATTGTCTGTACGATCAAATTTATTGGAAACATTATTACGGCTGGGTGAACGATTGCGATTAGTGGTACGAGTTTGTGAATTGCTTCTACTTTTGCAATTGTTGCAGCATGAAGTAGAAGGTTGAGGCTCAAAGGATTGATTGGAAAGTCTGGATTCTAAAGAGTTTAATCGAGAATTAAAAATTTCTTGTTTTTGTAATACTTGATTAATTGAATCATGGAAAGTGATTGAAAAATTTTTGATAGTGGTAGTTAAATCTGATAACGGGGTGGACTCAGAGTCAAGAGGATTTTTGGAGTACGATGCAACCATTGAATTTTGACAGGACTCCCAGATCTGATCTGCAATATCTAGAATCTCTTTTGTGTCTGTTTTCCCTGAAGCTGTAATGGCAATATATACTGTTTGAGGTAAACGTCTTTTCCATAGCTTTATCAATAAATCTTGACTAACCATGCTGAATCCTCCAACCATATTCAGCATGGATCTATAGAAATCTGAAGGTTTCAGATCGCCCATTTGGGAACCTGATAACAGATCATTCAGACGTTTTTCCTCACTCGATGATAAACGTGAAATTAAAACTTTCTTTAAATTTATATAGAGATCCGTTTCCGGGGGATTAGATATTATATCGTATATATTATCTATCACATCTAATGGCAAATTAGCTATAACCTGATCATACTTTTTCTTATCATTGACAATTTTTGCAACAGAAAACTGTGATTCAATCTGGGTAAACCAAATTTCTGGTTTTGATTTCCAGAATGGGGGTAATTTGACAGAGGTGACATAATGGGTTTGAGGAAAATCCTCGTCTGAAGGTTGTCTTTGCATAACTAATCGATTGTGATTGATTGATTGATTTACTACTCTCTTAGATAAAAAAGGAAATGTACTTTAACTCACTCACCGACAGATGACAGTACTTGTAATGTACAACTTCAGTTGATTGAATTAGGAAATTACCATAAATTATAGGAACATCTATTCAAATTTGGAACCTCTATTCAAAATTCATCGGAAAATTCTTCTCTTCATAAAATGGTCAATTTATAACGGTAGTTGATATATTGAATCTCTTCTGGTATATATTTATGACGTTGGACATAAAATTTTCACGTCTGGCATATATTTATCACGTTGGACATAAAATGATCACGTCGGGCATAAAATTATCACGTCGGGGTCACCAAATTTATAGCGTTATCGCTATAAATAAAATTAAAATGGAAGTTAATATACGTATATTTGTTATTAATACATGTTCATATTTTATGTGATTTGAGTATTTTTAAGCATATTGATATTGTATTTTTTATATCGAATGTTTCTATTTTTCCTAGCGACTCCATGGAAACTTCTCCATTATGGATCGAGTTTTCCTTTTTGTTTCTTAGCGACTCCATGGAAACTTCTCGCTTTTGGAACTTCTCGATTTCCAGTGAGTAAGTCGCTATAGTCGCTATAACGGACCTCAATTTGACCCCCATGATTTTTTTAGGAACTTATAGTCCAATGCATTTAGATTTTTCTTTTGGAAATTCTTTAAACTCGCTGAATTTTTGAGAGGATATTCTCAAAAATGGTAAGAATGATAATCCGAATAGTTTACCTTGTGCCATTTTTTTTTATTTAACAGATTAGATATGGATTTTTGTAAATAATTTTGTTAATTTAATTTTTTTCGGAAAATGATAAGAGGACCAAAAGAAAGAGGAGAAAATTTTAAACAAGAAATATATCTACCATTTTTTTCATTGGAGCTAGAATTTTTGCATCTAACGCTCGGAACGGAACTCAGCGGCATGGTACTCGAGCGCACTTCCACAGTGCGAGCGCGCCACACAATAGGTGGTCTAATTTTTTACTGACCGAGGTCAAAAAAATTCGTACACCCCCAAAATCTTGAGCTAGAGCCAAAAAACACCCCTGGACTGGGGTAAAAAGAATATTAATTAAGCTACGAGAATAGTTGTTACATCCTAATCTATCGAATTATACAAATTAAGGTTAAACAGCAGCGTACATACAACAGATATGAAACACACCCCCAGGGAGGGGTGAGAAATCGATCGAAAACATCAATGAGTACTGAAAAAGCTCGAAATGTCTAAATTTTGTTAAAGTGATAACAAACTTCATCAGTTCCAACGTAATCTTCATAAACTGCCCCTATAGGGTTGAAAACAACCACCTTCAAGTTTAAAGGACACGAGAAAAACAAGAAAAAACGTAAAATCCAACAGGATTTCTATTTTCATGAATGCTGTGCTTGGCTGAAATTGCGTAGTACTCTAAAATAGAACTAGAAACTTACGTATCATTAACGCCCTACAGTGTCAACCCTCAGAGGGTGTGAAAACTACCCCCTAAACTAAAAAGTTACAGTATAAAAATGTAGTGTAAAAATTCGAAACACCTGCGTTGTGTGGAAGTGAGAAGAAACTAGACTATGTTCGACGCTATGCTTGAAAACCAGCCCCACGGGGTTGCGAGATACCACCCCTATATCTGTAGGATGCTGGAAAAACAGAGAGAAACCAACCGGATTTACATTTTTATGCTATGGTTAGCAAAAATCGTGATGCACACTTCCAGTGTCCTACGGATATAGGGGTAGCATCTCGCAACCCCATGGGGGTGGTTTTCAAGCACAGCGCCGAACATAGTCTAGTTTCTTCTCACTTCCACACAACGTAGGTGTTTCGAATTTTTATAGTCACTGTAACTTTTTATAGATAAATCTTACATAGGGGGTAGTTTTCACACCATCTGAGGGTTGACACTGTAGGGCGTTGATGGTACGTAAGTTTCTAGTTCTATTTTAGAGTACTACGCAAAATAGAAATCCTGTCGGATTTTACATTTTCTCTTGTTTTGTGTCCTTTAAACTTAAACCCTATACGGGCAGTTTATGAAGATTACGTCGGATCTGATGCACTTTAACAAAACTTAGACCTTTCGAGCTTTTTCAACAGTCACTGCTGTTTTGGATCGATTTTTTTATAAATGGGGGCTAGTTTTCACCCCTCACTGGGGGTGTGTTTCATATCTATTGTATGTACGCTGCTGTTTAACCTTAATTTGTATAATTCGATAGATTAGGATGTAACAACTATTCTCGTAGCTTAATATTCTTTTTACCCCAGTCCAGGGGTGTTTTTTGGCTCTAGCTCAAGATTTTGGGGGTGTACGAATTTTTTTGACCTCGGATTCGGATTCAGCGACCGAAAATACATAGGGATACATGGGTCTGGTTCGCTGGTCTGAACTTTTTTTTTTTGTGGGGCAGTGTTAAAGTTACGCGATATGAAATTTTTCACTTATTTTAGTCAAAGAACTGTCATTCTTATATTTTTTTATTAAACGACTTCATATTATAGGAAATACTAAATTATAATATGCATGAAATGAAAAAAATTACAAAAATTTATTTTGTAACAGCCCTTTGAAAGACAAATTAAAAAGAAAATCATTTCTGCCTATCGTACATTAAATTTCAAATGGCGCTAATGTAGTTAATAATTAAGATATCAACATTTTGTTGAGTGGACATTATAACTTGAGTGCCGTTAGGCGTGAAAACTAAAAAATCTTGGAACCCGGTTCCTATGAATCATCTTTAATGAAACTTTTTGCATAGTGTTGCTAAAACCTAATACTAAAATGTTTATGGATTAGAAATTGACGTTTTTTTTTTCTTATTAGAAATGTACTAGGGACTTAATTTTTTAAATTAAAGCTAGAGCTCCCCTTTCGATTAAAATCGGTCCGAATAGGGCTAGGTTACTATTTTTTTTTAATACGATTTTTGTCTGAAAAATACACATTGGTCGTCAAAATTATTTTGAGAATTTGAGGCTAATATCTTTCTTATTAGCTCCTGGGTTATAATTTGTTGGTAAAAATGTTGATATTATCATTACCTACAAATATACAGTGTGACCCATTTCAATTGGAAACACCTTCGTAACTCAGTTATTGGTCATCCAATTTCAACCAAATTTGGATCAGTATCAAAGATCTTTAATATTTCATTTTTGAGTAAAAGAAAACCTATTTCAGTCAGTGTCGTGCATTTTTATTAAGAGAAAAAGGGTCGATTTTTCGAGAAATCATATTAGGCATTTTTTTGTCGAAAAACTAATGCAATATTATTGATTAGCATGCTATAGAACCCCCTATATTCAGAATTTAACAACATTTTGATTTTTGGTTTTCGAATTACGGCCCACTTAAAATTGCCTATTTTAAACATTAAATAACAATAAATTGGTAACTAATCTTTGTTCGAAAGAAAGTCATTCTTTATTTTCTCTTTAAATTCATTTTTTCTACTACCCCATATCATCGATACTTTCAAATTCGGTAATCCTTAATGCCCGAATAATTTACAGGTCTGATGACCCAAAATTTTTCAATGAAAATTCTTGGCCTTCGAAATTTGAAAGTTTCGATGATATGAGATGATAGAAAAAGTGAATTTAAAGAGAAAATGGAGAATAACTTTTTTTCAAAAAAAATTTCGTTACCAATTTATTGATTATTTAATGTTTAAAATAGATAATTTTAAGGGGACCGTAATTCGAAAACAAAAAATCAAAATGTTGTTAAATTCTGGATATAGCGGTTCTACAGCATGCTGATCAATAATATTGCATTAGTTTTTCAACAAAAAAATGTCTAATATAATTTCTCGAAAAATCGACCCTTTTTTTCTTAATAGAAATGCACGCCACTGACTGAAATAAGTTTTATTTTACTCAAAAAAGAAATATTAATGATCTTTGATACCAATCCAAATTTGGTTGAAATTGGATGACCAATAACTGAGTTATGAAGGGTCACACTGTATGTATTCAAAAATGCAAACAAAAAAATTTTTGTTTTCGCTGCTAGTTTCGCTGCTAAAATCAGTCTCGTTGAATAAGCCACCAGCCCCTGAAAATCTACTTAAACTTATTTTTTGTACATGTAAGACAGGATGCGGAGCTGCTTGTGGATACAGAAAACATGGATTACCTTGCACTGCAGCTTGTTCCGAATGCAATGGTGATAGTAGTTCGAGCCCTTTTCCTATTATAGAAATAAGCGAAGTTGAAAACGAAGATATCGAATAAATGGTATATTTTGTTAAAATTATTATGAATTATGTGATTTAACAATAAGTTTGCTTCTACAGATATTCTAATGTTTTTTGTATTAATGATGTCTTATTTTAAAGTTTTTTGGCCGCCATTTTGGATCCCACATTTTGAATTTGTAATTTTTTACATTAAAGGGTTAAGTGTATATGGAATTGGGCCCAGCGGTTTATTGGGCTATTCATTCACATGAATGTTGCTTATGACTAGGAATGCTCAATAAAATATATAATAAACCTCTATCCCCTATATTAGCAGAGTTATGGGGGACCCTTTGTAATCACAAACCTGCAATACTACTCAGGTACGATTTTTTTGTGTACAGAACAAAAACTATTAAAACTTTTGTGAATTGAGTATTTTTTCAAAGAATTTATAGAAGATCTCGATGAACTTTTAAATAAAAAAAAACGTCAATTTCTAATCCATAAACATTTTAGTATTAGGTTTTAGCAACACAATGCAAAAAGTTATTAAAGTTGATTCATAGGAACTGGGATCCTAGGTATAAATCTAACGGCACTCCACTAATTGTTTTCACGAAATTTGAGAAAAAGGTCGGGGTCGAAAATTGTATGTGCCAATTTTTTAACAGCTGTAACTTTTACAAAAACATTTTAAAAATTTTTTCAATACCAGGATCTTATTGTTGAAGGTCTCTTCTTTCTATGTCTATATGTGTTATTATTTTACTTCTACATCCAGTGGAAGTATAGTAACGACAAAAAAAATTTTAAAAATTTTTATTGTTCAAATAGGCTTAAAATGTCATGAAACGTGGAGATTTTAAGTTTGAGCCAAAAAAAAATTTCTGTCTGTCGGTCTGTCTGTCGGTCTGTCTGTCTGTCGGTATGCCTGTAACTTTTTTTTGTGTGCACGTTTACTCTGGAACCGTTTGAGATATTGACTTGAAATTTGGTACACATATGTACTTTAACGAGATCTAGAACTAGATTATATTTTCATCTTGTTCCGTCGAAGGGTTGGGGGGTAAATCGGGGTAAGTTTGGGGTAAATGGGTAAATCAAGCAGGTAAAAGTCCATAAAATTGGTATTTAGTATATACAAGAAAAGCTAAGGTCTCAAAAAAATTTTTGGCATTAGCCACCCCCCATTACCAACCCCCACCCCCTTATTAAAGGGGATGAAATTATGATTTAGTGTATGTACAAGAACCAGAAACCTCAAAACATTTTTTTACTTCATCCACCCCCCTATCACAACCCCCACCCCACTACCGATGTGGGGTATCGTTTTATGGGTTTTTGGGGTAGAGGATTTCGAATACTATATTATTAAAGTTCCATAAACAATTATTTCCACATACAAAGTTTTTTCGTTGTAAGTGACTTGGATAGAGAATTGGATGTGGAAGTAGTGATTCCTTGGGCAGCGGTTTTTTATTCTTTAAATGGGCAAGATGCCTGCGCTCCGCTACGAGGATCGTTATAAATTATAAGTTGATTCAAATTTTGGATGCCATATTTGAGCCGCCATTTTGCAGTTTTCAAGATTTTGTATTTTTTTTGGAATTGGTACCTTCATACCAAATTTCAAGTCAGGAAATACCCAAACAATTCATAGATAATAAGTATTTACATAGTTAGTAGCAGGGTGTATTAAATAGGTGATGCGACGACATCCCTCACAGTGGCTTCATAAGTGCTTACTTTGTACATAATGTAATAGATGGGGGACCAATAAGTTCTCTCATTACTTACGCATAGATAGATAATTTTACAGGTTCTGTGCATACGTGCATACAGTGTTGCATACATTCCCGGCCTTTTGTTTTTGTTTAGTGAAACAAGAGTCCAGTGACATCTGACATTAAGTAACTAAATTAAAACATTGAAAGAATATATGCAATACTACATGCAGCATTGCACATGTCGCCACAGCTAACCTCAAAAATATATATTTCTTAAGATTTACAGGTATTACCTATTATTAAAATTTCTGCCTGGTTCCTGTACTTTCAACCAAAGTCAATGTGTATGAAGTTTTAGATAGTTTGTCACAATAAAATAAGACACTTTTTGCAGGTTAGGAATCTAACCTATAATTAGCAGTCTATTTTTATTAATCAACAATATTGAAAAATTATTTGCGTGAATTTTTAAATATTTGCTTGGAGCCAGTATGGCTCCAACCTTAAAATTTGAGGTTATGTTAGTTATACGATGCACATGCCCAGGTAATTGTAGGACCTTATTGTTCGCGCCATCTAGTAAAGTAAATAGAAACCATGCACTTATGAAGCCATTATTAAAATAGGAAAGTGCCGTACGTCGGACCACCTATTTAATACACCGTGGTTAGTAGTTACACTCTACTCTTATATAAAACACAGTGTAAGAAACTTTTTACTTCTATTTATTTGTCTGGTGAATTGTTTGGGTACTTCCTGATGAGCTAGGAACTTGAAAGTTGGCATGAAGGTACCTTTTCGACCTCCAGAAAATTCCAAAAGTTGCAACATTGAAAATGACTACCCATATGTAGATATATAGTATACTTAGAAAACAATACCTACATTAAAATGAAAACGCTGCCAAAATGGTAAGAGCTGTGAAAAAAACTATGAAGACAAAGTTGTAGAGAATTAAATCTGACATAAAAAAGTTAGTCATATTTGACACTCTTCCTTTGCACATTCTCTAAAAGATAGATGTATGCTCTCACTAAATTTTTTGTAGAGAATTTAATTCTCTATAACTTTTATATATTTTTTCATTCTCACCATTTTGGGAGCGTCCTCATTTTAATGTGTATATTGTAAGTTTAAGTCGGCCATTTAGAATCCATCATTTTCAGTTTTGCAATTATAATGTCAACATCGTAACATCAGTGGTCTCGAAATTATTTTTTTCGTAATCTTATCATTTAAATTTTTTGAGTCATATCAGTTGTAAAATATTTTATGATAAAATAATGATTTTTTGAATTAAAAAAAAAATTGCACATTTTTTTTATTGGTCATTAAGAAAGTGTGCAAATAATTTAAATTGGTCATTTTTAGAGTATGTTGCAAAAGGTTTCATCCAAATCCCTTAAGTTCAAAGTATTTCCGTAATAATGCACTTTTTTTTATCTAAATGCACTGGACTTAGTCTAATAGTGGGCCTATCATCCCGAAAAATATTTTTTTTATTGGAACCGAAACTAGGTATTTGGACAAAAAAAAATTCTTTTTAAAAGAACCCTGCCATCATCTTATGGAAATTGGGTTTCAGCGAAATTGCCTGGATTTTTTATACGTTGTAGCCCTTGTCATCCTGAACAAAAGTCTCCATGGACAGATTCCTCCAGATAGAATATTTCGGCTACTAGAGACATACCTTCATAACTCCATAAAAAATCAAGTAGTACTTGAACTTTGCAAGACAATGGGCAAATCACCTGACTGGGGTCGGCATCTTCCGTGCTCTGCTTCAACACGGCATTGAGGAACTCATCCCCTGTCTGAGAAGCATATTTAAAGCAAGCTATGCTCTTACATATATCCCGCAAGCATGGAGGGAAGTTAAGGTGGCGTTTATTCCAAAGATAGGAAGACGTCCATTGGAGGAACCAAAATCATATCGCCCCATTAGCCTAACCTCTTTTCTCCTGAAAACAATGGAGAAAATACTAGACAAACATGTCAGAAGAGAAATCCTCACACGGGCTCCGCTTCATCCAAAACAATTTGCCTACCAATCTGGCAAATCGACAGTAAATGCTCTACATGGCCTGGTCAAAGGCAAGAAAAGACATTTGCCGCAAAGGAAGTGGCCGTGTATGCATTCATTGATATAGAGGGTGCATTTGATAACACCTCATATGAGTCCATACAAAGAGCCGCAGAGAAAAGAGGTATACATTCCCCAACTATCAAATGGATACAATCCATGTTAAGAAGTCGAATAATTACTACGGATATGGGGGGGGCGTCCGCCACATGATTGCAGCCAAGGGTTGTCTACAAGGTGGAGTTCTATCGCCCCTGCTGTGGTCAGTGGTGGTGGATAACCTTCTCCATAAGCTGAGTAATTCTGGCTTCAACGTTCAAGGCTACTCCGATAACCTTGTTATTACTGTAAGAGGCAGACATGAGGTTATGATTTCAAATCTCATGCAAATCGCCTTAAACATAATAGACCCAGAGCTCGCATAGAAAATACCTCAAAAAAGATACCAGAGGTTTGAGTGTGGGTAAAGCTGGTAGTAAACTAGGGTAAAAAGAAACCGAGCGTCTGCCGTTCGTAATCGGTCACCTAACCTCAGAACACATTTTCAAAAATAAGTAATACCAGCATCAGATTTTGGAAGTATGTGGAGAATAATGTATATATTTGAAATACGAAATGAAAATTGATGCAGACGGTCACGTTTCTTCGACAGACGTTTACTGTTTTTTTTCATATAGAGTACAAACTTTTGGTTAGGTTAGAATATATTTATATTATATATTAAATTACGTTATATGTTTATTTTGCGTTGTTTCCTGTTTCTGCATTAGATATACCTACCTATACCGGGTGACACAGGAGATATGTAACACCCCGTAGCATGTTTATTTAAAAAGATATTATTTTGAAATTTGGTAAACTTATATAATGCGTGATTGTCCTTTTTTTGGTATAAACAAGAAATTTATTCCGCTTCCGGTTTCACCGGAAGTGACATCTACTTCGTTATTTTAAATAGCACCCTGTATATATTTTTTTCCTATCTGACTCTACTTAAATTTCTCTTTTCAACTATGTATACCAAGATGACATTCGTTTTTAAAATGGTTGCTGAAAACCATTTTATTGCACTAAGTCAAGTTGGCTATGGAATGAAATGTGGCGGTAATTAATGCTTAATGTGCTGCGATATCAAAAGAACCCTGGTACACAATTTTGTGTTTCATATTTGTTTTGTTCTAATCAGTAGCCGAAGAGACTTTGTAGAATTTTTATATTAAATAAAAATCTCTAGACTAAATCCTCGAAATCATAGAAACTAAGATAGAAACACTAATTTTAAATTTGACCCATTTGTAAAATATTTATTCATATTTCACTTTTACCCGATAAAATTCATTGTTGTGTCTGATTTTGCTTGCTTTTAAATAAAATTGTTTTCGAAGAATCTCAAAATGCTGGCCATTATTTTCCCTGCAGCGTCGAATTCTTGTAACCAGTACCTCTAAGCACATTTTCTAACTGCAATTCAGTAAACTAATTTATTGCTAACCTAACTCTCATTTTTAAGTCTTCCCTATTTTGCAGTGGAGTTTTATAAACCATGTCCTTGAGATTGCCCCATATGAAAAAATCAAGTGGCGTAAAATCCGGACACCTTGGGGGGCATCTAATTGGTAAAAGTGAAATATGAATAAATATTTTACAAATGGATAAAATTTAAAATTAGTGTTTCTATCTTAGTTTTTGTGATTTCGTGGATTTAGTCTAGAGATTTTTCTTTAATATAAAAATTGTACAAAGTCTCTTCGGCTACTGATTAGAACAAAACAAATATGAAACACAAAATTGGGTACCACGGTTCTTTTGATATTGCAGCACACTAAGCATTAACTACCGCTACATTTCATACCATAGCCAACTTGACTTAATGCAATAAAATGGTTTTCAGTAGCCATTTTAAAAATGAATGCCACCTTTCTATACATAGTTGAAAAGAGGAATTTAAGGAGAACCAGATAGGAAAAAAATATATACAGGGTGCCATTTAAAATAACAAAGTAGATGTCACAAGTGGAAAAAAATTCTTGTTTATACTAAAAAAAGGATAATCACACATTATATAGGTCTACCAAATTTCAAAATAATATCTTTTTAAATAAACATGCTACGGGGTGTTACATATCTCCTGTGTCACCCGGTATATTAAATATCCAAAATAAAACCTTTATAATATACTGGTATTCTAGTTTTTTAGGATGAAGTTTGTTCACGATACCTAACACAAAAAATGTCAGAATTCGGCAAAAAAAGTTATCTTTAAAATTAATTTTACCGGTATTGACAATCCCCCCATTCCCATGTGCTATTTTAACTTTGGCAGCATCTGTCCGAAAATTGCAACTGTCTGTAGCATTTTTATTTTTATTTATGAAACATATACATCCAATCCTTCGTACTTGAAAAAAATGATGCTGGTATTTTTTTTTTGTCATTTCGGTTGGTCGAATTTAGACGTCTGCCAAAGAAACGCGACCGTCTGCATCAGTTTTCGTTTCGTATTTCACATATACACATCATTCTCTACCTATTTCCAAAATTTGGTGCTGGTATCTTTTCTGAGGTTTCAGCCGTTTTTTACGTATTTTTGAAAATGTGTTCTGAGGTTAGGTGACCGATTACGAACTGCAGACGCTCGGTTTCTTTTAACCCGAGTTTACTACTAGCTTCACCCGCACTCAAACCTTTGGTATCTTTTTGTGGTATTTTCTACGCGAGCTCTGGGTCTATAATATCCAAATGGTGCTCGCTAAAGGGCCTCAACATCAATTCGAGCAAAACAGTTATTGTTCCGTTTACCAAAAGGAGAAAACTAAGTTTAAGAGCTCCTACGCTGTATGGAACAGTGCTCAATTATTCCAGTGAAGTTAAATATCTAGAAATAATCCTGGATCAAAGACTTAACTGGAACTCACACCTAGAAAGAACACGTACCAAAGCCACTGAGGCTATGTGGATGTGCCGCAGGCTGTGTGGTAAGACTTGGTCTAAAACCGAAGATGATCTACTGGCCCTACCTATCGGTTGAGAGACCCATGGTCACCTATGCATCATGTGTGTGGTGGCCAAAAACTGAAGAAAAATGAACACAAGGAAAGTTGCAGAAGTTGCAACGCCTTGCCTGCTTAGGGATTACAGGAGCAATGTGCTCCTGTCCCACAGCAGCTATGGAGGCAATGCTAGACCTGCTTCCTCTACATCTGTATGTAAGGAAGGAGGCAGCATTTAGTTTCCTTAAGGCTGCAGCAGGTACTTTCTTTCAAACCAGGAGACCTGGTTGGTCACCTAAGGATTCTAGAAACAATTAAACTGAAATCCGTGACCAAACCCACTGACTCTATGCCAATTAAGCGGGACTTTGACTGTCCGTTTGATGTGTTAATCGAGAGCTGCCAGACGAGCAAAGTCGAAGTCCTACAGTTGGAGAACGGGTCACTCATCTGGTACACAGATGGATCGAAGATGGCTGAAAGGCTTGACGCGGGCGTAGCGGGGCCTAACTGCAGGCTATCCAGAGCCCTAGGCAAAACTCCAACCATCTTCCAAGCAGAAATCTATGCTATAGATCTATGTGCCCAGGAATGCATAAATAAAGGCATTTGAAGGGCAAAGATCTCAGACAGCCAGGCAGCGCTAAAAGCTCTCAGGTCCTACCATCTTAAAAACATGGGCAAGGCAGACAATATGTGCAGATACTGCGATTCTGCAATAGAAACTATGGAACATTTTCTTTGCGAATGCAAGATTCTAGTCCACACTAGGCTAAAGTACCTAGAAAAGGTGGAACTAACGCCTGAAGACATAGGGAAATTAGCCCCCAGGAAAATCACAAGCTTTATAAAAAGCTTGGGAGTCCTGGGCAACAACTAATTGTAGGGGTAAGTCACAAAAGATCTTTTCAGGTCGATGTGAAGTAGGGCTGAAAGAGCTGAGTGACCCCTTGAACAATCTACAATCTACAACTTTGCAAGACTAGATTAAAATAATTATTTGTAATACATGAATGTAATAAAATGGATACACAGGTACTTAAGAGTCAGTTCTCAACCACTTTTAAACTCCACGTCAGCTACCTTAATCAGTATGCTGCACGTGCTTATCTAATGAAAAATCTCACATTTTTATATCTATACACAAAAGCTACACATATATACTCGCCCCCTCTTGACTTCTCCCTCTATATTGCATACATGTGCCATATTTTAACAATTGATATTGGCACTTGATCAATCAGGGTAATGGTGCGGGAGCTAAGTGGCTTCTTCGGACACTCATCGTTACAAGCATTTTCTATGCGCTGATTAATTCTATCGAACTTAAATAACGACAAAATAGACTTCTGGCATATGTCAGCCCGTCGAGTTGGCCATGGTTCAAGATATAAAAATCAGTGAAATTATATCATCGTTACAAAGCCAATTTTTTTTTTGTGTGTACACATTTTATGTTTAGAATGAATAAAATAAGATCGCCAGAAAGCATGGGCCATCAGGGGCGCAACCAGAAAGGTCAAAGAGGTAAAAAAACGGAGTTAAATAACATGATCGTTACAAACTTTTTAAGGTTGAGCATGTTTATTTAAATGTTTTAAACACAGAAAAAAATTCCCAGAAAGAAACTCCCGTCAGTAAGGCTAGCCAGAAAGAAAATGTTTAGGATTTTTGAAGAAAATTGGATTTTTTTTCGCATATTTCATCTCAGGACTCTAAACTCATCGTTACAAGTTCTGGCTGTTTTTTAAAACGTAAATATAAGCTCCTTGAACAATAGAATAGCCTCCCCTTAAAGTTCTTAGTGTCAACAAAAGTACAATAGGCTCTTAAATATACAGGAATTTAACTACAAAAAAGTTTCTATACATTTTTCCGAATACCCCACTGGCTTTTACGGAAAAGCGACTTGAAAAATATATATATGTTTTTTTCATGTATTTTTTATTTTGAATGCAAATATCTTGAAAAGTGCGCGATTTTAGGGCCAAATGAACATAAGTAAACTTGTTCAGAATGAGATTATAATAATAATAATAATAATGTTTATTTACCATCAATAAAAAACAAAATCGGGTTGTACATAAGGTAAGTAGTAATTACAAATAGAGAAAAAAATATAGTATAAAAAATATATAGTATAAAAATAATATCAAAAGTTTTGTTCAAAATCAACTAAAATTGGAATTGTAAAATATATACCTAATAGTAATAATTTACATATAGTGAACTTCGTAAATAAACAGGTAGAAATAACCCACAAAAGAAAATCTTGAAAATCGGGAAAATGCATAGAAGCTTTTTTGTAAGAAATCGTATTCTGAACACTTTTACCTATGTTCGTTTAGCCTTAAAAACGTGTACTTTTCGAAATATGAAAGTCTAAATGAAAAAAAACACGAAAAAACGTATATACAGACTGTCTATTTTACGAGGGCCACACCAAATATCTCGCTTAATATTTATTGTAGAAGAATGAAGTTTTAGAAATAGTTATCCCATTTTTTGTGAGCTATATTTCAATAAAAAGAAATTTGAAATCCATAGCCTACTTTATGAGATATATTACAAAAACCTAAAAAATAGGAAAACCACAAACGGTTATAGCTTCCTTATTTGAGGAGATACGAAAAAAGTTAAAGGAATGAAAGTTGACGGCAAAGACAATAAGAATAATAACGTGTAACAGAAAAATCGAAAAATGCAGTTGGCTTTGACATACGCTCTTGTGCAAAAATGAAAAATACAAATCTCAAAGTAGGCCATGACGCCATTAATTCCGTTATTTTTTTCTCTTTCCAACGATATAAAACATGTCACAGAAATTTTAACCGATAGTGTCAATATTTAATATTTTACGAATACCACAATTCATATAATTGAATCGTAACAATCAGCTGTGCCATGATAGTAAAAATTCACTTTATAATAATTATAATTCCGTAATTATTTATTACAATTTAATACAAACCAACAAATATCTCATAAATAAAAATACAAGTACAAAACGAACATCCAAAGAAAAAAACGAAAAACTATGTATAACAGTACTACCTACTACTATATTGAAAAGAAATCGTGTGTATTTATTTTTCTAACTACAAATGCTCAAATTGTGCACCATGCATTCTGACACATAAACGTGCTCTACGAGACACGTCACGCATTACATTTTGGAGCATTTCAGGAGTAATTGCCTCACATGCGTTTCGAATTCTGGTTTTGATGTCCTCAATATTTTCAGGGGCAGTTTGAAATACCTTGTATTTAATGTAACCCCAGACGAAAAAATCCAAGGGAGTAATATCTGGTGATCAAGCTGGCCATAGAATGGGTCCATAGGTGCCTATCCAGCTATCTGGCATAACTTGATTTAAATAATTTGTACATATTACAGCAGTGTGAGGTGGAGCCCCATTTTGTTGAAAATATGAATAATTTAATCTTTCTGCCAATGTTAATTCATAAAGAAACTCTTGAAATTCGTTTTGCAGGAAATTAAGGTATCTACGAGCGGTTAATTTGCCATCATAAAAATAAGGTCCAATTACTTTAGTCCCTAAAAGACCCAACCAAACATCCGTAGAAAATCTTTCTTGGAAAGCAGTCTCTCTGCACCAATGTGTATTTTCTCGTGTCCACTTATAATGCATATTTCTATTGAAAAATCCATTATTAGAAAAATTTGATTCGTCCGACCAAAGAATTTTGCTACATATCAGCGCGTCATTCCTTTTTTTATTTAATAACCATCTACAAAATCTTACTCTCCTTGGCTTATCTCCCTCATTTAAATGTTGAACTTTCCTCATTTTGTAGCATCGAAATCCGTTTTTTTTCAATATTTTTCTTGCACTGTCTTTTTTTATGCGACAGTTTCTCTGAATTTGTCTCAAAGAGGTTTCCTCATTTTGGTTAACATAAACATAACATAACATAAACACACCACAGATAGTAGACAACCCCCAAATCCAAAGCCAAGGCTGTCCGGAAGGGGGTTACACATTCGGAAAAACGCAGACATACATCCACACCCACCGGTGTTGTCAATACCGGGGCTGGGGGTCGAACCCAGAGCGCGGTAGCGAGTCGATCAGCGTATTCGCCACTCAATACGCCTTAACCGATTGAGCTACCGTGCCGATAATTCAATACTCTATTCACTTTTCTTACATTATCCGCAACATGCGCTCGCCTTACTACTTTTTTTGAAAATGAACCGTGCGTTTTTAGATTTTGAACTAACTTCCTAAACATAGTAGTCCAGTCATCTTAGTGGTTCCACCTCGGAATTCAAGATAACCGGTTGTAAACTCGTATAAACCTTTATTTTAACATAGTAAAACTTGTCTCAAAACCTACTTACGATAGATTGGACGCAACTTGTAGATAACTAAGGTCAAAAGTCAAAAAATCGATTTTTTGCGCATTTTTTGCAAATATCTCGTTCCCTGTAAAATTTACGCTATTTGTATTTATTATAAATATTGTAGGGGATAAAATTCTCTACAACTTTTGTTTTAAAAATTTTTTTATACCTCAAACCGTATTTGAGATAGAGGGCGGTGAGCGCGCAGTCTTTCACTATGTACGGTGTCATTCAAGTTCGATCTGTAGTCTCGGTCAAAAACACGCCGTATAAAGCCCGTTAATTATTGAAAAATATATAATTATAAATAATTTACATTTTTTCATTAAATATCACATTTAATATAATAATTTTTTTCATAAATTAAGTATATCTTCATTTAATAAAAGGAAAAAAAACTTTTGTAAGAACACTTGACAAACTTCCGGAGTTGGATCAACTTGCTGCAGCATTTGAAGAAGAAAACTGTCCGGTTCAAAGGTTATTTGAGAATGGAGTGCGAACTTTTTTGGCAATCTATAATGCTCCAAAATCTGAGGACAGTATCGATCATCTTCGTTATATACAATTCGTCAAATCAACCAAACTTAATAAACCTGTGCAGTTATCAAATCTTCCACCAACAAGTGCAGCAGCTCACCAACATTTTAACCGTGTTTACTATCAAGTTCAGACTTGGTTAGGGCATAATTTAGAACCCCAGGAATGGGGTTGGATAATGCGTAATGGATTCCTGGAACCTACCACTACAATTCTACCTCCAGCTCCAGAAGATTTGCTGAACACAATATTTTGCAACTGCAAGAATGGTTGTGGTTCGCGATGTGGATGCAGGAAATCGGGGTTGCCGTTCTAAATTATGCCCTAACCAAGTCTGAACTTGATAGTAAACACGGTTAAAATGTTGGTGAGCTGCTGCACTTGTTGGTGGAAGATTTGATAACTGCACAGGTTTATTAAGTTTGGTTGATTTGACGAATTGTATATAACGAAGATGATCGATACTGTCCTCAGATTTTGGAGCATTATAGATTGCCAAAAAAGTTCGCACTCCATTCTCAAATAACCTTTGAACCGGACAGTTTTCTTCTTCAAATGCTGCAGCAAGTTGATCCAACTCCGGAAGTTTGTCAAGTGTTCTTACAAAAGTTTTTTTTCCTTTTATTAAATGAAGATATACTTAATTTATGAAAAAAATTATTATATTAAATGTGATATTTAATGAAAAAATGTAAATTATTTATAATTATATATTTTTCAATAATTAACGGGCTTTATACGGCGTGTTTTTGACCGAGACTACAGATCGAACTTGAATGACACCGTACATAGTGAAAAACTGCGCGCTCACCGCCCTCTATCTCAAAAACGGTTTGAGGTATAAAAAAAATTTTGAAACAAAAGTTGTAGAGAATTTTATCCCCTACAATATTTATAATAAATACAAATAGCGTAAATTTTACAGGGAACGAGATATTTGCAAAAAATGCGCAAAAAAATCGATTTTTTGACCTTTGACCTTAGTTATCTACAAGTCGCGTCCACGCTATCGTAAGTAGGTTTTGAGACAAATTTTAGGATGTTAATATAAAGGTTTATACGAGTTTATAGCCGGTTATCTTGAATTCCGAGATTCTTACCCTATTTTGACTAAGATGATTGGATTATAGTTCGATTTGGCTGCGGAGCATCTGGAAATCTATCTCCGTAAACCGTGAGTGCCATCTCAGCGTCAAAATTGCACTGACAATAAATGCTAATCATATCGAATTTGTTATTATTGGTGTACACCATAATTACTGTTATAAAATTTGTCTTAGAACTCGACAACGCAACATACAACATACAACAGTGACAATCTGTCAAATTTGTTAATAACTGTATACATTGTTTTTCACTAATTATGGCACAGCTGATTGTTACGATTCAATTATATGAATTGTGGTATTCGTAAAATATTAAATATTGACTCTATCGGTTAAAATTTCTGTGACATGTTTTATATCGTTGGAAAGAGAAAAAAATAACGGAATTAATGGCGTCATGGCCTACTTTGAGATTTGTATTTTTCATTTTTGCACAAGAGCGTATGTCAAAGCCAACTGCATTTTTCGATTTTTCTGTTACACGTTATTATTCTTATTGTCTTTGCCGTCAACTTTCATTCCTTTAACTTTTTTCGTATCTCCTCAAATAAGGAAGCTATAACCGTTTGTGGTTTTCCTATTTTTCAGGTTTTTGTAATATATCTCATAAAGTAGGCTATGGATTTCAAATTTCTTTTTACTGAAATATAGCTCACAAAAAATGGGATAACTGTTTCTAAAACTTTATTCTTCTACAATAGATATTAAGCGAGATATTTGGTGTGGCCCTCGTAAAATAGACAGTCTGTATATGTATATATCTCAAAAATCATGTCTTTTTTTTCTGCGCATAAGCAAAAAATTGTTCTAAAAGTTGAGTACTTACTATCTATGCAAAGAAACTGCTGTTCAACGTATATATATGTATATATCCCAAAAATCATGTCTTTTTTTTCTGCGCATAAGCAAAAAATTGTTCTAAAAGTTGAGTACTTACTATCTATGCAAAGAAACTGCTGTTCAAAATCTTTCTTTAAAACGGCGTTTTTTTCCCTAATTTGAGTGGACTACCGTTTGAATAAATATTTTGTTATAAAATTCGGCACGAAAATTTAGTTCAATAAACTTTCGCTAAAACTGTGCGTTGTTATATTTCTTAAATTGTCAAAAAGGCAATTTTTGCAAGTTCTTAATTTGACCAATTATCAAATAGTTATTTATGTACCAAGGGCCATAAGTGCACTTTCTTTTGGTCGAGAATACAATTAAAAAGCAATTGTCAAACCTTTACAGGAAGCAATGGGCCGAATTCAAAATTGCTCAAATTTGACTCCACTGATAGGCTAAGTGCTGGGCAAGGTAGGGTTTAATCTGCGAAATGGAACACTCGTGGCCGTTTCCAGCTCTAAGTGGATAAATCTAGTACAAGGTCATGTTATTGTGCTATTGTATTAAAGTTGACCTGGATGTTTACAAATATAATATAATGAAGTGTTAGGTAGAGAAAAGGTGGAAAATTTAGTGTTAAGTGCCTTTCTTTTGATGTTACAAAAGGAAAAATTAGCTGAAGAAACTGGTATATGGTACAGTGCACAAGTAAGTAATTTTCTGATTTTATCCTGGGAATGCTTCGGGAAGCAGCATTGAGTGTGTTGGTGTCAAAAACTTAAGTGATTAACTCCACGAAAAGTTTATTTAGCTGTGCTCTGTTTCAGTTTCACATAACTATTTTTTCGTTCCTGGGAGTGAAAGTAAGAAATTCGATATGTGTATTTGCTAAAACAATGCTTATTAATTATCTCAAATAGAAATGTGATTGGCTTTGCTCCATTTAAGCTTAATGTATCCATTTTAATGTTACTTTTATCTAAGTTCAATATATATGTTCACTGAAATAATGCTTATTAATTACCGTCAATAAAACTGAGAGTTTGGCTTTGCTCTGTTTGAGTTTAATGTTTTAATTTTAAGTTCCTGTTTACCTTTAACTAGAATCAATGTAAGTGTTTGATTAAACCATTTTAATAATTAACCTCTTTAAAAATGGTGATTGACTATGTTTTGTTTACATTCTTTGTGCTACATATTAATCTGTACCTTGTTATTGTACTTTTATCGTTATGAGTTTATTTAGACAGTGTTGCTAATTTAGGTCAGTCAATAGAGGCGGAAAAATTCCAAAACTTTATTTTAACCGTGTAGTGGAATATGGGCATTTTGTTACAGATCAGGAGCCCGCCGACCACTAATTGTGTAACTAGTACATGCGGTAGAAAGAGCCGATACGCCGTCAATTATTGTGAAAGGCAAGACCTTCGCACCACCTTTCAAAGATGGCAAATATATTTTCGCACTCAGGAGGTTCATACTTACCAAGTTTCTGATTGCCATTCATACATTTATCATTTTTTCAGCTTTTTTTCAGAATTGGGCGAGTGTAGAGCCTCCTTGTACCACCCAAAATGAATGGGAGTCTGGATTCATGATTTTTGGGGGTAAATTAAGAAAACCCATGCGTAAACCTATCACTTATTTGTGGCTGTTTTTTTTTATTTTTACAAGTCATATTTCTTACACATTTTGGGGCCTGTTGTACGCCCCTGTACCAAAAAAATGGGGCTGGCAGGGACATTTTTGTGCTCTACTACCCCAAATTAACAATCATTCACACATTTTGGGAGTAAACTTATGACACACAATTAGTGGTCCGGGTGTCTATTAGTACTATATAAGGGTTTATGAAATAAATCACTCACGCCCAGTTTCTTTGTTTCAGAAGTTTTTAACAACCAATTAGACAATGTTATGATTGTAACTAATTTTGCTTATTCACAAAGAATTGCACAACCAAATATACAGTGTGTCCGCGGATGGACTTAACTATACTTTTAGACTTTTTTATTTTTGGTTTATTGATAAAAAGTTATTCTTCATAAAAACTTCTGCTTATCCTGAAAAGTCCTTAGTCATTCTCAGGATTACGATTTATACACATTGTGATCGGAAATGAAAAAAATATAAATTTTTACAAGAATAAAGTTATATTCATGAAAATAAAGGTTCTTTTAATGAATATAATCAATTCTTAATGAACAAAATTGTAAATTATGCCATGTGCAGTGCTAATTCAAAGTTTCATCCGCATAGTCAATAATAATCAATTTTCTTGCCAAAGCAAAGCAAAACAAAACTATTAGACTAGTTCACAAGTTCAAAGCTGTGTTAATTCTTGTTAAAGCTCGTAAAAATATGAGTGAGGGCTCATTGGATTCGGAATGACTTCTAGAAAAATGTGCAAAAGTTTCAAACCCGCACATAAACAATTGCAAAAGTTATAAACAAATGAAGATTGGAAAAATAACGGGTTTCGTTTTTTTGCAAATACAGTACAGCCTCGCTAATCCGGACACATATGGTTCCAGCAATTGTCAGATTAGCGAGGTATCCGCACTAGTGGAGATGGATTATTTTTACATACGTGTCGTTTCTTGAATTTATCAAACCAGCCAGAACTAGCTTTAAAATCATTTTTGTTGGTTATTTGTTCATAAGAATATTTAGCCTTTGTTCGTAAAATGTCTGATGAAATGGGTTAGGTTAGGTTGATATGTGAGTGGGCTAGTAACAGACCCTCCACCGCGACCCATCTGGTCTATTGTGGTTCACTCCTAGTTATATTTCACCCAATAGGTTCAGCTTTTTGATAAAGCCGACTACCTTATTGGGTGGGAAGTTGTCCAGGTCCTCTGGCAGCAGTTGCCCTTTGCCAAAAAGTGAGAACTTGGTTCTTTCTGCAGCAGGACAGGTACATAAAACGTGCGCTGTCATTTCATCTTCTCCAAACACAGTCGACATTCAGCGTTGTCCGCTATTCCGAGTCTGTGTAGATGGTGATTAAGTCTGCAGTGTCCAGTGTATAAGCCAACTAGAGTTCTTAGGTGTAACCTATTTAACTCTAATAGTTTTTTAGTTCTTGATTTCAAGGGGTATGTGATGAACTCCTTTGAATGAACTAATCCTGGTAGTTCTTGCCAGTACTGGAGGATTTTCCCCTCCCCCCAGTGTTTCTTTTCTCCAGTTTCTTTGTTTCAGAAGTTTTTAACAACCAATTAGACAATGTTATTATGTCAGTCCAGGCCAAGATCCTGTTTACCTTTATCTAGAATCAATGCAAGTGTTTGATTAAACTATTTTAATAATTAACCTCTTTAAAAATGGTGATTGACTATGATTTGTTTACATTCTCTGTGTTACATATTAATCTGTACCTTGTTATTGAACTTTTATCGTTATGAGTTTATTTAGACAGGGTTGATAATTTAGGTCAGTCAATAGAGGCGGAAAAATTCCACAACTTTATTTTAACTGTGTAGCGGAATATGGGCATTTTGTTATAGATCAGGAGCCCGCCGACCACTAATTGTGTAACTAGTACATGCGGTAGAAAGAGCCAATATGCCGTCAATTATTGTGAAAGGCAAGACCTTCGCCACCACCTTTCAAAGATGGCAAATGTATTTTCGCACTCAGGAGGTTCATACTTACCAAGTTTCTAATTGCCATTCATAAATTTATCATTTTTTTTACCTGACGTTTTTTCAGAATTGGGCGAGTGTAGAGCCTCCTTGTACCACCCAAAAAGAATGGGAGTCTGGATTCATGATTTTTGGGGGTAAATTAAGAAAACCCATGCGTAAACCTTGACTTATTTGTGGCTGTTTTTTTTTATTTTTACAAGTCATATTTCTTACACATTTGGGGGCCTGTTGTACGCCCCTGTACCAAAGAAATGGGACTGGCAGGGACATTTCTGTGCTCTACTACCCCAAATTAACAATAATTCACACATTTTGGGAGTAAACTTATGACACACAATTAGTGGTCCGGGTCTATTAGTACTATATAAGGGTTTATGAAATAAATCACTCACGCCCAGTTTCTTTGTTTCAGAAGTTTTTAACAACCAATTAGACAATGTTATTATGATTATAACTAATTTTGCTTATTCACAAAGAATTGCACAACCAAATATACAGTGTGTCCGCGGATGGACTTAACTATACTTTTAGACTTTTTTATTTTTGGTTTATTGATAAAAAGTTATTCTTCATAAAAACTTCTGCTTATCCTGAAAAGTCCTTAGTCATTCTCAGGATTACGATTTATACACATTGTGATCGGAAATGAAAAAAATATAAATTTTTACAAGAATAAAGTTATATTCATGAAAATAAAGGTTCTTTTAATGAATATAATCAATTCTTAATGAACAAAATTGTAAATAATGCCAAGTGCAGTGCTAATTCAAAGTTTCATCCGCATAGTCAATAATAATCAATTTTCTTGCCAAAGCAAAGCAAAACAAAACTATTAGAGTAGTTCACAAGTTCAAAGCTGTGTTAATTCTTGTTAAAGCTCGTAAAAATATGAGTGAGGGCTCATTGGATTCGGAATGACTTCTAGAAAAATGTGCAAAAGTTTCAAACCCGCACATAAACAATTGCAAAAGTTATAAACAAATGAAGATTGAAAAAATAACGAGTTTCGTTTTTTGCAAATACAGTACACTGAGTACAGCCTTGCTAATCCGGACACATATGGTTCCAGCAACTGTCAGATTAGCGAGGTATCCGGACTAGTGGAGGTGGATTATTTTACATACGTGTCGTTTCTTGAATTTATCAAACCAGCCAGAACTAGCTTTAAAATCATTTTTGTTGGTTATTTGTTCATAAAAATATTTAGCCTTTGTTCGTAAAATGTCTGATGAAATGGGTTAGGTTAGGTTAGGTTGATATGTGAGTGGGCTACTAACAGACCCTCCACCGTAACCCATCTGGTCTGTTGTGGCTCACTCCTAATTATATTTCAGCTTTTTGATAAATCCGACTACCTTATTGTGTGGGAGGTTGTCCAGGTCCTCTGGCAGCAGTTGCCCTTTGCCAAAAAGTGAGAACTTGGTTCTTTCTGCAGCAGGACAGGTACATAAAACGTGCGCTGTCATTTCATCTTCTCCAAACACAGTCGACATTCAGCGTTGTCCGCTATTCCGAGTCTGTGTAGTGGTGATTAAGTCTGCAGTGCCCAGTGTATAGGGTAACCTATTTAACTCTAATAGTTTTTTAGTTCTTGATTTCAGAGGGTATCTAATAAACTCCTTTGAATGAACTAATCCTGGTAGTTCTTGCCAGTACTGGAGGATTTTCCCCTCAGTCCAGGCCAAGATGGTTGTTTTTGCAGTGCTTGCTGATATGCCAAGCACTGGTTCCGGATGAGTTTTGATACCGCACCTTCCCTGGCTAAGGAGTCGGCTATTTCGTTGTCCTCCATGCCAGAGTGGCCCAGTATCCAGACCAAAGATAATTTGTTGTATGTACCCAATCAGGCTAGAGCCTTTTGGCAGTTCCAGATCAATTTAGAATTGCAACGATGTAAGATAAGAGCTTTGAGAGCTGCTTGGCTGTCTGAAAAGATTTTTATTGATCTGTGTCTAGGATGCATCTGTTCAAGCCTCCTTGTACACAGTTCAATAGCATGAATTTCTGAAAGACAGTAGCATAATTACCGATGAAATGGGTACATGGTTATTTCGCTGTTGTAAAAACCAGTTATATAAAGCTACTTCAACTTGGGTTTTCTGCCTTTCTAATAACCTTTCTTTTACTTAAATATTAAAAAAAAAACGTTATTGCTCTTTACATAATATATACATAAGAGTAAGTAACAGTAATATGTACCTGTTCCTTGAAATGAATTAGACACAAAATGTCTTATTTTATTTTTGTTCTTCTTTATATCAAATATAGTCCATCTTGGCATACCAAACTTCTCTGCAACATGACGTATGCTACCTGCTTTATCAAGGCAATCTAATATTTTACATTTTTCGGTGAGAGTCACTGTCTTGTGTTGTCGTTTATTTAGCGCCATTTCAATCAGACACGTGCACGTTCTATTTTTAAGTGTAGACTGAGAGCGGCACTGTTTACATGGTATATAATTCACTTTATCAGGAAATAGGTTATGATTCTAGCATAAAAAATGTATGTCTTTGTCCGGACTACAGAGGTAACATTTTTAAAGTGTCCGGTGAATAGAAGGATCCGGATTACCGAGGTTTTACTGTAACTCAAAAACTATTAATATTTAAGAAGTTTTAAAGACGGATTCTTAAAGAGGAAGAAATTTCCAATAAAAAAAGTCTCGACTCCCGAAACTATCTCTATTATTAATAATTTTAATTTAATGTTGAAAATAGAGCTCAGCGCGGTGAACACTAAGCCGTTAGGATGCTCTGAAACCGGCCGTAATAAGTAAAAATATTTTTTTATGTTATTAAATATTAATTTAAAAATTTTAAAAAAGTATGGTATTATTTAGATACTTAAAGGAACAATATCCCATTGGAAAAAAAACTTTTTTACCGATTTTTCATAAAATGAACCTATTGTTAATTAACAAATTTTTTTAGAGTTTGCGTTTATATTTCAAGTCGGATAATTCTTAAACAAAAGCCACTAAAATTATTTCGCTTCATGGAAACCTTACGTCAACTATACTTTATGGAATTATGACATTGCGATGTTTTTAATTGTTATAGTCTATTAGTTATTAATTATTTAACCTAACAAAAAATGAAAGAGAAAATTTTTTTTTATTAATTTTAATTATTACTGTTTTTATATTCAAAAATACTATAAGATTACATAAACTTTAAATTTTTATTGCTATTTGTTTAAACAAATTTTATAAACTAATAGATAAATTACGTATTCTTGAAACATTTTTTTGCCATTTTATTTGTTATAAAATATGATTTAAAAAAAATTCTTAAAAATTTTTTTAAATTGTTTATAATAATTTTTTTCCCGTTTTTCATTATTTAAACAAATTATTAAAAAAAAAATTATTCTAAAAATTTATTGTTCTCTTCAAGGTGGAAAAAAGAAAAAATTTAATTTAATTGTTTATTTAATAAACAATTTATTAACAATCGCCGAATGTGTTTATCGTTTTTTTTTAGATAGAAAAAAAAATAACAAAAACGTAAACATGTTAAAAAAAAATTAATATATTTTTTAGAATTTAAAATTGAGTTTTTTTTGACACGTCTGTATGTATAAAGTTGTTGTTTTTTTTTATTTTTTTTCTATATAAAAAAATGTAAGCACATTCGGCGATTTAATAATAAATTGTTTACTAAATAAACAAATAAATTAACAACACAAACATTTTTTCTTTTTTCCACCTTGTGGAGAATTGCAAATAATAAAAAGAATAATATTTTTTCTTAATAATTTGTTTAAATAATGAAAAAAGGAAAAAAATTATAAACGATTAAAAACATTTTTTAAGAAATTTTTTTTTTTTTTTGGTTCATAATATATTTTATAACAAATAAAATGGCAAATTTTTTTTTAATCTATTTATTAAATTTGTTTAAACAAATAGCAATACAAATTTAAAGTTTATGTAATTTTATAGTGTTTTTGAATATAAAAACAGTAATAATAATTCAAATTGTAGTGCGCCCAAGTTATCGTTTATTGTTTAGAGTTAGTTTTGGCAATGTAATGTAATTTGTTAATTGAGATCTAGAAGGTGTTATGTTTTGACACTCGAGGAAGGAGGTTTTTGATTTTGAATGAAAGCTGTCATTCGAATGCTGTAAGTTAATGAAGAATTGGTGCTGGACAATTGGAGGTAAATTCAAGTATAAAGTCCCTGCTGTACCGAGAATCTATTGCATCTCCTGATCAAGTTGATGAGCGCTACCATTTCGACGATGACGCGCATCAGAGATTCTATAACCAGGTGCATCATCGCTATCTAGAATAACAGGTACCATCATTTGACTATTGTTCAGTGCAATTATTAACGCTTTGGGACTTAAGCGAGAAACTTATTTATGTGTTATTTACCTTCAAGGGTAATTATTTGTTGTTTTGTCTATTTGTAACAATTACATTGTTTATAATTATAACCTCACGATTTGCATCTATCACTTTTATTTTCTCTGTACCCTCCCCCCCTTTTATAAATATATTATAGTATAGCTATTCAGGGTACAATTAATCAACCCTGGATAATCTGGACTACTACAATTGGCGCCCAACTCGATGGCTTAAAAAAAATGAATTAACATTTTCTTGCTGTGGCCAGAGGAATAAAAGGAAATAGATGTATTTTGATTACTGTTCACATTTTAATCATTGTATGTTATTGATTTAATTTTAATTTCAAAATGGTTCGAGGTAGAAAAAGAGATTCTGAGGCATCACCTCATGTGGATGTAGATACTCTAAATAAAACATTAACTACTTTGACAGGATTAATGGAAAATATTAATGCTAATTTGACTCAAAATAAGTTATTAATTACAAAAATTGATAATAAACTAGATGGCAATATGTCACGTAGTAGTAAGACTAATTGTGAAGATAATTCAGATAAAATTAATGTAAGTGAATCTCAACAAAATCTCCAAGAGGTGGTAGAAAAGTCTGATCGATTTTATATTTCTGCATGGAAAGATTTAGGCGGGAACAATATTCACTTTACTCCAGGTGGCTCTGTTCATCCGGTAACTTTTATTAAAAAGCTAACAACTATTTTTGAGGACGCTGGTGTCCCTGATAAAAAACGCGTGAATTTTGCTCTAGGTGGACTACGAGGTTCTGCTCAAGATTGGGCTCATCTAAAAGAGAGCTCATTTTCATCTTTCAGTGTTTTTAAAGAGAAGTTTTTATGTCGCTACTGGGGTGTTAAGCAGGAGCGTGAATTGTTTCAAAAACTTAAATTCGGGTTATATCAGAGTGGCTCGAAAGCAGATTATTTTTTGAAAACTGTTGCCGAGGCAAAATATTTGTCAGTTGAGCTCTCAGAGGATGAGATTGTCAAAATGGCGACCAAACATTTTTCTGCGGAAATAAAACGAGGGATCGTCGTATCTGGTCTTGTCAAGGCAGATGACGTAGAAACATATCTTCGTGAAATTGAGAGCACTTGTGAAAGGGGGGTTGTCTCAAATAATGTTTATATAGCCAACAATAACTCGGGTGAGACAAACCGTAATTGGCGAAATAACAGGAACGTGTCGAACAATATTAATACTGATCGACAAGTGCGACGAGTTGACACAGATCTGGGTTCACAGGAAGTTATTAGATCATCACAAATGGCACAAAATAGAAATGAATCCAATGGGGCTTCTATGTCCGCCATATTTGATAACTTTGAGGATCTTCTTGTAGAAGAACCCCAAGAAATAAAGCAGTTGGCTATAGTTCCAACTATTGATGTGTTAGTAGAGTCGATTCCAGTTAAGGCTTTAGTAGATTCGGGAAGCCAGTTAACGTGTATTTCTAAAAGTTTTCTTAATAAAATTATGGAAGTTAATCCTAATCTTCCTACATTACCAGCAACTTGTTCAACGTTGGTAGGTGCATTAGGCGATAAGAGTCAAAAAGTCCATGAACAAGTATACGTAAAAATTGGTATTAATCATTTTTCTTTTGACTATGTGTGCGTTGTCGTACCTAAACTAGTTAGAGATTTGATTTTCGGGTGTGATTGGTTGCAAGATCACTCAGTCAATATAAACTTTCAAAATTTGCAAATAACCGGTTGTTTCCAAAGCAACATCGAAATGATAGATTTTATAGGTGAACCAAATCCGTTAACTTCCGTTATTGTCAATGAGCTGTGTGTGGAGGAAGACGTTCATCGTGAGAGATTGAAAGCAGAGTTATATACGGAAGATAAAATTCTTCAAGCAGCTTTAAGGGCAGAGATTTTTGATGACCGAAATAAACAAAAATTATTTGATTTACTAAAAAGTTTTCAAAACATATTTTCCGATAAACCCGGTAGAACTGATGTGTATACCCATGAAATAAAGTTACATGATTACACTCCCTTTTATATAAAATCCTATCCGGTACCTAGGGTTTATAAAGATGAAGTTAAAAGGCAGTTGAATGAAATGTTGGAGTGGGGGGTGATAGAGCAAGCGAGCACGGAATATGTCAGCCCGCTGATGGTTGTGACTAAAAAAGATGGTGGCGTACGTATTTGCATTGATGCGCGTTTTATAAATAATAGAATGGTGAAAAATCACGTGATCCCACCTAATCCCAGTGAGCTCCTTCACGAGTTTACTAGTAAGCAAGTACTTAGTGTTATGGATTTAACTGCTAGCTACTGGCAGATTCCTATCAAAAAGGATCATCAAAAATACACGGGTTTCTCATTCGGAGGTAAGACATATGTATTTAAAGTGTTACCTTTTGGTTTCGCGACTTCGGTTGGTAGTTTTATCATCGGATTGACGAAAATTCTGGGTTCCGAAGTTGACACATTCTCAATACCGTACGTGGATGATATTGTTGTTCATTCTGAAAATCCCGACGAACATTTACAACATTTGAAAATTATTTTCGAAAAGTTCAGTAAAGCTAATATCACAATTAAATTAAAAAAATCTCGATTTGCGTGTCGAACTATAAAATTTTTGGGACATGTGATAACTCCAGAAGGCATTGAGATGGATCCGCTTCGTGTAGAAGCGATTTTAGCCATTCCATCACCGCGAAATTTGAAAGAGCTTAGATCATTTCTAGGTCTAGTGAACTATGATAGACGGTTTTGTGAACGGTTCTCACAACTTACGTTACCACTTACAAGCTTATTAAGGAAAGGAAGGTCGTGGAAATGGGGGGTCGATCAGGAATTGGCTTTCAGTAAAATAAAGGATGCATTTTTAAACGTAACACTACTTCGACATCCTGATCCCAATTTACAATTTTATATACAGGCTGACGCTTCGATGTATGCGATTGGATCTTATTTATTTCAGAAGGATTCTGATACGGGCGATAGAAATATTATTGCGTATTCAAGTCGATCACTTAATACTGCAGAAATTAGATATAGTATTACAGAAAAAGAGATGTTAAGTATTTTAGACGCGTTGCGTCACTGGCGTGTGTTTGTGATTGGACGATCACTTACAATAATTAGTGATCACAAGGCTCTTTCATTTATGAAAAGTTGTCGATTGTTAAATGCGAGACTGACTCGCTGGATTTTGTTTTTACAAGAGTATGACTTTCAGATAGAGTATTGTAAGGGTTCTGAAAATGTAATTGCGGATGCATTGTCTAGGTTTCCTTATCCACCTTGTCAAAAGAATGTAGAGTTTCCGGAAGTGGTTGAAATAAATGCGATCATTTCGGATTGCTAACGAAATATCAGAAAACAATTCAAGCAGATTCACGAACTGCAAGAGTCAGACCCATTTTGTAGTAATATAAAGGCGAATTTGGAGAATCCCGAGGGATTATCAAGTGCAAAAAACTGGTATGTTATTCATGAAAATATATTGTTTAGAAAGGGGACTTCGAACAACCCTGGATTTAAACTTGTAATTCCTAAATGTTTGATAGTAAATTTGATAAAACAAGAACACAATGATAACGGTCACTTCGGTGGAAAGAAATGCTGGTTGTCGATGAGACAATATTATTATTTTAGAAAGCTGCGACATAGTATCCGGAAGATATTATCGGGCTGCGAAATTTGCCAGAAGGCCAAAATCTCGCCGCGAATGTTAGGGAAAATGTATTCGGTGCTTGTAGATGAACCGAACCAGTTGGCATGTTTGGACCTAATGGGTCCATTGCCCATGTCGAGAGGCGGTGTAACTCAACTGCTTGTAATAGTAGATGCTTTTAGTAAACACGTCTCGCTCTATCCGCTTAAGAGAGCAACAGCGAAAGCAATCATTCGTGTTGTAACTGACAAATATTTTGAACGCGTGGGAAAACCTAGAGCATTTCTCTCTGATAATGGTAGTCAATTTTGGAGTCATATATGGTTAAGATTTCTGAAGGCGCAAAACATTGAAACACGTCATACTTCTGTGTATTATCCTCAAGGCAATATGACAGAAAGGGTCAATAAGGAAATTGGTAGATTGATTCGAACCTTTTGTTATAATCAGCACACAAAATGGTGTTATCTCTTGACGGACATTGAACGATACTTAAATGAGGCAATCCATGAGAGCACGGGATATGCTCCTATTGAGCTCCATTTCGGAAAATCTAGGGATAATATAGTTACTACACAGGTTAATTTTCCTGCGCTTCATCCGCTGGTTGACCGCGAGAAAATAATTTTTCTTGCCCGCGAATCGCTTAAATCAAAAGCTGCAAAGCGTCAACTTAAGCATGATGCTGACAAATCTTGCGTACTGTTTAAAAAAGGAGATCAGGTATTGATTAGATCTCATAAGTTATCATCGGCTGATAATCGAGAAATAAAGAAATTTTTCTTACTCTTTGAAGGTCCATACACTGTTAAATGTTGCCAGGGACCCAACTCTTATGAAATTTGTGATGACACCTCTGGAATTTCGTTGGGAATTCACAATGTTATCAACATGAAAATGTTTAGATCTCCAGTAGATTCCATATAAGCACTACTCTTGGATATTGAATCAAACGGATGAATGTCATAGTGTTGATTCAATAGGGGGGTAATATGTAGTGCGCCCAAGTTATCGTTTATTGTTTAGAGTTAGTTTTGGCAATGTAATGTAATTTGTTAATTGAGATCTAGAAGGTGTTATGTTTTGACACTCGAGGAAGGAGGTTTTTGATTTTGAATGAAAGCTGTCATTCGAATGCTGTAAGTTAATGAAGAATTGGTGCTGGACAATTGGAGGTAAATTCAAGTATAAAGTCCCTGCTGTACCGAGAATCTATTGCATCTCCTGATCAAGTTGATGAGCGCTACCATTTCGACGATGACGCGCATCAGAGATTCTATAACCAGGTGCATCATCGCTATCTAGAATAACAGGTACCATCATTTGACTATTGTTCAGTGCAATTATTAACGCTTTGGGACTTAAGCGAGAAACTTATTTATGTGTTATTTACCTTCAAGGGTAATTATTTGTTGTTTTGTCTATTTGTAACAATTACATTGTTTATAATTATAACCTCACAATTTGCATCTATCACTTTTATTTTCTCTGTACCCTCCCCCCCTTTTATAAATATATTATAGTATAGCTATTCAGGGTACAATTAATCAACCCTGGATAATCTGGACTACTACAAAATTAATAAAAGACATTTTTCAACCTCTCTTTTTCAATTTTTAATTTTTTGTTAGGTTAAATAATTAATAACTAATAGATTATAATAATTAAAAACATCGCAATGCCATAATCCCAAAAAGTATAGTTGACATAAGGTCTCCACGAAGAGAAATAATTTTAGTGACTTTTGTTTAACAATTATCCGACTTGAAATATAAACGCAAACTCTAAAAAAATTTACTAATTAACAATAGGCTCATTTTATCGTTGAAAAAGTTTTTTCCAACGGAATATTTCCTTTAAGTATCTAAATAATACCACAATTTTTAAAAAATTTTAAATTAATATTTAATAAAATAAAAAAATATTTTTACTTATTACGGCCAGTTTCAGAGCATCGTAACGGCTTAGTGTTCACCGCGCTGAGCTCTGTTTTCAACATTGAATTAAAATTATTCATAAAAGAGATAGTTTCGGGAGTCGAGACTTTTTTGTTAGAAAGGGCATAGCCGGGTAAGCATGGTGTGACTGCCCCCAAGCGTCTGGCGCTTATATTTGTGCAGTAGGAAGCAATCTTGGAGAGTAGCAATTTCACAAAATATTAGCCCGAAAAAGGGACCGGTTTGGGGTGAGTAAGGGAGGGTTGATTTTAGCAAAACTATTTTTTTTCTAAGAAACGGCGCATTCAATCGTTTTGTAAAAAATATATGTTAAAGACCTACTGAGAAAGTACTAAATAAAAAATCATGCTCAAATTCCGAAAACAGATACAGTAAAAAAAACATATATATTATTTTCAAATTTTTTTTAGGGTAACTTATCCCTGGGGTACCAGCCTGAATTTTTTTCTGTAGCATGTCTGGGGACTCATTTATGTTATGTTTTTTTCCCAGTCTTGTGCGAAGATTACGCCATACTTAAAAAAAATGCCGAAGTGTGCAGTGTCGTATGCATATTTTGTCAACAATTAACCCCTTGCACGTAAAGAAGGCCAAAATGCAAAGTAAATATGGATACCTGAGTAGTGTATACATACTAGTGATTAGTGATTATGGAAATGGTGAACGTTGTAAGAGAAACCAATATAACGCTGCAATGCTGACAGTTAATTAGGTGATCAATAGAGTTTAACTCTCTTGCGCCGCAAAAATCAGTTTATGGCCGGAATGTTAAATATCATTAAGGGTAAAAACTAAAGTCAGCGGTACTATCGATATTACTGTCGGCGAGGATAAGAGCTTGGTCTTAACAGTCATGTGTTGTTAATAATTTGTAGCACTAAATCGTAGCATTACTAACCTGTGATGGATATGGATGTTAATCTTCCTTACTGTCATCTGCAATCACTGCACTCATGCTATCCTTCCGAAACAATAGAGAAAGAACTTCCGCCGCTTTAGGTATGCTTGATAGATATCGTCCTTGCGAAAGATAATGCACGACAGCAGCTACATGGGAACAACATCCAACAGTTCGATTCCCACTGGCACATTCAAAGAAATTGCAAAACTGCCTTTTGTAGATATTTCCAGCAAAAATGTACTAGACTTCCCAGAAATGACGGATTTAAAACTGTTTTTTACCAGATCGTATCAATATAAACAAACGATTTCGTACCTCGAAGTCATAAATGAAGACGGAACACTTAATCTTCAGTACGCTAAGGACCAGTCCAATGTACTCAAAATACAAGTTTGTTCACGTCATATCAAAACGAAGGTTTACCGATGTTTCCTTGACTATATTACCCACAGTGTCGGCGTTAGAAGACATTTCTGTGAATGTGCCAATGGGTATCAAACTGTTGGATGTTGTTCCCATGTAGCTGCTGTCGGGTATTAAGTTTCGTACGGATGATATCTAGCAAGCATACCTAAACCGGCAGAAGTTCTCTCCCTATTGTTTCAGAAGGATAGCATGAGTACAGTGATTGCAGATGACAGTGAGGAAGATTAACATCTATATCCTTCTCAGGTTAGTAATGCTACGATTTAGTGCTGCAAATTGTTAACAACCAAGCTCTTATCCCCGCCGACGGTAATATGTGAATAATGACAGTCTTTGACAAGGTACTCCATAATACCGCTGACTTTAGGTTTTACCCTTAATGATATTTAACATTACGGCTATAAACTGATTTTTGCGGCGCAAGAGTCAACTCTATTGAGCACCTAATTAACTGTCAGCGTTGCAGCTTTATGTTGGTTTCTCTTACAACGTTCACCATCTCCATAATCACTAGTCACTAATATGTATGCTCTACTCAGATATCCATATTTACTTTGCAGTTTGGCCTTTTTTACTTGCAAGGAGTTAATTGTCCACAAAATATGCATACGGCACTGCACATTTCGGCATTTTTTTTAAGTATGGCGTAATCTTCGGACAAGACTGGGAAAAAAATATAACTTAAGTGAGTCCATAGACATGCTACAGAAAAAAATTCAGGCTGGTACCCCAGGGATAAGTTACCCTAAAAAAAATTTGAAAATAATATATATGTTTTTTTTACTGTATCTGTTTTCGGAATTTGAGCATGATTTTTTATTTAGTACTTTCTCAGTAGGTCTTTAACATATATTTTTTACAAAACGATTGAATGCGCCGTTTCTTAGAAAAAAAATAGTTTTGCTAAAATCAACCCTCCCTTACTCACCCCAAACCGGTCCCTTTTTCGGGCTAATAGTTTGTGAAATTGCTACTTTCCAAGATTGCTTCCTACTGCACAAATATAAGCGCCAGACGCTTGGGGGCAGTCACACCATGCTTACCCGGCTATGCCCTTTCTTCCTCTAAAAGAATCTATCTTTACAATTTCTTAAATATTAATAGTTTTCGAGTTATTTGCAAAAAACTTGTTATTTTTTCAATCATCATTTGTTTATAACTTATGCAATTGTTTATGTGCGGGTTTGAAACTTTTGCACATTTTTCTAGACGTCATTCTGAATCCAATGACTCATTCACTCATATTTTTACGAGCTTTAACAAGAATTAACACGGCTTTGAATTTGTGAACTAGTTTATATTTTATTTAATTTTGAAGTGTGTGATTGACCTGCCTCTCTTATTATTGCATATTTAATAATGGTTAAAGGCCACTAATAGTATAGCCCAAATTAGTACAGTGGGTCATAATAGTTTTTACTTTTCTTAACTATGCCACACAGCTCCTAAAAATTTGAAAAAATCGACAACAAACATAGCAGTGTATCTTTTTTTGTGAACACGAATCATTATTTTCATGAATAAATTAATTTTTTAATTTATTTTATTTTTGAATATTTTTCTTTAATCCAATTTTTTTCCTAAGGTATATTTAAATTGCATCTATATTCTCAATTTTTTCATAACAACTCACAACGTGCAAAGAAAAAAAAATCAGAACGAAAACTTATTTATTAGGGTAAGGGGGTTACTCGTGGCGGCAGGGGACTAAAAATCGAGGAATACATGTCTTTTCCTACTATCCATCTACTGACATCAAATTGGGTCCAAAGTTACTTGAGCCGTTTCACCTTACTTATCCGGTTAGATCCTTTAGTTGCTCAAAGTAGGGGGGGGGGGACTTTTAACGAGCACAGTATATTAAAATTCCAAATTTACGAATGTACCTTAATTCTCCCCTGTACCACACATTCAAACCTTAGTTGACACGTTTTTGTGGTGCATTATAGTTTTTCTTGATGCAATTCTTATAGGGTCAAATATCGCTTGAAGTACTATATTTAAATATTGTTCTGTGCCTAGTTACCGATCAGTTCTAAACAGATTGTTTATGTTTATTCTTTAGTGTTTTATTCTTTTGTACATTTGTTTTTCTGATTCTTACGGATAAAAATAAAGGGCTTTCTAGGATTTTGTAGTTTTTTGTTGGTAAGGTTAGAATGTAATATATTCGGCCACAACTTTTGAAAATTAAAATTCTCAGTAACGTTTTTTAGTGATAAACTTTAAAATCTGTTCCACTGAATTTTATCGATTTCTAACATTTCGTTTTTTCTTAAATCTGTCCTTGCCCTATGTATATTAAAATTCCAAATGTGTGGAAATACTATTTCTATATTTAACATCAATAAATCATTTTTATTTGAGGTTTTTGAGCTCTACTTTTTTTAAGTTAGAATTAATGATGATATATATCTATTTAGATCCTCCTGCAGAAGAACCTCCTGCAGAAGAACCAAAAGCGAGAGGCAGGAAGAAAGTTGACAAAGAGGAAAAGGTTGAAAAACCAGGTCCCAGTAACAGTACCATAACTGAATGGGATAAAATTAATTTTAACTGCACAAAGAAAAATGAAGATGGTCAGAAGGCTAATCTGAAAATTAGTTGCTGGAATATTGGAGGTTTAAAAAGCTGGACAAAAAAGGATTGTTTAAAATATCTCGAATATGAAGATCCTGACATTTTTTGTGTACAGGAAACGAAATGTAATGAGCAAAAGTTACCAGAAGAAATAAAGGATATACAGGGTTACGAACAGTACTGGTGCGCTAGTGATAAAGAGGGTTACGCAGGTGTAGGCCTCCTCACGAAGCAAAAACCAATAGCTGTAAATTATGGAATTAATGTTCCCGAATTAGATGAAGATGGGAGATGCATCACAGCTGAGTTCAAGAACTACTATATTGTCTGTGTTTATGTACCGAACGCAGGTGAGTTATAATTTTTAATAACTTGCTGGTGATTTTGAATTGCAATACCAAAATAGTGGAGTCAAATTAGGATTAAAAAATTCGCAATGTGAATTGTCTGATCAGGGGATATTTTTTTAATGTGTTCAGGAGATCAATCTAAGTTCACAGTTCAGTTTTACAGTTTCTGCGAGGTCAGCGTATTGTTTATTTAAACAATTAAATTTTTTAGACCGTGTTTTTCATCAGTTTTCTTTGAATATCTCGAAATCTATAAGTCCTATTGAAAACAACAAAAAGAAGGAAAATGTTCGTTATCAGCTGTACAATAAAAGTACATAAGCTATAATTTATTCCAATTGTTATTATTGTTTAACCCATTCAGTGCCACTCTGTTTTGATGACATCACCACACACAAGGTGCGTGGTCGGTCGCCAACGGAAATACCCGAGCACATCCCATGTGTGGTTGACAGTGAAAGAGTTAAAAAAAATTGAATATTGCAAATTTATGCGTTTCAAAACAAATCACTTCTTTTAAAAATAATGGGTAATATTCAATGAAATTTTGGCGAAATATAGCTTTTATAAAGTGCAATCACCACTTAAAATTTCAAATCAAAATGATCATTAAAACGGCTCAAATATATAATTGTTGCTAAAACTTTGCACTCTTGTGAAATCCTGCCATCAAAACCAAGAAATATGTGTGATGGCTCAAATTGTAGCTTTCATGTGTACTTTAAGATCACGAAGAGAGAATTTATTTTTTTTTTTTTTTCGAAATTTAAACTCTTTTTATTGCAGCTGTTTATAATTTTCGAACATGTAGTTATAAACAAATTCAAATAACTCCCTGGTTTTTTTATGAAATCAGAAACGGTAGACGAGTAATGAAAGTAGATTAAAAAAGTCAACTTTTAAAAAAATGTAAGGCTCTACTTACTTGCATTTAGAGTTTTTACGTTTAAGTCATATAAATAAGCAAATCGATACTTCTAATTAAAATTTGAACTGGTAATTCTCCAATGTCTATTATTTTGTTTCTGCTACTTGAAAATCATCCAAAGCTACAATTGTTAAAAGATACTGTATTTGCGAAAATCATCCACCAACAGATGGCGCTTTTATAATGGTGAACAACAAAGTTTTGACATATAATTGGCATTTGTGACATGGTTCTAGTGTGAGTGCCGATGCTAGCAGACGCATCTCACAAGTGCTGTATATAAAAATATCTAAAAGTTAAGTGTAGAAGATATATTTAAGTTCGCATAAGTGGATAGCATGTGTTTGAAAGTTAATATATATCTCGGGGCATTTTCAGTAATTTTATAAATATTATTTGGTGTTTAATTAGGTACGCAAACCAAATAATTCTACAGTGCTTCTGGTCTATGCAGTAAATTAGAGTATAGTGCAGTGACATCGTCTAGTAACACCTGAAGAGAGAATCCCAAAACAACGAACGATAAGTGTCTAATTAATTTTTAATAATAGCAAGTGCATGATTTTTAATTAACAAGCCCACTAGGCTAGTATGTTATCACCTTTTGTTGCCATCTTGAGAGTAAGAAGTACCAAATTTCTTAGAAATTCTTAGGGTCGAGCGGTCCCAAACGGGCGAGGGCATAAATTACGGCCAAACCAAATAAATCCGTTAACACCGATCTCCCATTCACTTGAGTGAAATAACTAATAGCACTATTTGAAACACAAACAGATGGAGCGTCATATTCATTTCAGATAAAAATAATAATAAGATGTAAATATTTGTATTTGAAAGAATAAATAAAAAAAATAGTCGTGCAGATGGAAATTGTTTTTAAGGTATTTGGTTTCAAATAAATAATTTTTAATTACAATGAAAAAGGGTGACAAAAACCGTTGCTGAGTGAAAAATTCTACAGGGTGGTACATATTAGCATAACGCACGTAATAATCAAATGCATTACTCTTAAAGTATGGTCATTATATTCTCTTATATTTTCTTAGTAAATTATCAAGTGAAGCTTTTCAGGTCAAAATTGCGCTCGTTAAATGAAAAATTCTGCATTATATTTCACACTAAAAATGTGGAGACTGGGTTACACGTGGAAAACAACAGCTAAGAGGATCATGAACAAACTGGGAAGCGACCAAAATACTGGGAAAGAAAGCGAGTGGGAAAAATGAACTCCACAAAGAAACTGCAGCGATATACCCTACCAGAACCAGAAACCGAGGAATCAGAAAACTCAGAAGAAGAAAAAAAATCTGTAGAAGCAGAAACACAAAAAGAGGAGCATTACCGGCTCGGTGGCGCCGTGCTTAAGGTGCTAAGCTTGCGACCACGGGGTCCCAGGTTCCAATCCTGGCTAGGGTATGGATGTGTAGTGACGTTTTTCATGTGTTGCCGAGATGGTAGCAGTGAACTAGATTGCCGTTGTATGAGAGACAACACAATCTGGTCGCTCTCCTCTCCTGAGTTCGAGTCTCAGCTGCGGCAGATGGCAATGTCGCAGGGAATGGGTGTTGTGATATTGTCTGTGTGTGTGTGTCCATCCTGGTTGAGTGGTAGAATAGCCTACGGCTAAACTCCGCCAGGACATTAATATAAATAAGGCGATTAAAAAAAAATATATATATATAAACATTAAATAACGAACACAACACGGCAACACATTGGTCTTGTCATCTTGCTGTCGAGGTGACCAGACATAGTTAAAAAAAAGTATAAGTGGATGTGTCTGTAAAATAATACATATATCGGAACATTTTCGGTAATTGATAAGAAATATTAGTTAGTGTTTAATTAGGTATATAAACCAAAACTTTACACAGTGCTTCCCCCCTAACGCAATAAATCATGATATATATATATAGTGCAGTGAAATCGGAGAAAAGAGGAGAAAGAAATCAGTAATAACCGAAGAGAGGACTGTGTATATGGAGCATTAAGGCATCAGTTAGAAAGAAAAAACCAGCACACACCAACGCTATGAAAAATCAAGAAAAATGTCCATTATACTATTAGGAGACTTCAATGCACATATACACCACACATGGCCTAACAAAAATGGAAACGCGCTGAAAAACCTAACACACATGTTTGACTTAACAATAAGAAATACATGGAGCAAAAGTCAAACCTGCATTGACACCTGGAGTAATGGTAGGTCAATCACACAAATAGACCATATCCCGGTAAGCAGAGAGATAAGGGCAAGGATCAAGAAGGTTAAAGCAAAAAGGACAGCAGAAGAGAGCGCTGACACTGAACAGCAGCAAACTAAAAATAGGGAGACCATGTTACATGTGGAAAATAACAATCGAGAGAATCATAAACAAACTAGGAAAGCAAGAAAAAAAAAACATGCGTCATATGGCTCTCGCTGCTGACAACAAGCATGACCCAAATCCAACCCAGCATCGGAAACCGAGGAATCAGAAGACTCAGCAAAAGAAGATTTGAAGAAGCAGAAACACAAAAGGAGAATCATAAACACTCCATATCAAGACACAGCACATATTTCAAACGAAGATTCAGAAGAGGCAGATGCCCAGAACCAAAAACACAAAAAAGGGAGCTTTAACACCTCCCTTCCCATATTCCTTTACCATGCGCCATGTGGCTCTCGCTGCTGGCAACAAGCATGACCTTAGTCCAACCCAGCGTGGACGTAGCAGGCCCAGCTGTATAACCCTGGGAGTGGCAGCAATGCCTACCGCACGCTGGTAAATCAAGGGGGTAATTACCACGTTACCCCCCCCCCCCCCCCCCATAAATCTGCGCTTGACATAAGGATAGTTATTCAAGTTAGGTTGGTTTACTATTTTCGTGACAAAAATTAAAAAGTTATAAAGAAATTGAAAATGTGCATCATGTTCTCAAAGCCACTTTATTTGATGTTATTTTAACAATTATTGTAGCTTTGAATTGTATCCAAATAGCAGAAACAAAATAATAAGCATCGGAGAATAACCAGTCCAAAGAAATATCGATTTGTTTATTTATAAGTGACCTAAACGTAAAAACTAATGTATCTCAGCTCCAAATGCAAGTAGAGCGTTAATTTTTTTCAAAAGTTTTCTTTTTTAATCTACTTTCATTACTCGTTTACCGTTTTTGATTTCATAAAAAAAACAGAGTTATTTGAATTTGTCTTAACTAAAATTCCGAAAACTATAAACAGCTGCAATAAAACGGGTTTAAATTTTGAGAAAAAAATGTTTTTCTCCGTGATCTTAAAGTACTTATAGAATGCTACAATTTGAGCCGTCGTACACATTTCTTGGTATTGATGGCAGGATTTCACAAGGGTGCAAAGTTTTAGCAACAATTGTATATTTGAACCGTTTTAGTAATCATTTTGATTTGAAATTTTGTTACGGCTACTTCAATCAATCGCCGTAACAAGTGAACGCTTACAAATTGTTCCAGCATATTTCAGTAGCGATTACAATCTCGTAGGTAGGCAACCAAGGTTGCTGCTCGTGTGTATGTGGAATTGGCTAGATAACTAAAATCTAACTGGCTTTTGTTCATCGAACGCAGCCCCAGCGGGAAAAAGGGGAAGGTGAGGAACAGTGATTTGGTGAAGACGTTCTAGCGGTTCGAGGGCTTTGTGTGTTTTTGTGAATAAAAATCGCGTTAGCGCGGATGCAAGAAACATAGCCCTTAATACGAGGGGTTTATTGGATTTTTGAGTAATGGTTATTTGTATTTTGTAAGCCGTTATATTGATGTGTTAAACCCCTAACTTAACACATTTTTTGTGGATTTCAAGCCGGTGTGTGTCGCCATTTTATTTTCTGGAATTTCTGTGGAAAAGAACCGGATGCAAACGGTTCTTTTTCTTTTCCTCCCAGTGCTTTGCTTTTCTTATCTCTACTTTTACCCCTTTTGGGTTTTGTCCTGCTTTTCTCTTTTACCCTTGAGAAAAGTCGTTCTTTTGCCTTACAACGCTTTGTGGATTGATGACCAGCCCTGGAAGCTTTGACTGGCACCGTAAACCCCTCCTGAGGACATTTCACCCCCGTGATTCCGTTTTTGGTGCTCTAGAAACTCTTCTGGGACACCCCCACAACTGGATTATTATGGTGTTTGGCATTGGCAATCCTATGAAACCTGCAGACTTCAACGGTGAGAAGTTAGCTGGGGAAACAACGCGTAGTAACAAAGTTGGGGGCATAGCTACCCCTTGTCTACGATCCTGGGATCGTGGGACCCACTTCGGTGGCACAGATAAATAAATCGGAACCCACTGAGTGTTAGTACATCCGAAAAAGCACCCAGTAGCTTTTCTTTTACACCTGTTTGTTTTCGTCTCCTCGCTGGGAGCATTCGACCGCCGACTACCGCCTAAGTGTGCGATCCATTGTGTTTAATCGTGCTCTATTGTGATTTTTTTTTCCCTAGTATTTATTATTATACATATTAATGTTTAGACAGCACAGATGAGCCGGTTTTAATAAGATTTTTAATTCATTCTATGTCGGTTTGTATTCACTTATGTTAAGGTTGTGTATATGTATTAATGTAAATTAATCGCAGTACAAGCTAAGCAGTGATAAAGTGAAGACCTATTGATTAGCTGTGATAACTTGTTTAGTGTGAAAGGCTAAAAATGATCACGGATAGTGATGGATCTTATAGTGAGATGGAGATGGATGACCAGGGAGAGTGGAGGAAAGTTAAATATAAAAGAAAATCCAGGGAGAGGCTAGAAAGTATTTCAAAAAGAAACAGACAATTTACACCAGAAGAGATAAGGCAAGCTATTTTAGGACAAACTTCCAATATAAACAGTCAGCAAACAAAAACTACCCAGATAAACTCATCTACAAAAACACAAACAACAAAAAACAGTCAACATAAGAACTATTCCACAATCATGAATGAACTAACTCACAAAAAATATAAACACATGTTTTATTTAACAACAGATACAGGGTGTTCGAGAATATCATTTTGCGATCTTTGGGAAAAACTTTATCCAAAAACAGATGATGAAATCTTAAAAACAAAAACTGGGCTACTTCTCAAAACCAACCAAGACAAAGATGACATTGTAAGAACCCTTCAAAATCTGGTAAAAGTCAAGAGAATACAAAACTTCAAGGAAACTTCCACAAATAATAAACCTACCCCGTCTACACCCACAGTAAGCTACTCCGTCATAATCGGTTCAGTTGAACAGGAAATCGAGGATAAACTAATTAGTGAGCATCTGCAATACCTTAAACTTGAACATCGCTACTGTAAAAGAATTATATCTAAGGCAACACAAGCACCAACAACTCTTATTAGGATCATCAGTGGTTCTTTGCATACATTTGAAACACTACTTAAAGAAGGCTTATTCTACAAATATCGGCATTACCCAGTATACCCAAGCAAACCACCCAACCCAACCCCTAAACCTTGTAGCAAATGCTTATCCTTCTCACATCCCACAGAAGCATGTAATGCGCGGCCAAGCTGCCCAAAATGTTATGGTACACACCCTTTAAATAAATGTACTTCCACATTACCTCTGAAATGTACAGGTTGCGGCTCCGAAGAACATCAGTCATGGTCCTTCAAGTGTCCCAAAAGACCAACGGGACCAATTGCAGGCGTACCAAATATCCAAATAAAGTCTTTGAATAAAAAATCACAGAACATATCACCTGAGAGGAAAAAATCGAGAATACATGACCCTGTAACAATACACGATTTAATTATTAACACCTATATTAATGGGCTCAACAATCCCAAAAATGTAAATAGAGCTGAATTACTAGAAAAACTAAGAAGAAGATTTATAGACAACTTCAAAGTAGACACTACTGCGGTTTTTTCTGGAAGCCGGGTATATATTCTCATATTTGATCTTGATAATGAAGACGCTTTGTCCCCAACTGAACCTATCAATAACAGTATTAATATCCAGCATGTTCAATCGTCAAGTAGTTAATTTTTTATACTGTAACATCAATAGCTACCCACAGAGAAAACTTATAATAAACAATTTTATAGAAAAACATCAAATTGACTGTACCATGTTCGTTGAAGCTAAAACCAACAATAGCACTAACACTTCCTATAGAGACTGGTCAGTTATACAGCACAATGGTAACCAAATTCATAATAAAACAAGGGGAGGCTCTCTGGTACAAGCTCACCCCCGTCTGAAAATTGGAAAAGCTAATCCTCCCTCTGTAAATCACTATTTGAATGAATGCATACATTATACTGTTCCATTTACAGACGACAAATTGCACATTTTTGTAGTATATATCCACCCGAATGCACGAATTGAGGAGAACATATTCACTAAGGCGAGTCTCTACAAATATTCCTTGATAATTGGAGATTTTAATATCAATAACAGAGGCAAAAAAAGGCAACTGAATAACTTCTTACAGAATAGCGATTTTAAAAAATGGGATACTGCTCCAACATTTATTATGCCACACAATAACGACACCACTCCTGATATCATTTTACACACATCCAACATAACCAACAATATTTTAAACGTAGAAGAAACTCCAGATTTAGGTTCCGATCACCTAGCATTCAAAATAACAATTGATTTACAAAAAGACACCCAACACAAAGACGTCTTGAGGTACAACTTCCACAAAACTAACATAACGAAAGTAAACGAAAACATGTTAGCATATCTACAAAGTGTCGAATCTAAAGAAATTGACAGGCAATGCATATCTGACTTCAATGCCGAATTAACATCACAAATTTTAGAAAATACGCCCAAAAACAAGTATCAGTATTGCACATATGAATTACCACCGTTTATCATACGTCTGATTAAAAAGAAAAGGCAAATGTATCGGGAATACCGAGCTATGGAAGATCCTGCAATGAAATCTGATATCAATCGATTTAATAAAAATATTCAACAACTGATTCAGGAATTCAAAACCCATAAATGGATACAGGCTTGTGAAAACATAAACGAAAAGAAAGGTAAAACTTATTGGCAAGAAATCAAGAAATTATCCAAATATAAAAATAAATTTTCTAATAATAAAGTTATCGAGGAAAACGGATTAAAATATGAAACGGCTTCAGATAAGGCAAATATGTTTGCCCAACATTACGAGAAAAGCTATAAGCAAAGCAGAGATAATAATTTTGACGAAGATCATCATGAACAGGTAATACAATGGTATGACACATTTTTCGAAGAAATATTACCAGATGAACAACATCACATAGAAGAGGAGGAATATTTTGAGATACTCCAACAAGGAAAAAGCACAAGCCCGGGATATGACTATATTACAAAAAGTATATTGAGAAAATTAGATGACAGAATTCATCTGTATATTATTAAGTTATATGAATTCTGTTTGAAAACACACTTCATACCCGTTGAATGGAAAACGGGGACAATAGTCACCATCCCCAAACCCAATTTAGACCACACTAAAATGACTAATTACAATGCTACCAGTTATAGGAAAAAATTTTGAAAAGATTATTAAAAACAGACTACAGCAAACTATAGGAAACAAAATTCCGGGATATCAATTTGGCTTCAAAACTGGGCATTCAATGCTTCACCCACTAACAATACTTTGTAATAATATAGAAACCAGCAAACTCAATGGGAAGTATTCTGCCGCTGTATTTCTCGACATTAGTAAAGCTTTCGATAGCGTGTGGCACAAAGGTCTACTATTTAAACTTAATAAGCTGGGATGTCCCAAATATATCCTCTTTCTCCTCAATAACAAGCTAAGAGATAGAAAAATTAAAGTTAAAATCCTAAATGCCAATTCATACGAATTCACTCCAGAACAGGGACTTCCACAAGGGTCTCCACTGTCTCCTCTGCTATATAATCTATATTGTGCTGACATATATAATTATCAATATGAAGATCCAGAGTTTTTCTCTCACATGGGATACATCCTGCAATTTGCCGATGACACGGCCCTAATTTCACATGACATCACCATAAACAAGGCAATTCAAAACCTACAAAGCTTATGTAACTCAACATGCACCTGGTTTAATACTTGGAGACTTAAACCAAATCCTCTAAAGTCGCACTTTGTCATATTCAACCATCTAATATCACCAGATTCTCCAACTATCGACATGTATCAACACACCATTACTCCTGAATCTTCTACAAACTATCTTGGCATCCTCATTGATAATAAAATTAATTTCAATGCACATGCAGAACTCAAAAAGAAGAACATGATTTCAAGAGCCAAACACTTTCAAAGTTTGACATACAGGAGGAATGGTATAAACATATCTACTGCAAGCAAAATATACAAACTAATATGCCGTCCTATGATTGAATACGGTCATACTTTGTTTTTAAATTGCAAAAACCAAGCTTTAAAAAAACTAAAAGTAGCAGAAACATCGGCAATCAGGAAAATAACAAAGATACGACATCCCAACAATCCCCTCCACAACCCACCCAACCCCCTCCTTTACCAACTGACCAACATAGTACCGATTGAAGAACGTCTTATCCAACGGTCTACAAGGTTTGCCCAAAACCCTCAGAACATGGAAATCATAGTAAAATACTGCATCAGAAGAACTCCAGGAATTAGAACCAGGCACAAGCATCCCGAACACACCATTCTTGAAAAGATTGAAAATTTATAATATATTTTATTATATATATGTGTATAGATTATTATTATTTATTTTTTTTTTATCTACTTAAATTGAAGATTGTAATATAATGCATCACTTTTTTTTTTTTAATGTATATATGTATATGTGTATATAAAGCACCTCTAGAATAGAATAAAAAAAGGAAAAAAATTATATTAATATTGTAACAATAGGCAGAAGGACTTCGGTCAATAGCCTGTTGAATCAATTTTGGTTCAATAAATTCATTTATTATTATTATTATGTAAATTAATAATTAATTTCGGGACCATTGGGGTGATATTCTTTTTGCGATTAGAATAGGTTGCATTTGCGTAGACAGTTTTAATAAGATTTTTAATTCATTTTATGTTGGTTTGTATTCACTTATGTCAAGGTTTCGTATATGCATTAATATAAATTAGTAATTAATCTCGGGATCATTAGACAAGTTAATATTCTTTAGAATAAGTGGCATTTGCGTAGAATGTTAAGTGGTAATAAGTATTTTATTTGCCCTACTATATTATTGTTGCCCTAAGCAGTGATCTGGTAACAGTGATTAGAAGTCACGTGTAGTTACTTAGTGAATATTCCTGTAGTATAATTTCGCCGCCCTTTTGTATAGCGAAAAAGAAGGCCTTTTTCCCCGTTACCCTGCGGCATATAGTTCTGAGGTCATTTGACCCAGAGTTCTATTTAAATTTCATTGTAAATTCAGTTATTTAAGTAACACTTCTTAACATCAAGAAGGGCCTCCCCTCCCAGAGTGCGTAGACTCCCAGGTGCCTATGACCAGCGGGCCACACCCCATGTAAATGTATACTACACTTAGGTGATAAACCCTTGTCCCTGTTTGTTAACCTTGTTAAATATACAGTTATTAGAATTTTTTTTTTTGTAGTTTGTTTCCAGGTGACCACTGCAACAACTGTTAACCACTTACCCACTACCACCTTAACTGAGCTTAGCCAGAGTTATAAATTTTTGAATATCGTCCCAAAAAGAAAAAAAGTCTGTTTGAGTAGAAGTACGTTTTTACGAAGGCGTCCACTGAAATATATTTTTTTTAATTCCGAGTTTAATCTCGGAATTCTGACTTTAAACTCGGAATTGCGACTTTAATCTCAGAATTCCGAGATTAAAGTCTGATTTATGATTTCATGTGAAAAACGTTCATGTAGCGATGAAGCCACTATCTGAAGCCAATACCATCACCACCCAATTCTCCACTACCAACGTGGCATATCGTTTTATTGGTTTTTGGGGTAGACGATTTCAAATATTATATTATTAAAGATCTAGGAACTATAATTTTCGCATACTGGAGTGCAAATTTAGTATCATTTTTTTTCCAGGCAGCGGTTCTTGAACACATCAATAACAATAAAATAATTTATTTCTGGCGATTAAATTATCACCCCCACCTTCATACTAACAAAATGGCACTGAAAATAAGTTTATTTTCGGTATTTAGTTTCTATTACATCCTAGACAAAACTTGGTTAATATAAAGATGTAGATGAGAATCAAATTTTCTATAACTAACTCCAGTTTTAAACTTTTTTAAAATAAATATCAAAATAAGGAAACATAATTTACCGTTTAACAATTCAAAGAAATTTATTTTGTTTTTATTGTTAATTTATTTTTTGAATCACTGTATCCTGGTAATCCGTCTGTGTATACGCGGTTATTCAGATTTTTATTTGAAAAACTGCTTGGGAAAATACAGAGTGGTCTCGCTAACATTAAAACTCCATTTAACTTCATTGTTTTTGAAGTTGGGTGAAGAAGTTTATAAATAAAAGTTAAAGTAGAAAATCACGTATATTTTCAAAAAATCTTGTCAGAAAAACTACTGAACATCTCATTTTGGAGATATGAGCTTTACTTGAGTTTTATGTAATTTAACACTTTAATATTTTTACATCATCTGAAAAACCGGAAAAAAAGCTTTTCAATAATACATAAAACATAGTATTTATATCACAAACTGTTTGTCCTATTTACTCTATATTTACAATCAATCAAATTAGTAAAGTGGCACTGAAAATAAGTTTATTGTTTAAAATGGAAAACAAAAGTGTGTCATTTAAAATAAACAATACATTAATTCTGTCAAGACATGTGTTAATTAATTTCACTTTGTTTTAAATAAAATGGAAAATTTCAATGATCGATATACAATGTGTCCCATTTTCCACGGGAACACATTCGTAGCTAAGTTGTTAGTCATCAAATTTCAACCAAATGTGGACCGGTATCAAAGATCTCTACTACGTCTTTCTTGAGTAAAACAAAATGTATGTCAGTCATTGACGTGCATTTTTATTAAGAAAAACAGGATGGATTTTTACACCGACGCGTTTCAAACATTAGTCTTATGTTTCCACCTCTAATCTACGAACTTTGAGATTAAAGTCAGAATTCCGCGATTAAAGTCGGAATTCCGAGATTAAAGTCAGAATTCCAAGTTTGAAGTCCGAGTTTAAAGTCAGAATTCCGAGATTAAACTCGGAATTAAAAAAAATATATTTCAGTGGCCCTTCTACGCCTTCGTACGTTTTCATACATATATATATATTTTTTATATATATATATTTTTGGGCGATTACAATTTTAAGTGGGGATTGTACTTTATAAGAGCTATATTTTTCCAAAATTTTATTGGATATCAGGGATCGAGGATATATATCACTTGATATATATCATGATATTTATGGAAAATATCACACCATAAATATCATGATATATATCGCAGATATAAAAATAAAACGCCTACGCCTATGGTGCGCGATTAAACACCTACGCCATTGGTGAAAAATATTTATGTATATTTTTTAAATTAGTTTCATTTTAATACTTATAGGTACTTCTTTATTGTCCTTATAATACTAATATTGAACATCTATGAGAGCAATTTTGTTATATTTTTTTAAGCGAAATTCTTTTCAGCTGCTTAGCTTTAAAGTTGGATGGGGCAAGATCGTCATTTTAATTTTGATGTAACAAAACTCATGATTCTCTTCCCATTTGTACGAACCCAATGATACCCAAATGCAGCTGGGAGGATAGAGGAGGTAACCCGGGTAAAGTGATACATCATTGGGCCGTGAGAACTCTCGGGCGGGTGCCTTGGGCACCCGAGGCAGCTGAACAGAATTTGACTTTATTTTAAATTGTTAGAATTTATGTTTTGTTTCTTACATTTTCAGAGCCAAGACATAATAAGCTTAAAGAACATTGAATAAAAACGATTTAAAATATAATATGCACTCTTTTAAATTCAATCGTGGTTTTATTTGCATGAATAAGTTACATGAATTAAAAAAATAAAAATAAATATCATAAATATCAAAAAGTTATATATATATATCACGTTTTTTGTGATATATATCAGTTTGTCTGATATTTATATAAATATCATGATATTTTCGATCCCTGTTGGATATTATCCATTATTTAAATAATAATAATTGGAATGAATTATAGTTTATGTACTTTTATTGTACAGCTCAAAACAAACATTTTCTTTCTTTTTATTGGTTTCCATAGGACTTATAGATTTCGAGATAATTCAAAGAAAACCGATGGGAGACACGATCTAAAAAATTAAATTGTTGAAATAAACAATACGCCGACCTCGCAGAAACTGCAAAACTGAGCTATGAACTTAAGTGGACCCCCTGAATACGTTAAAACAGAAAAACTGCCCTGACCAGACAATTCATATTAAAATCCTAATTTGACTCCACTACAAGTAAAGCCCCAAAAATAAAATATAAAGTTCCCATGCCTTTATGATTTGTTGAAAATAATAGGTAATATTTATTTTTTCTCAGCAGCTACATACAGTTACCGACATGCTAATACTTCATAGTGGCTACTTTGTTTTGAAAATTTTAAATGGAAAAAAATCGGGAAAAAACAGTCAGTATGAGATATCTGTTGGTAATCGATTGCCAAAACAGTTTAAATAATGAGGTTTAGGTTCACGTTGCTTGCTAGAAAATCAAATGCTATTTGCACGTTTACATGTGGTAAATTATGTGAATCGACTTTCTAATATCCCAACTATATTATATATGTCAAATTTTAATAAACGTGACAGATAAACTTGCAGTAAGTTAGTAATATTTAATACTAGTTATCCCGCGCTTTGTAAGAATTCAGGGTGAAATCGGAGCTTGTATCTAGTATCTGACGTCAGACGCCATTTCTGAACATCGCATAACCGGAGAACTTTAGTTTGGCGATTACACATGTGACAAATTTTTGTTTAAAAAAATTCTTTTACGTATATGCTGTTTGCTTCCTTAACTTCTAATCTGACAAAGAAAATTAAATTTAACTTTTATGTCCAAATCTGCATATTCAGAGGTAAAAAGTTTCATTAACTTCACTAAAAGCTCGACCATTAACAGGTCGTCATATACTGCGGCTTCACATGCGACAATATCATAGAGCTGCCTGTGCTGCCATTCTTTTGTTGTCATAGTTGGGTTTAATATACCGCCGACTTTTTTCCATCCCCATTCAGTAGCTTCTAGCGTAACGTTTTTCCAGGCTTGAATTTGGTAAAAAACGCTATATTAGTGTTGCCGACCAGCAGCAGAAGTTGGTGGTAGTTTTGATAACATTACAGTACTGTTCGCTTTACTGACAAGTTTGTTAAAAGACATGAATCTGTATACTTTTTTCTGCAGAGGAAGAGATGTATAAAGCTAGAACAAATCGCTCTCCTACGTCTGCAATGTCTTCTTGACTAGCTTTTTCATTATCAAAAGTTTGCACAATGTCTTGTAAGTCATCTCTTTTATTAAGCACATTGATTGCATTAACCTTTCCTTTGGAAAAAACACTGAGGTTGTGTCACAACCACTAATGGCGTGTGCAAATAATATTGTTTCTTTAAATTTTTTTTAAAAAGTTGAGAATTGTAAATCTCGGGAACTGTAAATCCTTTTGCTGGTATTACCTTGTTTTTATTTTAAAAATTTAATGTCTTTGTTGGAGGGAGAAAGAGCATTAAGAAGGTCATTAGCAGGTCAATATCTTACCCTACGACAACAGCTGTGTCGCACTTATAACATTTTTCGATAGTAGTTTGTACTATTAATAAATCAGCGTCATCCGCAGCAACGAACACCTCGATTCCTTCTTTCCTAAATTTTTTCACTAGTTCTACAATCAAACGTTCTTTGTTAAACAAGTGACTAAGGAGCTTCTGCTGAGTTTCAGAAACAACAGTGTTTTCATCAAATATAATTTCAGGACAGGTTCTTTGAAGCAACCGCCTTCGTTCTAGGCACTTCGTGCTGTTTGCATTCTCCAGATAACCATCGATCACGACAGTTACTATATTACCATAATGTTTTCTTATGTAACTAACATAAGCGTTGTAAACCTTGTTAAATTCTCCTTTATGTGGCCATATTACGTGGCGAAGCAAGTCGCTTGATGAGAGTTATGGGGTTCCATGTTACAAAAAGTACATTTCGAGAAAATCACATTTAAAGTTTTTACAATTCTATACTGATTCCCACTCATCCAGAACAAATCGATTGATTATGAAATTGCTGCCAAATCAAGTCTTCGTTGAAGTACTACACTCAAAGAAATAGTATGGGTAAATTCAACAAAAAAAAAATGGTTAACTAACAATATCGTTAATTTTGTTAAACCAAACTATATTGATGGTATTTTTAAACAAGAGGTGATTGTTATTTTAATTAATAAAAAGTTATCGTACAACAAAACAAACATTAACTTAAAAAATAGATGAATAAGACTATTATTTTTTTCGTCTGACTATTATTTTGTTGAATTCTGTAAAATTAAATTAGATAATAGTATATTTTATTTTTAACTATTATCGAATTGTAATTCTAACCCAGTATTAGTTCGCTGTATTATTGTACTTGGTAGACAAACCAATATTATTGTCGTCTTCTAGAAGTTCTAAAAGAATTACCATAAAATTTGCTTGCTTACCACGTAGTCTATTACAGAAATTATTCCCAGATGACGCCACATACAAATCACTGACAATAATCAATCATGCATTATCTTATACTTTTAGGAATTTATAGAAAATTAGTAACATGATTGCAATGTTCAAATTCTCTCAAGGATCATCGATATATTTGGATGGATCTTATAAAGGATCTCTGGTTTGGGTGGTCTGATGTCTCAATACTGAGATTTTGGCTAACCAAAAAAAACTTCATCATACAATAAAGTGTAGATCAACCTAAAAATTAGTTGGTGAACAAAAAACAAAGTCGTTGTACTATTTCATTGTAGACCAAATTGAAAATGGTTAGTGAACATAAAAAAATGTCATTGTACTATTTAATTTGTTACAAGAAGATATGATTATTAAACTACTATTTGTTTACGAAAACAAATAAAGTTGTATGACTATTCTTTTCTGATTGATTTAACTATGAAACTAGATAGGCGCGATTTCATATGCTCTTTTTGGTTGAATTTACCTATCATTTTCTTTGAGTGTAGTTAGGCATTTCTAGAGATTCATGAATTACATTAATTTAATCGAGATAATTAGTATTAATTACAACCTAGAACTTTTTCATACGAATATTTTATTTTTAAATGTGAACATAGGTTATATGGAAATGAAAATAATATTTAAATACAAATTTTAAATGTAACAGAAATTAACTGGTTCTAAAAATATGTAACATAGGTTAGATAAACGTAAAAATAACATAAAATATAATTTAAAAATTAAAAAAACATTTTTTAACTACTATAAAAGTTTACTGATTTTTTTTTTTTTTAGATGCCTTAGGTTTTGACGATCTTTTTAATGGACGTTTTGGTTTTCATTTAGTAGCTTTTGGGGTAGCTGATGTGATATTTTTTGAAGTAACGGTCGTAGCTTCAGTTGAAGGTTTTGGTCTTAAAGTTCTGGTTTCTGAAGCTTGTCTAATTGGTGTTGTCTGATCAGGTTTCGACAATATTGCTTCGTAATACTGCTGGTCAATCAAAGGCATCCATTTTAACATGGATTGTAGGGCTGTAAATTTATTCACTGCAAGAGAGTTCACTAGAGAACTAACCCCTAATTGTACAAAAAAAAATTGTGGAACTTCAATGTTACCTGACTTCTGTTCCAACTCAACTGTCTGGAATGGTTCATTGAAAGAAGTTTGGTATTTTACTTGATTTACTCTTTCTTTCTTTATCTGCAAGCACACGATTTTAGTGAATGAAACCTTATCATAGTTTAAATGAATAGACAAATCGTGATAGTTTTTAAAATCTCTTGTATTCATCTTGATTAGCTTGTAAGGCTTTTTTGAATTTACCTTGAGGATTCGAATCAAGGAAATTGGACTATAATATTCCGTTTTGTTTAAAGTTTTTTCGATAGCGCTATGAATTGAATCCACTTCCTGGACACAGGAGTGTCCAGAAATGGAATATTTCATAGTTATGCTTTCCAAATTAGTGCAAGTTAAAATGTTGGCTAAAGCAAAACTCAGCATTGAGTTTCGGTTTTGGGGCACGCAACTATCACTCCATAGCGTTAAATGTTTAACCGAAGGATTATCTTCCAAAACTGTCAGAATTATTCTGCATAATGCACTAGCTAAATCATTCCCCTTTCGCCCCATCATATGCCAAACAGCTATATGCCGCAGGATAACAGACAGCGCAATAAACTTGATGAGTCAACGAAAAATGTGCAGTGAGATTATATACAGACATCTTATAAAAAAATTGACTAATTTCCGCCTTTGGGCAAGTCAGAACATTTTCTAGATCAAAAGTCAAAACAACTTTAGTCTTGTCATCCCTGTCCTTTTTCTTTGAAGCCTTGCATGCTTTCTTTTCCTTCATATGTTTTTCATGTTTAGCCTTTTCTTCCTCTGTTAATCTGTTTTCCTCGGTACATATCTTAGACAGTTCGCAAATTCCACAGTGGTCCTTCTTCGGCATATGGAAGAAGATGTTGAATTCAGTCACAAAAATGTATCTGTAATAGCTTATCTTCACAGGTATTATTTCTTTTTCCTGCATCGATTTCACGTACAGGTCATACATTTTTTTAAATTGAGTATTGATTCTAAATACTCACGTTTGGTATTCTTCCGGCAATAGTGGCTTTCTACTCTTGGGAGTGAGTTAATGTGTTCCCTCACGTAATTTTTGTTAGTTTCAGAGATTATGTGTTTTACGTGTTTACCCTGCGAAGCCCTTATGGGAGTATTTGTAACTGAGGCGCTCGCGCGCAAACCCCGATAAATCCACACACACAAAGTTGTGGGAAATTACAAAAAACTTCTCAAGCAAAAACCAATAAGTCTTTTTTTGTTCTTTTTAAGTCAAAAAATATCTTCTAGGCTGTAGAATATAAGACCAAAAAATAAGAACAATGCTACTTTATTTATTTTTTTTTTTTTAACTTTTCTTGCTGGATTTATCGGATTTTGCTATGTAAATACGATTTTATCGATTTTTGCTTTGTCTTCTTTATTTCTAGAAGAGAAGTAGGTTTTTACAGTAAATAGTCATATTACAGAGAACTTTTTCAAACGTCAATCAATATTAACTTTTCTACCTCACAATGGATGACAGTGTATTGTATAAAAATGGATTTATCTGCTTTTGATCCCGATAATATTGGATTTATCTAGTTTTGTTCGAAACGGTCAACTTTAACATTAGATTTATATGGGATTTATGGCGTTTTGGTTACCAAAGATTATATAGGCTTGTAGAGTTTAGTCTAACATACATGAAACTATTACAAACTCAAAATTGACTTTTTGTGGATTTATCGGGGTTTTCGCGCGAGCGCCTCAACTGTATGTTTCGATTTATGTACATTGTACACCGTTTTCTGACTAATTGATAATGTACCGAGAAAAAATTTCTTACACACTTGATTTTTTTTGTCATTAACTATAAAGTAAAACTTGAATGTCGCCTTCTTTTTTGAATTTGTGTAATTTTTGCCGATTCTACGTTGCACAGGCAGTAGCTTTTCAGTGCAAGTCAAAATAAACATCTTGTTGGCCTTTTTGTCGAACAAATCTTTTCGAACATCACCGCTGATAGAATTGCCACATTTCAACTTCCATACTTGTATGCAATCTTTCAAGTCTTTTACTTGTTTGGCTGGCATAGTTCTTTTCCTTGACGATAAGTACTCTTTGCCTCTATTTCGCTTTTCTTTTCTAATATTAGCAGCCCACTTTGCTGGATCCCGTTTTCTCTTTCGCTTACCTCTGTATCGGCCTATTTCGGTCATATGTTCAACTGCTGCTGAAACATTTTTGTCAGTCGACACAGGAACTTCAGCACCAATCTCCCCAGGTTCATTTATTTTCTCGTCCAGTGACATATTATTATTATCTTCCACGTAACATTCCAAAACAGTGCTAAATGGAAATGAAAAGTTAATATTAAAATTTGGAATTTTACAATATTAGGTGTGTGTGTGTACCTTGTTTCTTCATCTGATGGTAAGTATTGGGGGTCTATATCTGAATCGTACCCAGATGGATCTAGATATGAATCGGTCTCAAGATCTTCATATTGTACTTGTGATGCACTGAAATGTAATAACATGGTTTTATACAAATTCAAGCAAGATTCTAACCTCAAAATTACAAAACCTACCTATTGTACCTATACCAAGATTGTTTGCCACAATTTGCAACACCATTATCCGCTTCATCATCTATGCACACATCTGCCATGATTTTAGAATAATAAATTCCACAAAATCACTATTTCACCGCCGATTTTTCTATACTTGTACACAAAACACAAGTAATTTTCTGGAAGTCAAAGGTTCTAAAAGCTTAGAGTAATACATAGAAAATAGGTTTAATTGTAACAAAAAGTTCTATGTGGTAACATAGGACCAATGAATATGCCGCAACTTATTGTATTCTGTTTCAAAGTTCCATGTAACACATAGGACCATGTTTTATGAAACTGTTTACTAAAGAATGGCAATCATGGGTTTAAGTACTACATAGATCTTGGGGTTATAAAAATACCTCTGAATATTAAAAGGTACTATGTAAACCAATGATTTTACTATTAAATGATGTTTTATAGAACTTTGGGAGTTAAATTGCATCATAGTACTCATAACATAGAACCTGGTAGTATAAATATCTCAATTTCGCTCAAATTGTTACATAGAACCCTATAATTCTCACCAAGCGAAGTATCTTCCATCAATCACATACTCACTATTTTCGAAAATATGGTCCCATTCTGGAACAGTATTAATAATCTGATATAAAGTTGCCTTGTTAATTATTATTCTTATTGTTATTATTTTCTACATTTATTATATTTTTAAATGGAATTTAGTAGCTACTCCTTTAGCATTAAGCATTGAACTTTAAAGTAGATTACAGTAAAGATTACAATTTATTGTGTTAACTGAAACCAACCCTTATGTGTGCGCCTTATTTCCCACGGTACTATTACTTTTAGGAAAAAAATTATAGAGACATTTTTGATAGAAAATTTTATAAGGAATAATTTTGTATATAGATATTTTTATCAAAAAGTGCACTGTTCCTGACAAAATCTAGAAAACCTGAAAATGGAGGTGGAAACGACCTCCTAGGAGGTGAAGCACACTTTTTCGGTTTACTAATTCTTATGCTATCCTTAACATTTCTACCAATTTTCAAAACTTCATGAATTTTGTCCGATATATTATAGTATATTATTATATGAGCAATTATGATAGCCATTATTCACGAAGATGACGTTTGAGCCCACGAGCCGTAGGCGAGTGGCGCAAATCATCTGAGTGAATAATGGCCATAATCGCGAATGTAATACTATGCTTTTTCTACACCTATTAAACAAATAAATTAGACTAAAATTTGATAGCATTAATCGGTACCTATTCGTAATAAGTCGAAAACGTAAACAAACAATATGGCGGTATGGCGGTACACTTGTCACTGTCACGCGAGTTGATTGTCAGCCGGAGCAGCAAGAGTTGATCACGGTCGATTTAAAATATCATTGAATCAGCGAAACAATGATTTTTGAATTTGTATTTGTGATTGACCGGATGCAGTGAATTATGAATCCATAATTCACTACAGTGAATTATAGGCACGATTTTTCACCAAGAAATGCTAATAATTGTCATATAATTAAATAGGTGTAGAAAAAAATATTAACTATTATTTTACTGAACTATAAGGGATTAATCTGATTTCTGATTTCAAAACGGTCTAAATCTGAATAGCACTTTAGGCATATAAAGGAACAACTGTTTCCTAAAATTCACTAAAGGGGCCTATGCTTGATTTCAGTGAACCAGATCTCAAATTAATACTTTTATTAAGGATATGTATTTGTATCTTTTATATGTTTAGGTCGTAAGTTAGTGACTCTTCCTAAACGACTTAAATGGAATGACGCCTTTAAGGATTACATCAAGTCTCTGGATGATAAGAAACCTGTTATCCTCTGTGGCGATATGAATGTAGCCCATAGTGAGATTGATCTGGCGAGACCTGCAAATAACACTAAAAATGCAGGATTTACACGAGAAGAGAGAGATGGCTTGACAGATTTTCTTGAGGATGGGTATATTGACACATTTAGGAAGCTATATCCGGAAAAAACAGACCAGTACACTTTCTGGACTTATATGGCTAATGCTAGAGCCAAGAACGTTGGATGGTAAGTCGTTTAAAGAAAGTTTTCTGATACTCTATGAAGAATGAATTTTTTTTTATATTTGTATACAGTGTGACCCATCTCAAGTGGACACACCTTCGTAGTTCAGTTATTGGTCATCCAATTTCAACCAAATTTGGATCGGTATCAAAGGCTTTTACTGTATCCTTTTTGAGTAAAACAAAACTTATTTCAGTCAGTGGCGTGTATTTTTATTAAGAAAAAAAGGGTCGATTTTTCGAGAAATCATATTATCATTTTTGGTGAAAAACTAATGCAATATTATTGATCAGCATGTTGTAGAACCGCTATATCCAGAATTTAACATTTTGATTTTTGGTTTTCGAATTTCGGTCCCCTTAATATTACCTATTTTAAACATTAAATAATCAACAAATTGGTAACGAAATTTTTTTCGAAAAAAAGTCACTCTTCATTTTCTCTTTAAATTCACTTTTTCTACTATGCCATATCATCGAAACTTTCAAATTTTTAAGGCCAAGAATTTTCATTGAAAAAAATTTGGGTCATGTAAATTATTCCGGCATTAAGGATTACCGAATTTGAAAGTATCGATGATATGGGGTGGTAGAAAAAATGAATTTAAAGAGAAAATAAAGAATGATTTTTTTCAAAAAAAATTTCGTTACCAATTTATTGATTATTTAATGTTTAAAAAAAGTAATGTTAACCTCGTAGCGTCTCATGTTCCTAAACTGGAACAGTGAAAGTAACCCTTAAAATAAATACATCCCTTTTTAAATTAACTAAAATTTTCGTAATAGGCCACTGTTCCTAAGTTGGAACAATGAATAATCTGCACAAAAATAACTTCTCGCGCCATCTATGTAGGTAGTACAGTTGGAGGTAAACACATAATTGCATCGTTGGTGTTTATTTACATGTGGAGTGTGTCTGTGGAAGATTATTTCCAAATTTTGGCTCAATATTAGAGAATAACAAAAATACAGGTATGTTATTCAGTTATATAAGAATACTTTCAAATTAAATTTGATACAATTTTTTTCATAATGAGTTCATAAATCAAAAAAAATCCCAATTGTTCCAGATGCGAAAAACTGGTCTTTTGTTATAATTTTTATGGTTCCTAATGTGGCACAACGGACAATGATTACTGTACAATGTAACTTTAGCAAAACTTTTCTTCAGTAAAATATGGCGTGCTTACCATCCGATAGCGAGGATGAAAATCGAAGCGACTCTGATGATGACTACGTATCAACCAGATCAACTTCCAGAGACAAAGAAATTGTTTTGTCGATTTCCATTTATAACTTTATGGGTCTTTGTTCCATAATAGGAACATTAATTTTTTTTTTTTGTAAAATGAAAAAATAAACTGTTTTGAGTTTAAAAATTTGTTTTTGTCGTAATTTTAATCACTTATCTCGCAAAATTTATTTTTTTACTCAGACTTTTCGAAATATGGCCCTTAATAGGTTAAGGGGACCGTAATTCGAAAACCAAAGATCAAAATGTTATTAAATTCTGAATATAGCGGTTCTACAGCATGCTGATCAATAATATTGCATTAGTTTTTCAACAAAAAAATGCCTAATATGATTTCTTGAAAAGTCAGCGAAAAAGCCTTCTTTCTTAATAAAAATGCACACCACTGACTGAAATAAGTTTTGTTTTACTCAAAAAGGATACAGTAAAGGTCTTTGATACCGATCCAAATTTGGTTGATATTGGATGACCAATAACTGAGCTACGAAGGTGTGTCCACTTGAGATGGGTCACACTGTATATTTAAAAATCCTTTCAATTTCAATGATTTTCTTTATTCATCACCAAAATTAAATTCAAAAAAGTCAAAGGTATAGTACCGTTAGATATAAAGACGGCCTCAGGCTGTACCCTATACAGGGTGTAAAGCAACTTACCCGATTTTACATGCACCTTTAAATAAGAAGTCGACTTCTTAAAAAAAAAAAAAATTAATAAAAGTCCAACACAGAAAAAGATACACATTGTTAAAGTTACAAATTGATGAAAATGGTAATTTATTGAACTCTACTTAATTGAAGGACTATTGTCCTAAAAAAAAAAAAAAATTAAATCAAAAATTTTATTTTTAAATAGTAGGTTATTTTAACAATTCAATGGGGTAGTTTCCATTTTTTTAACATTCAGTTTTGGTAATATATATCGAGTAATGTTATTATTTTATCAATTACTGCATAATCAATTTAAACCAAAACAATAATTTCTTAAATAAAAATAAGAAATAAGAATACGCCCGTCTAGACGCAGATTTCAAACGATTTTATTTGGCGGGAAATAATTTAACCAATAACAAACAACTTTCGCTTAGACTGTAACTATCTTATTTGAATGCCAAATTGTGTATTTTCTTTACATTATTTTGCCTATAACACTTCTATTTTGCTCAATATCTTGAAAATCAATAAATATTATATACATGTATTTAGAAGGAATATAAAGTTATTTATATTTGTTATTATTTAGAAGTTATCTTGGAAAGGTAAACAAAATTCGCGGCGAGTATTATGTCGCAACATTGTATAAAAACGGCTCTCTTCCAACTTCAACTTTGCTTGCTTGCTGTCAGTTGTCAATTCTTGTCATAATATAAGTGAAAGAAACAGAGGTTAGATTTACTTGTTGTTTGTTTATGTAGCATTACTTTTTTAGGGCTTGAAATTGCAGTAAACTTGCCCGAGGTCGTACACAGTTATGCACTATCAACATGTTCACTCGTACTTGGTTCACTTTCAGAATACAATTTCCTGCGACTTCTTTCTAGTACCTCTATTTTCCTTTTCTTTGATGTTGGACTTAACTGTGAATCAGATACCGTTGGTTTATGTACAAAGGATAATTTTTTATGTGGTACAACTTCAGGTCTTAAGAATATTCTCTGGCCCATTGTTTTATAATAGTGCCACTTTTCAGCGTCATTTTTTAACTAAAATATATGTTGTTAGAACAAAAATCTATAGAACTGGTTTAAACTTACTTCAAAATTATCTTCACAACAAAATATAAACGAGCCTGAAGGGATGGGATCAGAATTATTTGAAGCTTGCCACCAAGTTCTTCGAATATCCATATTTCTTGGAACAGTTACAAACATTTTTTCCGACGCACTTATACTTGTGTTTCCACAACTTTTTACTTTTTATAAAACATATTTTCGACGACATTATCTATTATTTTTAAATAACAGCAAATACCTCGATAAAATAAATTGAAATGTTTTATATCGACACGATCGGTTAGAACACATCTGTCATTTGACTAGCGTTGTCATTGTTGCCATATATTGCTAAATATGTTTTTATAAATCTAATCGGTATTAAAAAATATTTAAAATATGTAATAATTCACACCTATTATTATTTTTTACATCACAAAATTAAATTTCGTGGATAAATATATTAAAATTTATTCAATAAATAAGCTTTATTCTCCAGTTTTCTTAAATTATCTTTTAGTAGAACTAGAGAAGGAATTTCAACTTGGCAATACCACACTGTTTTGTATAAAACCATTCTATCAAGAAATCCATACAGTTCAAGTACGTCATCGGCAAGTTTAACGACGTCACCAATTTAAAACACCTGTTGCTCCACTTATTTATAACTTCTGTTTTCTCAAAAAATTGATAATTATTTTCGCGAAAATCTGTATTGGAAGGCTTGTTTGTACATATTCTATGATATTATTCAATAAAAAAAAAATAGGAAAATACCTCATTCAATTTTTTATTCATCTTTTGTGCTATTGGGTACAATAGATAAGACAAGTCAAAAAAACTACAAGTGTAAAAGTATAAGACAGACATCGTAATTAAACTAACAAATTGTTTTAAAATTTCAAACATTTAGTATACATATAACTTTAAAAAGGAGAGTTTATGTGATATATAGGCTAATTAATGGTCTGGATGAACTCGTCAATGGTATAGAAGCAATTTGAACTTAGATATTCTTTTAAAATTCTTTTAAAAGTGGAGAAAAATTAAAAGTGGAGATCGGTAAGCATTGTAGGTCTGTGGATGTGGTGATTTCTCATATTTTGAATAGTAGTGTTTATTTTGACAGATTTTGTTTTTCCCTCTGGTGTTGATGGTATGGATAGTGTTTAGTTAGTAAAGTCCTTTTTCCATGAATGTATGTCAAAATTTTAAGTAAGTATATTTTTTGCGCATCAGTCACTAAACTGTTTTATGATGGTGATTACTTTATACATTTCCTTTAATTTGTAACTTTAACAATGTGTATCTTTTTCTGTGTTGACTTTCATTAAATTTTTTTTAAGAAGTCGACTTCTTATTTAAAGGTATGGTTAAAATTTTTCGGGTAAGTTGCGTTACACTCTGTATATATTATGGCAATAAAAATTTAATTACTTCAAAGGTACATACAGCATTGTACTTAAAGTTGAATTGAATTTTTTGTATCATTTTAATTACTTCTCTCGATATCGTTTTTTCTCATTTTTTTTTTTGCAAATATCTCTGGTTGCATTGGTTGTATTGCAAAAATAAAAAAAATGGGATTGTTCACAGTAAAATTTTAAGCAGTGTAGGGCCCGTGCACCATTTGACATTTGACATTTTGCATCGATACACAAGCCACCTCGTTGTAAGCCTCCAAACATTTATAAGCATTCAGTTTCTTAGAAGCATATACACCTTTCTTGTGAACTAAATCGTTTACAATGTCAGAATATAATATCTTTGGGAAATCTTCCATATTTGACGAAAATTCATTAGGTTAGACTTCGACAACCAAATATGACGACATTTTGTGGCCAATTGGCAACAAAATAATTATCAGTACTTACATTTTAAATAAACTAAATATGCTCCATATGTAATAATAGCATAAATTCTATAAATTGTTTTAAATAAGAAGAAAATAACTAAAAACAATCTGCACCTCAACGAATTTAAGGAAAAACTTACACAACACATGTAATTGTCTCTGTAGAGTGAAAACTACATCTGTCTACTTCAATGAGGAAGTTTCCATTTTTCTCATTTTCTCGTAATAAATAGTCGTAAGAATATAAAAAATATCTGTATTTTTTTTTTTAATTATCTTTATAAATAAAAAAGTTATCGTCCTTCAAAGTTTAAAATGCCACGCTCATCTGGTCTGAGGCTGGATTACGTCACAGTACGTGATTCCATCAACAGCGAGCGGTTGCGGACACCTTTAGTTTAGTTCATTCAGTGTTATTCTTATCAGACGAGAAATTTTAACCTCACTAAATGAACATGAGCGAGCAAACACACTAAATAAAGGGAATATACGGCGCGCCGGTATGGTGATTTCAGCGAGTTGTGTACTGTGATATCACGGGTGGATCACGGATGGACTTCAGTTGAGCACGAAGTATTCAAATAAGAGATTAAATAAGTTCGTGAGTTTTTAAGATATCGAGATGATTTTTTTTTTGTTTCGCTAGTTAACTGAAAGACTACTAAATGAGTTGAATGTACATGATATTTCTAAAATAGGAAACTTCCTCATTGTTGATAGCAAAGGAAAGTTCAAAAAAGTAAAGGAAAACTGTGAATTTCAAATTAAAAACATTGAAAGATTGAGGTTGTGCGTCCACCAAACTCGTCGGCTGTCAAATATTGCATGCGCCCTATTGATTATGTATTTAACCGCAAAGAAAAGAAATGAAAACAATTTAATACAGCTTCAGTAAATGTGTCGATTTAGATAAAACTTTGAAAATATGCTCTTTGTGGATGTTAATAACCACAGAAAATTCGCCTGCCTTAAACAATTTTTTGTGGTCATTATTCTAACATGATTTTATGGCTGTTTTTTCTTTTTACAGTGTGTCCTACTTTTCACGGTGACACCTGTAGTTATTAGTCATCCAATTTCAACTAAATTTGGATCGGCATCAAATGCTTTTAAAATATTTGTTTTGAATAAAATAACTTATTCCAGTCCCTTGGCGTTCATTTTTACTGAGAAAAAAAGCGTCGATTTTTCGAGGTCATATTAGGCATTTTTTCTTCTGCAAAACTAATGCAACATTATTAATCAGGATGCTTTATCCAAAATTTAAGGACATTTTGAGTTATGGTTTTCAAAATCACATTTTTCAAATAATAAATAATTAATAACTTGGAAACGAAATTGTCATCTTCATTTTCTATTTAAAATCACTTTTTATACCACCAACTGCCATCGATACTTTTAAATTCGGCAATTGTTAATGTCCGAATAATTTACAGGGCCATTATAAACACACCACAGATAGTAGAGTTAGTTCAAAACGTTTAGTAATTTTTCAATGAAAAATCTTGGCTTACGAAATTTGAGATTATCAATAACACTGAGTGGTAGAAAAAGTGATTTTAAATAGAAAATAAGGAATGACTTTTTTTCGAAAAACAATTTGTTTCCAAGTTATTAATTATTTAATACTTGAAAAACATGATTTTTAAGGGGGCCGTAATTCGAAAATCATAAATGACAGATTGGTATTAACTATTTAAGAATACAATGGTATGTATACATTATGGTAAGTTAATTGTAAAATAAAACATAAAATCAATTAGAGTATAGAACATATACAATATAAATATAATAATCTAAAATTTTTAGAACAAACAATAACAATATAATGTTTATCTATATACACATACTAAACGGAGAGCTGGGCACGAAATTTCGATACGACTCGGGTTATGAAAAGTTTCCGTAACAGTACGTCGTACATTAAGGGAAGACCCTGATTTGGGAATTTGCTGGCAGCTCGAGCGGGGAGGGGCGCCGCCATATTGAAAAATGGCGCACAAAAGCATTCTCTTTGAAATGTCTCGCTTCATAGATAGATAGATAGATAGATAGATAGATAGATAATACTTTATTCATCACATAAAGTTTACACAAAAGTATAACTTATCGGACTAGTCACAGAAATACATCAAAAAAATAAAATAAATACAATTAAATACAATTACAATAAATACAATTAAATACAATAACAATGAGCATGATACAAAAATATACAAAATATAAAACATTAATATACAGAACACACTTGCGGGGACGGTAGCTCAGTGGTTTAGCGCGTCTAGCTTGCATACTGGCGTACCTAGCGAAGCAGGTTCAATCCCTGCTCATCGCGAAATAATTTTAATTATAAAATTATCCCCAAGAAGTGGTTCGGACTCCACTATAAGCTGTAGGGCCTCGTTTCTCTTTACCTAACACAAAATCATTCTGGATTTTCAAGGAGTTACTTCGGTGACTTGAGAAGCGGTTAAGAAAACATTTTAAGAAACATTTTAAGAAAACTAACCCCTAGAGTGTAAATATATATTCATCTATCGAGTAAAAAGCATTCCGAATTAAATACAAATACAACACACTTTAAAATCATTAAAATTTTTAAAAGTTCCAAATAGGTTTTTAAATTTATTAAAACATATAATTCCCTGATACCAATGTGAATTTTGACCTACTCCTAATCTTGAAAAAGGTTGGTATAGATTGTCACCATTACGTGCACCGAATTATTTTTTAAGATAAGATGATCTTCCTTTTTTACGTTTAAGATTATCATAAATATATAGACATGGTACTGTTAATATTGACAAATCACTAAACAATTGTCTGCATGGTGTCAATGGATGATTTCCCGTCATGCATCTTATAATTTTTTTCTGTTGCATAAGAATTTTATTTATGTGAGCTGAGTTACCCCAAAATATTAAAGTATGTTAATTTCAAAATATCAAAGGTTACAGTATTGCGTAATTGTCTGAAGATAAAACATATGGTACTTAATTTAGATGATAGGTGTTCAATATGTTTTTCCCAAGTGATTTTATGATCTATGGTGACACCTAAGAATTTTATATAATTAGTTTGATGTATTGATTTTGTTTTTAATTTAATGAGAGGACTAGCATTTGATGTTATATTTTTAGTAAGAAATGACATATAATATGTTTTACTTGTGTTTACAAGCAGTCCACTGTTAGTACACCATTCATAAAATTCATTAGCAAAATTATTAGCTCGAATTACAGTATTTAATAGATTATTTTCAGCTACCAGAATATTGGTATCGTCAGCGTACATTATTACTTTGTTTGGAGATGTGCAGGAATATGTAATGTCATTCATAAAAATTAAGAAAAACAGAGGACCCAGAATAGATCCTTGTGGTACACCCATGGGGACATTTTTAGCTACTGACTTAGACTGCTCTATAACAACAGTCTGAGTCCTTCCATGTAAATATGATGCAGCCCAGTCATTGGCAGTCCTTCTAACTCCAAAGCGGGCTAATTTTTCAAGAAGTAGACTGTGATCCACAGTGTCAAATGCTCTGCTCAAGTCAAAATACAATGCAATTGGATGTTCCTTATTATTCAGATATTCATATACTTTGATGCATAAATCAGCTATTGCTGTGAATGTTGACTTGTTTTTCCTGAACCCATTTTGACATTCAGATAGCAAATTATAGTTTTCTAAAAATTTATTTAGCCTCACACTATAGCTAATTTAAAATATTTTTGATAATTGACTTTGAACGCAGACATTTCTATAATTACAAATCTCAGGTGCCTCATACGGCAAAAAATGTTCTTTTGAAAATAAAAGAGCATTAAATTTTCTACAAAATATGTCCTATAGATTTTTTCGTTAAACTGAATAGTTTCGGTGCAGCAGCCGAAATTATGATTTTTTGTAATTTCTCAATTTAGTGCGACTTTTATGAAGGAGTATTTTTGTGTTGAGACAAAATTTGTTTTCATACCTGAAAATCTGCAAATATAGTTGATTTTACTTGTCTGCTACGCATAGTTCAATGTTCAATACTCGTTTCCACATGGGATTTGGGAAGTCTCGACATTTTCAAAGTCCCGGGACACGAGACATCGCAAGATCAAAGTCCCGGGACTTCAGACTTTTCAAAATAAAATTAGAATCGAGTTCATTTTTGGTGAGATGTATCAATAAAATCGCCATTTTAGTAAAAATCAACATTTATTGAACATAAAATCAAATTCTAACATTTCTAACGTTAGTTAAAGTCTAAACAATTCTTATGTTTAATTCTCATACACAGATTCATTTTTTGGAAATAAAATCTTATAATTATAGAACATAAAACAGACTTAGTAATCATACTAATCATCAATATTCATCATTTAGTCTCTAGCCATTAGTCAATAGGGCTGGGTTTATACCGTCGTGAGACACGTTAGTTTTACCCTACTGATGACTCGTCGTTGCGGTAGTAATTCTGCTCAGTACGAGAGGAACCGCAGGTTCGGACATTTGGTTCACGCACTCGCTTGAGCGGGCGGACGGTGGTGCGAAGCTACAATCCGTGGGATTATGCCTGAACGCCTCTAAGACCGTATACTTTCTAGTCAAAGGTGGTAACGATATCTCTTGGAGTTCCGAGAGTGGAAAGGCTCAAAACAATGTGATTTTACTAGGCGGTCGCGGTTCGCCGCGATCATCGCACTAGCCCCATCAATTAGTCTTTTTTCCTAATTTAATAAAATATTCTTTTAAAAAAATTAGTGCATTAACAACTTTGTCCGACAATCTGTTTTTGATTTTTGTAATAATTCCTCCGAAAAGAGAACACTCTCTTGTTTTCAATAGATGTCGGTTTTATTGTGTATAGTAAGTTACGTACGTACGAGTATCAAGTAATTACGCGATAAACTAACAGATGGCGCTCAGTGACAGAGTGCGGAAAGCCTGAACTAATGAAGCTTATTATGATCTTTTGTTAATAAATTATTACAAGCGTGTCTCGAGTCTCGACCCGAAAGTCCTGGACACGAGACAATTAAATTTTGGAAAAGTCCCGGGACTTCGAGACACGAGACGTCCCGGGACCCAATTTCCACACCACCTTGAGGTAGAGTATATGATGCGTTTTCTTTTACGTGGTTGTCCCCTATAGTCCAAATCCACGACTAACCTGCTTCTTAAGGCATTTTATGTGCCTGATGTCCAAGGTCCATGTTCCTTGTAGTCTTCAACAATACTTTCTTCGGAAATTGCTTCCATTGCGCTGTTCACTAATTCTACGTATTGATTGTTCTCCATGTTTGCGAGAAATGTTTCGACTGGAGAGTCGACTTCCTTGTCATCATGAAGCTCGTCGACTATTGCTGGTGGATTGTTGCAGCTTTGTCCGTTACAAAATTTGTAAATTACAGTGAACAGCGCAACGGAAACAATTCCGAAGAAAGTATTGTTGAAGACTACAACGAACCTGAACCTTCGTCATCAAGCACCTAAACCGCCTCAAGAAGCAGGCTAGTCGTGGATTTGGCCTATAGGGGACAACCACGTAAAAGAAAAAGCCAGAGCTGGGCAGTACTCGAGTAAATTGTACTCGTAATTGTACTAAGTACCCAAAGTACTCAGTAAAAAGTACTCGCGAGCACTTTTATATATACTCGAAATTTTCAAGTACTTTACATTATTAGGTACTCGAGTACTTTTGGCGGTCACAACCAACGAGTAACAAGTACGAGTACTTTTTCTTAGAATTTCAAATTTTTGGTTGTGTTCATTTTTGTGTATCTATACATTTTTAATAAATGTAACTGTTTTTGTTGATGTTGATCTACTTTTATTTATTGATAATGATGTATAGTACAGTAACTAGAGGTTTTAACTTCGGAATAATGTCATATGAAACGGATTTCGTTCATTTTTGGCAACATAATAGTGAATGCATCAAAGAAAAGTTTCTATATTATGCGGCGACTTGCTTGTGGAAACTAAAAAAAAAATCATTGGAGCTGAAAGAGAATCGAATTTTAAGAAGAAAATGTTCTATGCAACTTTTCACATAAATTGATAGTCTTTAAGCTATAACGACTTGAAAATTGGGATTATTGCTTGAAAAAAAAAAAGGTATTTCAAATAGGTTTTCATCAAATAACTCAAAAGGTATTACACTGAGCGAAAACATTCTAGAGACAAATAAGAAAGCTACTAAATTGAGGATGAATTTCGTTTTTTTTTCTAGTTTCTGTACAGTTAATAGTTTCGGAGATTTGGAAGTATAAATGTGGCGTCCGAACGTTCATAAGCCGAAGTATTTAGTTTAAATGTTAAATATCTCAGAAACTATGGCACTTACGTCAAAAGGGCTGACAACCAAAATTAAAGAATATTAATTAGGCTTTCAAATGATTTTTTTGTCTATTTCTATAGCATAAAAAACAAAAAAGTTATGACAGAAACAATGTATCTTTTCATTTCTTTTTAATAAAAATGACGTCATTTTGTTCATGTAAGTAGTCAGTAATTAAAAAAATATATCCCTATATACTGTTTTTCGTTAATATATTCGCGAAAATCAAACAAATGAACACAATAGGGATTTAACTTCGATACAAAGGAATTCACGTATCAGGAAAAGTTTATATAGTAAAGTAACAGCCGAAATTTGTCATGATATATAATGTCACATATTGGTGAATTTGCATGTATCGAAGGTAAATCCCTACTGTGTTCATTTGTTTGATTTTCGCGAATAGCATGACCTAGATGCTCAAATTTTTTCGTCCGCTTGCAACGCTTGCTTCAGAAAAAAAAATTGCATTTTAAAATTTTAGAAAAAACGTAACATTCTATTCTTGTTTCTCTGTAAATACCGTGTGTGTAGTCGCGGGCTAGGCATGGGGAGTAGAATTGCAACATCGCGTGTGCCAGCTGGCTGAAATGAAATAACAGAGCTGGAATGCTCCACCGATGCGATGGACGAATTTACGGCTGCCGGTGTTGTCATATTTCTCGCGCTACGTGAATGTACATGCCTAATGGGAAATTACGCGGGAGATACGCACGGTATCTCAATAAATATAAGTTTTAGAGACAATATAGTGGATATCAAAAATGAAGCTTATAAACTGAGAATGAATTCGTTTTTTATGTACTTGTGTAGGGTTGATAGTTTCGAAGATATTTTATTTTATAGATGACATTCGACCGTTTCTAGGATGAACTATTTAGTTTAAAATGTTGAATATCTCAGAAACTGTGACACTTCCATAAAAAATTTTAAGGAACACAATTAAAGATAATTAATCAACCTTTAAAATGATTTGTTGTCTGTTTCTACATCACAAAAAATAAAGAAGTTATGATCGATTCAATGTGCATTTTCACATTTTTTTTTTAACAAAATGTCGCCATTTTGTTGTAACTGTTCAGTAATTAATTTTTTTTCAAAAATGCTGTTTTTTGTTCATATGTAACATCACCTAGATGCTCAATTTCTTTTGTCTGTTTAAAACACTTGTTTTATAAAAAAATTCCCACCCGCCATACTAGAGCCGCCATTTTGAATTTTTTTACCCATAAAGAAAAATTATCATTACATTATTCCGAAATTTTGCATATTTTCTACTTCTAGATACTGTACTATAAGTGGTATTCTAATTTTTTTTTTATTACCTATTTTAATTTGGTATCTTTCGAAGTACTCATACTCGTTACTTATTTTTAGAAGAGTACTCTCCAAATTTTGCAAAAGTACTCATTTTTTAGAGTACTTCAAAAACAAGTACTCGTACTCAAGTTTTCACGAGTACTTTAGTGGGGTATTCTGCCCAGCTCTGGAAAACGCGCCATATACTTTACTCAGGAAGGTGTGGAAACGAGTATTGAAAATTACCTCGGATCACTCTAAAATTTTGCAGGGGCTTTCCCACATTGAAGACTAGTACACCATTTTATTTTCCGCATATCATCGTAAATCACGCTGTATAACTGTATCCTCACGAGAAATAAATGTTTAGAAGTCCTTTGCGATCTAGGGAAGATTTTAACTGCATTATGGCATAATAAGCACTGTTTAATTTTGAGCAGATGTACTCGATATATTTAGACCATAAACCATATTAAATTTTCTTCAACCCAAGTAACTAAAAACTTAGCCTCCGTAGAGAATGTTATATTTATTTTCGACAATGCTGAAGAATCCAATAATTTTCTCTTATGAAAGTACATGTTAATTGTTTTATTTGTATTTAAAAGTGTTTCTTTGACACCATATATCTAAGTCATCATAGACTATTTTTATATTGGCTAGTAGATCCTCAGAAGTAGTACCAATCACACAAACTGTGATGTCATCAGCAAACATTGTTACTGTGCCTTCCATAATATGCTCAGGTAAATTATTGATGTATAACACAAGCAGCAGCGGACCAAGCACTGACCCTGGGGAATGCCTAGCAAAGCTACTTTCTTTCGATACATTTTGGATATGCTGATTTAAAGCATGCTGATCAATAATATTGTAGTAGTAACGACATGTAAAAATAGAATATGTTCTCTACAACCTGCATACTTCTGGATTGCCCAGGGATTGTAGATCTTCGATTGGATGTTTCCTTTTCCGGGTTTAAGAAAATAGATATTGTGAGTAATTGGAGTGCGTCCTATTAAAATTATGAAGAGATCAATATCTTCTCCAACAACTATAGTGCGCTCAATTGACTGCTTCAAATCTGTTTTTATGATCAAAACATCAGCATCATCCGGGGACTGTATGCTATTAATTTTAAACGTTTCTAATTTGGTCATTAGTGAAGAAATAAATCTATTTTTATTCAATTCATTGGACAAGAATTGTTCTTGATTAGAAGCTATTGGCGTTGTCTCTTCGAAAAGCATATCAGTAGATTTTTGAGTTATTTTCATACATCAACGCTGCTTACTATTATTATTATGAAGAAGGGTCCATTTCAAGGTCATCTCAAAAAGAAATTATGCAGGTATATGTGCATAAACGATGTTCCTATGTATGTTAGATCACTGTTTGCGTGATTGACTTTTTAAAAACTTTTTATTTGGATACATGAGGAATCAACGTTGATTCCTGAATAAAAGATACAATTTATGTATGATACATTTAATATGAAGTGAGTCTGATAACTGCCGGTACAAATGCTTGTTAGTCTTATTTATAAGTTTTCAAATGATGTGTCAGCCAAAGTTGAACAAAGGAAATGCGAAATGCAAGCTAGCTAATCAGCATAATATTGTGAGAAGTTAAAATGAAACTTAATATCTAGATAAGCAATTCTCAAAAGAAGCTGTTATCTAATACTGCAATATGATGCTATCTGTAATGTCGCTTTATATCTTGATGATATAGCGTATAATTTTATATAACAACTTCCCCCATAATAAAAAAGTTGATGTTATGCAGCAACTTTTGAAAATTGTTAGAAACGTTAAATGAATATAATGCAAAATAAATTGAAACAATGTTGAATGAATACAAAGCACAATAATAAAATACATAAAAGTTAAAATTGGTAGATGATAATAATAATAAGCGAGTAGTACATTACATAAATGTAATAAGAATAAAATACAATGGTCTAAATTAATAGACAAGGGTAAAACTCCACATATGAAAGTCTATGTTAACTCGATGTCCTCTTCTTCTTGAGGTTTAATACCAGGTCGCTTTCTTGGAGGGATCAGTCTAGGAAATTTGGTAAAAACTCTGCTTCACTCTGAAGGAGGTGAAGGAGGGTTGTCCGTTGAGGGTTGGATTCGCAATGCTCCACATTTTCTTCTGCATTTACAGGTTATGTAAAGTAGAACTAATAGAATGATGAGAGTGATTATGAAATATGTGAACCAAGATGTGTGTTTGGTCACAAAAGGTTCGTTTATGAGGTCATCCAGGTCTTTGGAATATTGGTCCAATTTGTTTTTAGCAGTATCTAGGTCTTCTACGTCGAGACTGTTTAATTTGAGAGGTTTTAATTTTGGAATTTCGATTTTGTCGGGCATGTGATTACAGCATTCAAAAGGAATTTGGATAGGGTATGAGTTGTCCTTAATTTCGGAAAAGTCTTTAGCACTGGCTTGTATTCGGGTGATGCCTGCATAGGCGTAACATCCTGGTTGTAGTTTGATGATGGAATTTTTGTTGATTAGCTCTGTTGTGGATTCTCTCTTTGGACAGTTGATGGTAATGTGAAGTGGTTCGGAATTAATTATTAGCCATGAGTTGTCTTCAAGTTCTTGGACATTGTACCCTTGGCTGATGATGAAGGAGGTCTGGCAGTTTTCTGGGAGTCTAACTAGTGGTTTGAGGATTCTGGCTTCGCATATGGCATTTTGATCGATGGGATAAGCGTATAGGTTTGAGCATAGTTTGGTTCCAAAATAAAGAGGTTTGCATTCTTTCAAATTTTGTATAGGTATGTACATTAAAGAATCATCGTCTCTCGCGATAAACTTTTGTGAGATAGATAAAATGTGATGTAGACCAGTTCTGTTATCAAGTATCGGGATAGGGTATAGGCGATAGGTGTTATAATTTTGGGGTTCAACAAGTGGTATTGTTAAAACAAATACTAAGTTAGAATCCATTTGAAATGCTTGTAATTCAATAATATCCAAATACTTAGCAACTGCCGATAATTTAATGGGGAGAGGCAAATTGTTCCTTCATAAGCTATGTGAAACTTCTTGTAGTGCTGTCACTAAGTGATTAGGGGTTATGATTGACGTGTGAATGATTCCTAGTCTGGCAAATGTTATTGAATTTAGAATGTCGTTTAAATTATCTTCGATATACAAATAGCTCGTCATTAGTTGTTAGGAAATGTATAAGAATTTTAATTTTATATGAGCGGCCTCAATAGCTTGAGTCATGGTTTGAATTGTGCTTCGATTTCTTCGAGATCTTTGTTAAACGTTTCCTCATCAATTTGTAATTTTTGTATAGTCGAGTTGAAGTTTTTAATAACAGAAGTTGTAACTGAAATTTGATTTTTGATTAAGTTTTCCAATTGATGTTCGTCGTTATTTAGTTTATTTATACAATTAGTATAGTACTGGCCATCTTCAGCATCTAGGTTTCCAGTTATGGATTTGAATATTGTACCGATACCGTTAAGTATTCCTCGTTTATATCTTTTTGTATCTGAAAAGATTTCGTCAAATTTCATTTTTATAGAGTTGGATATTTGTGTTAAAAGGTTAAAGTCTGTTTTAATTTCACTCGTAAAAATAATTGACTTATGATCACCATTATTGAGAGTGTACAAGATTTTGTCTAAGATATTTTGATTTTTGTCAAAAGCTAGTTTGAGGGATGAAATATTTTTATGCACTAGCAGAGTCCATTTGTCATTTGTCACCACGATGTCCGTGTCTTGGTGGTAGTATACACCAACAGTATTATTGATCGGGGTAATTAACGTGAATATTTTCTTCATCTGGTTAGTAGGTTCTTCTAATTAAAGGATTGGGATCCTCCACCACGGCTAAGAAGTTCTCCTTGTTCTAATGGTTCTTTTCCAATGGTTAAGCACCTTTTGCAGATGGACTCCTTGTTCCGCTGGATACGTTTACCACTAGTTAAGCTCCCGAACACGCGATGTTAGTTAGATCCGTACGACTGCGCCATTTGTTAGATCACTGTTTGCGTGATTGACTTTTTAAAAACTTTTTATGTGGTTACATGAGGAATCAACGTTGATTCCTGAATAAAAGATACAATTTATGTATGATACATTTAATATGAAGTGAGTATGATAACTGCCGGTACAAATGCTCGTTAGTCTTATTTATAAGTTTTCAAATGATGTGTCAGCCAAAGTTGAACAAAGGAAATGCAAGCTAGCTAATCAGCATAATATTGTGAGAAGTTAAAATGAAACTTAATATCTAGATAAGCAATTCTCAAAGGAAGCTGTTATCTAATACTGTAATATGATGCTATCTGTAATGTCGCTTTATATCTTGATGATATAGCGTATAATTTTATATAACATGTATACATAGGTATAGAATAGTGGCGCATGCACTTTGCTCCGAAGTTTCTCAGACCATATCTGAAAAACTATTGGTTCTACGTAAATTTTATATAGAACCATTTTTATGCAGATTTATCTCACAAACAAATTTTACAATAGCCAAAATTAACGTAAAACCGATAATTTACGAGATATTTGAGTAAAACTGATTTTCGTGACCTTTGACCTTCTGTAACTTGTAAAGAGAATCCCGCTGGAAAATCTTCGATTGGATTTTTTTAGAGGTTTGGAGTTTTTTTTGAATCAAGTGACTGAGCTATGTAAGGTTATACTTCGAAACCTTTGTGGGTATTGCGCTATAAATAGCAAAACAATTTTTTTCATTTGCTCTGTAATTGTTCATTGTTATTTGCCTTGGAACATGATCATTTGACTGAAATTGCTATTTCCTTACTATGTTATTTATATATTTACGTATTTTTCTGTTTAGGCGCTTGGATTATTTCATCGTTTCAGAAAGGATCATGAAGAAAGTTTGTGATAATGTTATAAGGTCAGAGATTCTAGGATCTGACCACTGTCCGATAACTTTATTCATTAATATTTAAGTTTAATGTTACCCAGCAAACAAGTTTTTTGTTAAAAGGTGTTTGTATTTAAGTTTATACCCGTTTGTTTTCTATTGTTAATTTAGCATTGATAAATAAGTATTCAATAAAACTTTTATAGTTCTTCAAGACAGTTTTTATTATTTACTTGATGATGAACAGAATTAGTACCAAGAAAACTAGCAATAGGCGTCTGAATTTAAGATGCCAGCGCCAAAGTGGAGAACTCGTGAACTAATTATAGGCCGTTTGTTTATTTATTTGATGATTACTTATATCGATTTTTTCCGTTTATTGTTATTTTTGGCGTTAAAAATAATAACATTAATAATATATAACCTAAAGGTTTGCAAGATTTTGTTGTAAGTGATTTGCAAGATGTTATTGGCATTATTCAGCAAAATTCATATTTTTTTAGGTTATCCAGTTTTTCCCTTGAAAAGTACAGTTTCTTCGACATAAACGGTGTCTGGCTAGTTAAATATTAATAAACTTAAATATTTCTTTAAATTTATGTACATTTGTAGTTTAAATCACTTTTTTTTTTCAGGAAACATGAGTGACATTTAGGTTAAGCATATTGCAATTTGCAATGTATGGAACATTTGGAAAGCACTAAAAATGTAAAAATTCTAAGTGTGTGTATAAAGGGGAATGTTTTAAATGCAGGACATAATATTATTTTGTGTGGTACAACCCATATTCAACACAAAACTTAATAAATGTGTATGCTCTACGTTTACAAACAAGTGTCAGATCCAATACCCATGAAATTAGTGGTACACTGAATATAGGTAACTGAAAAGATATTTATTCTTTAAGTAAAATAAATGAAACAGTATTTTGTAAAATATGAGATAGAAATATTCAGGGGTAAAACATAATAGTGCATGATGCAATAGTATATATTACTTTTATAAATATACTGACATTGTATATTTTACTTATTTCAAGAATTTCACTTACAATGTGTGATTGTTCAGGCCATTATTATTGCTACTCTGACCACGGTTTTTTGCACCAGCTTTTTCCCCCTCAATGCCTGGTTAAAAGTGTCTACATCAAAGAGGGTATGCTTTGAACATTGTCGTGCCACCTCAACTTTCACGAGTTGTCCCTGCAATCTACAAAGGATACCGACTAGGTGGGCTCCAGCAAATTGTATTTTGTGTAGCCCCTTTAAACGCTATCATATTTTTAATAACTTAGCATCTCAGTTTATCATTATTTACTTATTGTTGATATCATCGTACACTAAAGAGACAATGACAGAAAGGCCTATAATTAGTTTGACTAAAGACCACCAGGTGGCGTACTCCTTATTTTCAGACGCCTATAGGATAATAGATCATTCTTGCAGTTTGCGAAATTTGTAATTTTGCACTAAACAAAGATTGAAATCTGATTGATTTAAGTCCAATCAATAGAGAACTTGCCCAAAAAATAAAATTGAATTAAAATACACAAAATCGTAAACTAACATCAGTAAAAACAACAAAAACAACAAATTAAAAAAAAAATCTTCCAGAAATATAAGCGATTAAAATCTGCCTGATTTTATCCAGTCTTGAAACGTGACGTCAGAGAGAGAAAGTCGGACGACGGTGTCAAGCAACACCGATTCTGCTTTGGCTTCGAAAATTCGGCATGCGCATGTGCATTTGTCAGAAATTACTAGCGGTGAACACAACCTAACCTAAAATTTAAATACTACTCCGCGTAAAAGCCCATAGCCAAATACGTATTCGTTAAACGTCGTCAATATTCGTTGTTTTTGAGTGATATTTGTAATTTTTATATAAGCTTGTGTGGTAAACATGTTAGTTAAAAATGACTGATGCAGGTTTTTGAAAAGAACAATCAGATAATTTACCTAGTGTAGATATGTTTATGGTGGCTTCATACATTAAAAAGGCTGAGAGTTAGAAATAAACATAGTATTTAAAGAAATTAAAGTTTATGACACCATATTCAATGGTAAAAGAAAATAAGCTATAACACTGACCTGAAACCTGTAATATAATATCTTATCTAAAAATTCAGTTCTTGGTATTTTGGCTATACTTGATATACTTACATTAAAATAACCTTCACATACATAAATAGCATTGTTCTTTTCAGAACTATATTATTTGGGGCGAGCGACTTCAATGTGAATATCAGTCGTTATTCCATTGAAGCAACGTCGAGCGCGGTTAGTACTTGGATGGGTGACCCATCTTGGGAAATACAGCGTTCTCCTCCCACCTTCTAGCGGCTTGTATATCAGTGTATACGCGGAAGCTACGTAATTTCAGACGAGGATAACGTAGTGGATATACCATCCTTCGGAGGGGATGTAAAGCAGGCGTTCCCTTGTCTATTCAATTCAATTCAATTCTTTATTCGTGTTAATACAATAAACTGTTTACACATGTCAAATTAGTAAGTAAAGTAATAAAAGTAATAAACTACAATAACGATGATGTGAACAAACTAACAATAAACAATTAATGTAAAATATAAAATGGAAATAGTTGTATCTTTTAAGTTCCTATTACAAAATCTGAAAAATTGTTATTACAGAATTCATTTAGTGAATAAAAACATTTATTGAGCAAATACTCCTTGATTTTATTTTTAAATAATCTTGGTTGCAGGTTTTTGATATTACTTGGGAGGAGATTGAAAAATTTAGGTCCAAAATAGGAAATGCTTGTACGTGATTTATATACTCTATGATAATCTAAGTAAATACTGGAATTATTTCTAGTTTCATAATTATGTACATCGTTATGCATTAGATACCGCTCGCTGTTATTTTTTACGTACATAAGGCATTCAAGTATAAATAAACATGGAAAGGACAGAATCTTTAACTCAATGAAACTCTTTTTACAGTCTTCCCTATATCCTAGCCCATCAATTAAACGTACAGCTCTGCGTTGAAGACTGAATAATCTTGAGGCCGAAGGTGCATGGCCCCAAGCTAAAATTGCGTAACTTAGCTTAGATTGGATTAGTGCATGGTAAACAGTTTTAAGTACTGGCTGGGCTACAATTCCTATCAAGTTTCTTATGACAAAGATATTAGTTGTCAGGCTTTTTGCTACATGATTCACATGTGCCTCCCATGTAAGTTTAGGATCTAAGTGTACACCCAAAAAGCGAACTGACTGAGGATTATTCCATTCCTTAGCCTCTCGAAGTGTAAAGATAATGGTCTCAGATTTACTGCTGTTGAGACTGAGTTTATTAGTTGCAAACCAGTTTGTCACCTTCGACTGTGCATCCTCCATATTTTTAAGCAGTAAGGAAAGCTGTTTATTTCTAGATACTACAGTGGTATCATCCGCGAATAGTATAAGGTCATTGTTGGGTACGCTAGATGTTATATCGTTGATGTATATTATAAACAGGATAGGACCCAACACCGAACCCTGAGGAACACCATGTTCAATGATATCAACATTGGAATGTATGTCATTAACAATTACTTGTTGTTTCCTATTGGAGAGATAAGAGTTTATAAGTTGTAGTGAATTATTGTGAAACCCATAGTAATGCAGCTTTTCTATGAGTATTTCAACAGATATACAGTCAAAGGCTTTAGTTAAATCACAGCATAGAGCTCCAACAAATTCGCCTTTATCATAACTAGCTGATATTATTTCAGTTAGTTTATTTATAGCCATTGTAGTCGAGTGGTTCGTACGAAAACCAAACTGTGCTTTATTAAATAAGTTATTAATATCAAAGTATCTATTAATCCTGGATTTAAGGGCTTTTTCAAAAATTTTTCCAATAAGCGGAATTATAGATATTGGCCGAAAGTTGGCTGGCTCATTTAGGGAGCCTTTTTTGTGAACAGGTATAACTTTTGAGATTTTTAGAATATCAGGAAATGTATTACTTTGCAGGCACATGTTAAACAGATCAGTTAGTGGTACTACTAAGTAGTGAGCAATGTTTTTAATGATTGTCGTATTTATTCCAAAGATGTCCTTACTGTTTGTATTTTTGAGCGAGGAGATAATGTCGTAGATTTCATCGTAAGTGATATTCTCGAATTGAAATTGAGTTTGGGTTTTTCCAATATCAGAGCGTTCCATATATTCTGAGTTAGAATACATAGGAGTCGGCAACTCATCTATTACCTGCCTTGCAACATTAATAAAGTAATTATTTAGTTCATCAGGTGAAAGCGTTGTGTGATTGTGAGTATTTTTGGTGAGCCTGTGACTATTAATCACATTCCAAGTTGCTTTTTGCACATTTCCTGATTCACAAATGTAAGCTCTATTAAATGTTAGGCAAGTAAAAGATCTCTACTCTGCTCTTAAGGGAAGAGGTTCGGGAAAATTTCCAGGTTGGGGGTAGCTCGTCTCCTGGCATCGGTGATAGGCCCTAAAAAAAAAACTATATTATTTCTTCTGCTATTAGCCATTTTTATCTTTAGGTACGCGAATAAAAATTTTATTTGCTGATTTAATAATAGTTGGATTATTAAATACACAGTGACACTATACAGTGTTTAATTAAGTATTTTCCATTTCTCAACACAAAACAGAATCAAAAACTAAACAAAATTTTCAAAATATGCCGAATAGCACACATGAATACACAACGTTTTCACACAAGCAAACGTTAGACACGAAAGTTAGGTTAGGGGGTGTTACTCTGTGACAAAAACGCAAATTAGTCTCAAAGCCAACCGCCGCCCAGTCTGAGGGACACCAAGTGAGACTAGTTTTCACACAGTGACGACACAGTGCTTTTCGCGAGGATTTCAACTTTAATTATTTATTGCATTTATTTAAGTAATTACTGCGATTTAAGAGCTGATATTCGGTGTGGCGTGTTAAGTTCCCCATTGAGTGGAGTGGAGGGCCTGGTGTGTTTGAGGAGAAATTCACAATTTATTCATTAAAAGCGGTATTTTCAATATTCCCCCATTTTGTCACTGTTGAGAAAATTTCCAAATATTATTTAATTTTGGATCATTATATTAATACCTTTTATTTGTCAACTCTAGATGAAAACAGGCAATTAGAAAGAGAAGAAAAAATGACGACAGGTACAATTCTTGGAAGGATAACATTGCAGGTTGTGTTCGCGAACTGAGAGTAAACCCCTGACGTGCGCGGTGGTAAAAATAGTTTATATTTTATTTAACAAAAAAAAATAATGAGAGAGAGAGAGGACTGTTTCGTGATAAAGAAAAAAGAGATTTGTATGGATCCTACCTTTAATCCTCCTCGAATTCAGTATCTAGCTCCCGGAGGCCTCCAGATAGGAAATCCAGCTAGGGATGTAATAATCCAGGATCAAAATGACCTTTGTTTACTTCCAAGAAAATGCAACACAAAGCGGAAAGTTAATAATAATAATTTTAGTGGTAAAAGACACTTGTCTGCGGTGACAAGAGGTTAAACACTGACTGGATGTTTTAGTATCACAAAAAACCTCTTTTTGTCAGCACGCAAAGCTACAGGGTGAGCCAAAATGAACGACAGCGGAGTGTATTTTATTTCTACTTAAAGCTAGCGATAAATAAAGTTGAAATTAAATAATAAAAAATATAAACAGTGACTGAGTGCGGAACAGGAATGTCCAATAAATAAATACATATTAATAAAAGATCTTTATTGTTGAAAAGTTTGTGGAGTATCTCATAAGTAGATCAAAAACCGTATAATTTATTATTTTGAAGATCCGTGAGTTGGAGAAAAATTATCGAAATATATATTTATCTAGAATTTATATTTCTACACATAGTTTTATATCAACATAGATAACATATGAACCATGAGTTGCTCCTCGAGAGGTCTGCTAGACGACAGACATGCTTTTGTGGCACTTTTACTAATGCGTGTGTAAACCAGGGACCTGGACCGAAATTAAATAGCGGTTCCGGTATGGTGCCGGTTCAGAGTAAAATTGAAATACCGGTTCTGGTACAGTTCCAGTTTTGGAACAGTTACTGATCAGAAAATATATAATAACAGTGGAAAGTGGAAAATTTAGAAGTTGTAACCTAGCTAGGTTAGAATTAGATTAGAAGTCGGTAGGTGGGAGTGGTCATAGTATAGTTACAGAACAAAGTACAAACAGATATGCATGATTGCGGTGCTTTGAAATGGAACCGGAAAGAACCCTAAAAAAACAGAAATTATTTTTAGGGAATCTGATTCGGTACTAGCGTAAAATGAAATAAGGGATCAGTTACGGTTCTGGTCCAGAAAAAAAATAAGAGTTCCGATCCGATTCTCGAAAAATAGCGGTTCGGTCCAGGTCACTGGTGTAAATTCGGATAAAACCTTGTGTGCTGAACTGAAGGGTGAATAATTCTGCATAAATTGATACATATTGACATAACAATAGTTGATATTTAATTAATTCCAGTGAAGTGTTCAGATGTAATGTTGCTTGAGACCTTCATTTCATAAACAAATGGTTAAAACACATGGTGACAACTGACAAGCAGGTACCTAAAATTCCAATATCGAAGGAACTGTTTCATCGAATACATCAGAGATCAATGGAAATACCCGAAAACGGGGATAAGTCTTTAAATTTTTCATTTGTAATAAGAATAAGAAAGCTTTTTACACTTTGTGCCACAGGTCTACAAAAAAAAAAATTCTGTTCCAAGGACTAAACCTATCATTCCTTATGTATTTTTGTGTGCTGAATCCGAATTTTCAATTTAAAAAATTTCGAGTAAATCCCGGTTTTTATCTTCAAAATGCATTTTTTTGACAATTTTTTACGTTTACTCGAAATCTACGTGGTAGAAAATTTTTTTAATTGAAAATTCGGATTTAGCACACAAAAATACTTAAGGCATGATAGGTCCCATTCCCAGATCAAAACTTTTTTTTTTTTGTAAACCTGTGTTATTGAAGTATAGCCATAGTGTTCTTATGTAAACCTTCAAGCAAATTATTTTTCATAATTATTGAAAATATTCAAATGAATTTAATTTAAATTAAATCCGAAATAATCAATAATGCTTTGTTCTTAAATATGGCCATGTGTCTTATGTAAACTTTCAAGTAAATTCTTTTATCATAATATTAAAAATATCCAAACTAAACCCTTAACGATCAATAATGCACTACCTTTCAAGTATGGTCATAATATATAGTAATAATAATAATAATAAAAACTTTGTCATGTAAGCCTTACAGGATATGGAACATCATCAGCAAAATACAAAATAAATATTATAAAACTTAAATAGTATAATGTACATCAAATATTTAAAAGTTCGTATAAAACACATAAATGGGATAAGACTACAGAATATTTAAAACAACAAATTAAAAATTTTAACAACAAATAAATGAAAAAATTTAACAGGTTTGGAAAATTACATATTCATGTTACAAATTCATAAATTTCCTATGTAAATTTTCAAGTGGGGTTTTTCATAATTATTAAAAATATTCAAACGAATTTAATTTAAATTAAACCCGAAAGCAAACCTGTCTTAATATTTAGAGGAACGGAAACTCAACTTCACAAATAGATCATATCCTGGTAGGCAGGGAGATAATAGTACGGGAGACAGCGCTGATTTTAACAAGTAATTTTATACCGAATAAATTTCGTTTTTAACAGTTGATTAATGTTCAATAATCAGCAACGTGAGCGTCAGTTGCCGCACCCGCGGTGGAGCTAATGGTGAGAGCATGTTAAAGTTGTTAAAAAAAATTATTCTTCGAGTATTTTCATACTGTGCCAAAATGTATGGGATGATTGTTTAGATCATTTTCAACAAAAAAATAATAATCAGCTGTATAGAAGAGAGGGGATTATACGTCAGTCACGTATCTGAACCATATTGAAAATGTTCAATTTTAAAGTCATTTTATACCTTATGAACTTTATGCAGCTGAATCTTTATACTTTTTAAATAATAAAGAAAATCGTCAGCTGTATTTATTATGGGGGAAAGACCGTCAGTCAGCGTCATAAATATGCTGCGCGCTCAGTGCATCTGAGCGTTGTATAGTCACTTTGACAAAAGAACTGACTATCTTTACACCCACAAACATTCAACTGACGGGGATTTTTATTTTTGTTAACAACAAAATTACTCCTTGTTTCAATTTCAATCAGTATTACATCAATTTAACATAAGTTATGCCACTTTATGCTCTGAATAATTAGTTTTTAACAGATTTTTCATACTAATCAAGTTCGTGTCGGTTTTAAATTATATTATTATGTACTATAGAACCAAGAAATCTTCAAGTGCGAAAGTTCCACTACTCCGACTTACCCTCTCAAGGATTTTTTTGTAAAAAAACTATAAAATGAATGAAAAGAGAGACAGATTTATGCTTAAAAATACAATTGACGAAGCAATATTTCCTCCATGTCAATCGGAACTATATCAACAAATACTACGCACATCATATATAGGACATCTTTGGAGTCATGCTCATCAGTCAATTCCATAAGAGTTATCACCTTTTGACTATGGATGGCTGGAAGAAAATATAAATACTCTTTCAAGTGGTTTGACGGTGATCAAGTCCCACCGAGAATAAGTGGCATAACGATCAGCGATGAGAATCCTACAGGTACTTTTTTTCACTTATATATTTTTATCACATATTGAAATTGAATTTAAGATTTGTACTATGTTTTTTTACAGAAAACGTCGAAAGCGATGAATTTGAAACATCGGAGAATGTTGAAGAAGATGATGCAGAGGAATTTGAGCGGGAACAAAATGTCATCATAAACAACTCCGATGATAGTTCCGCATTAAAATATGACCTTACAATAAACGTTTATAGACGTATTATAGTAAATAGTTGTGAAAAATATATAAATTTTCTGCAGATTAAAATAAGATTTTATTAGCATTATTATTCGTGCACTAAAATAATGATTAGGTATTATTAAGTACATCAATTGTTCCACTATCTCGTAGAGATTATCTTTGTAGTATATAAAATATCAAAGCATACTTTTACCTTAGTTCCTTTAGTACCCCAATACCTACGATTATAACTGATATATAAAAATATATTAAAACTAGCTGACCCAGCAAACGTTGTTTTGCCATATAAATTATAAATTTTTGTCAAAAAAATAAAAAGAAAATTTCTGGATAGGGCCACCCTTATCACCTAGGGTATAAAAAATAGCCTATGACCTATTCTCAGACCTACCAAATATACACCAAAAATTTCATAAAAATCGGTCAAGCCGTTTCGGAGGAATTCGATAACAAACACTGTGACACGAGATTTTTATATATTAGATAATATTTCAGATGATCAGAAAAGTTTCAGCTCAGAACACATTGAATATATTAATGGTGAAAAGTGAAATTAAAATATTACGAAAGTAATAATTTTAATATAATTTTATTTAAAGTAATGCTAATTTTTTCTTTTAGTATGCACAAATTTTTTGTTCATGTAACTGACATAATGTTAGTTTAATTATTGTAGATCAATTAGATTTAAACGTAAGGACATTTATTTTTATTCAATATCAATGATTTTTTAAATGCCAGTTAGTATTTAATTGTGTTATAACTAATAATTAGGTTCCCGGTAATTTATTGTGTTGGAAAATAATTTTCTGAAATGCTGCATGATTTGATTGTTAATTAAGGAAATATTTATTATAATGCTCAAAGCCAATGCCCATTATGTTTAAAATAATGATCATTTAAATTGTCCTCTTAAATGTATGTATTTACCAGCAAAGATGAGCTTTCTTGTGTATTTTTTGAATTTATTAACAAATCAAAAATTTTAAATATATAGTATTAAAAGAATCTGATTAATCGTTTTTCTATGAATAAGTATTTTTATAAAACCAACACGAACTTGATTAGTACGAAAAAACTATTAAATAGTTATTCACAGAAAAACTTATGTTAAATTGATCTACCTGGGCGCTTAGAAAAAAATTCTTGAGAGGGGTAAGTCGGAGTAGTGGGACTTTCGCAGTTGAAGATTTCTTGGTTCTACAGTACATAATAACATAATTTAAATCCGACACGAACTTGATTAGTATGAAAAATCTATTAAAAACTAATTATTCACAGCATAAAGTGGCATAACTTATGTTAAATTGATGTAATGCTGATTGAAATTGAAACAAAGAGTAATTTTATTGTTAACAAAAATAAAAATCGCCGTCGGTTGAATGTTTGTGGGTGTAAAGATAGTCAGTTCATTTGTCATAGTGACTATACAACGCTCAGATGCACTGAGCGCGCAGCATATTTATGACGCTGACTGACGGTCTTTCCCCCATAATAAATACAGCTGACGATTTTCTTTATTATTTAAAAAGCAATATGGTTCAAATACGTGACTGACGTATGATCTCCTTTCTTCTATACAGCTGAGTATTATTTTTTTGTTGAAAATAATCTAAACAATCATTCTATAAATTTTAGCACGGTATGAAAATACTCAAGGAATAATTTTTTTTAACAACTTTAACATGCTCTCACCATTAGCTCCACCGCTACCAGAGTAGCTGACGTTCAGATTGATGTATTAGGGAAAACTATTATTGTTATGATTTTCAGTCGGTATGAAATGACTTGTTAAAATCAGCGCTGCCTCCCGTACTATAAGAGAACGGTACAAAAACATTAAAGTAAAAAAGGACAACAGAAGTCAACACAGACTACAAAATACTATATGGGAAACTAGAAATACGAAAAGAGAAAATCTGTAAAGGAAATAACAAAACACACAATACTTGCAATATCCATCTACCACAGCATGAAAACGTCAAGAAGAAATGCTGCGAGGAAATATAACAGGAGTAGAACTAGACTGGATAATAAGAAATTCAAGAAAAACGCTATAGATCCAACAAGAAGAAAAAAATCAGGACGATATACATAGATAGCTATTATACTGCTAACGATGACATGTGGGGTCAAAAAAGTGGCAACGATAGAAGCCAACAGAAGTCTGGGAAGAGGTGAAAGAGACATAGTTTACCTACTTGCAAAACCATTAGGATTAAAGCAACAACATAAAATATAAAATGCATAATAAGAAGGAGACCAGTTATGAACTGGATTAAAACATGCACAATGAAGTACTGAGGACATGTCCAGAGAAGGGATCCGCCTCATTTGCTGAAGTAAGCGCTAATATTAACAGTCACAAATAAAAACGTAGGTACTCTTCGCCAATTTACTGAACTTTTTATATAATTGTTACACATTCTATAGGATACTCTTCGCAGTTTTTTTGTAAATAATGTTGGTTTTTGGACATTTTAAATTTTGTGATACCAACTTTGTTGTGAAAAAAATATATGAAAAAAAAATTTAAAAAAAACATCCAACTTGACTAGGATTCGAACACGGGATCTTTGGATTGCAAAGCAAAACTTTAGCCACTGAACCATCAGAGATCGCTACAAAAATTGAATGTCTGTAATATATATCTTTCGAGAATTATATTTCAACGCATTTGACATATTATTATAAAATATATACCGTGCGTGTAGCGGAGTGCTAGGCATAGGGAGTAAAATTACATCACGCGTGCCAGCTGGCTGAAATGAAATAACAGAGCTGGGATGTTCCGCCCGACGGAGGAATTTACGGCAGCAGTGTTGTCATATCTGTCACGCTACGTGAATGTACATACCTAATGGGAAATTACACGCACGGTATTAGTAAAATGCATAAACAAAAAAATATGTATTATAAAGGTAATAGTTCTCAAGATTTCTATTTAAGTGCAAGCGACAAAAATTAAGAAAATAATTTTTTTTAATTTAAATGATTAATAACTTTCTTATTTACTGATTTATTTTTTTCAAAAACAATAGGGTTCTTCTCCTAGCCAACACTAACTTACTTTCCAAGTTTCAATACAATCAAACTTTTCTTTCTTAAGTTATCGTGCTTACAAGAAACGTGACAGATGGATAGAGACAGACGGACATTTTGAAAGTTGTTCAGAATTAGTTCACTAACACAATGATATGAAAATTTTTTCTTTACGAGCGATATTTCCAGTTTTAGAAATGTGCCGATCAAATGCAATATACTCTTCATTTTTGCGAAAAGTATAATAAAGAGACCAAACAATAATTGAGAGGATCATGAATAACCTAGGAAATGACCAAGCATTCTGGAAATAAATGGCAAGAAAAAAGGTACGGCATAAAGAAATCTGTCGGAATCAGTAATGTGAGAAACAGAAGTCAGGAGAAGTAGAAGTCTGGAAGCAAAAACACAAGCAAGAGCTTAAACGCTCCTTTACAACACAACGTAGCAACACATCTCACAGATACCTACACTTCCCATCGTCTACAGAGACAAGCATGTCTGGCAGTAACTGGTGCGATAAGTACCACACCGTCAGCAGCTCTGGAAATCCTCCTGGATCTACCTCCTTTCCACATCTACTTGGAGAGAGAGGCCAGGTGGGCAACATACAGACTTTAACAAGCGGTAAATAATATGCCGCAGGCTAGCATCATGGACGGCAACAGGCTGTCAGATGACATGGAGTGTCATGGCATCCTGGGAATGCTTTCAGATGTGATGCCTACCGCGACCAACTATGAACTGCCTTTTACCATCCTTTTTCCTGGAAGAGACGAATGGGATCGGAACAAAACTGACCTATAAAGAGCAGACATCTGTTGGTTTACAGACGGCTCCAAAACCCCTGAGGGAGCTGGAGCTAAAGGTAAGAATCACTTCGAGTCTGGGTAATTTTGCGACTGTCTTTCAGGCAGAAGTTCATGCCATTGAACTGTGTTCAAGGAGGCTTGAGCAGATGCATCCTAGACACAGATCAATAAAAATCTTTTCAGACAGCCAAGCAGCTCTCAATGCTCTTGGCTCACATCGCTGCAATTCTAAATTGGTCTGGAACTGCCAAAAGGCTCTAGCCGATTGGGCAGATACAACAAATTAACTCTGGTCTGGATACCGGACCATTCTGGCTTGGAGGGCAACGAAGTAGCCGACTCCTTAGCCAGGGAAGGTGCGGTATCAAAATTTATCGGACCGAAGCCAGTGCTTGGCATATCGGCAAGCACTGCGAAAACAACCATCTTGGCCTGGACTGAGGGGAAAATCCTCCAGTACTGGCAAGAACTACCAGGATTAGTTCATTCAAAGGAGTTCATCACATACCAAAAACTATTAGAGTTAAATAGGTTACACCCAAGAACTCTAGTTGGCCTATACACTGGGCACTGCAGACTTAACCACCACCTACACAGACTCGGAATAGCGGACAAAGCTGAATGCCGACTGTCTGGATGAAACGGCAGCGCATATTTTATGTACCTGTCCCGCTGCAAAAAGAACCAGATTCTCACTTTTTGGCAAAGGGCAACTGCTGCCAGAGGATCTGGACAACCTCTCACCCAATAAGGTAGTCGACTTTATCAAAAAGCTGAACCTATTGGGTGAAATATAATTAGGAGTGAGCCACAATAGACCAGATGGTCAACCTAACCTATCTGCTGGCAACAAGTATGACCCTAATCAAACCCATCGTGAACGAAGCTGGCCCGGCCGGCGGGGCGGTATGTTTCCTGGAAGTGGCAACAATGCCTACCGCACGCTGGTAAATCAAACAATCAATCAATCAATCAACATAAATAATTTATGAACCCATATATATGGTTCCTGTAGCTTGTAGTCAAAAGTAAATAATTTTTTTTGTGCTGACAGTAATCTATATACAGTGTGTCCCAGGATAGATGTAACAAGAGGTGTAATGGACCAAAAATTTTGGAATTTTGGAATGGTATTTGGGGATTGAGTCCTGCTTGTCGTAAAACTAAAGTATACCAAAAATGACTTGATTTGGTGTTCTACAGGGTGTTTTATAAGCAAAGTTGTAAAAATCACCACTAATAAAGTACCTTTATTTTTCAAAATATGAAAAAATTCCACTAAGAAAAGTTATTTAGAATGCAATTTTATACTTCTATACCAAATTTCAGGAATATAAAATTATTTTTTTGAAACTTCCCTTTTTTTGCGAATTAAGAGTTGAATTCATATTTAAAGTTGTGTAGGAGCAAATGTTAATCATCTCAAAAAGTAGGCTATTGGTAAATAAAAAATTGAATATACGAGATGTAAGAAGGTATAATTATAAGATTAAACGAACTTACCTTAAGTGAAGTTCGATCTTAATTATATGATCGCCTTGCTCGAAATGATCACTATTGTAGTTCTACTATCGTCCACTGTGTGGCGCCACGAATAACAAAGCTAAAATTTATTTGTCCCTCTCTGTATTCCTTTCTCACTCATCTTCAGCTGTCAGTTTCTTTAGAGCAAGAATAGGTTCATTCCTTTGCACTACAAGTGTAGCGCTGAGCTGCACTGGTATCAGATTGTCTCTCTTTAACTTATGGTATCCGCATTGATGCCATCTCTGTCACTCAAAATTAGTGTCACACTTCCTGTGCAAAGGAACGGACCTAATATGATCTCAAATCAAATGATCAAGGGTTTATTTAGAATACCAAGAGCTGTTAAGTTTGGTCTTTGAAAATTCAGATTCGATTCAATCTAATCTTTACCAGAATAAATAATTTTTTGTAATTATTATTTGATCCGCCAATTTGCATATCTGCGGAATATTTGGGATTGCTTAACAAATTGTAGATATTTCCATGTAAGACGAATAGGTAATTTAAATGACTGAGTCGACAAATCGATCTTGAAAATAAAATCGCTTTTTTATTTTTGAATAGCAATCTTAACAACTCTAAGTTCAGTACCGCAAAAGGTAACTCTGAGTGGGCGGGGAGGGTTTGATCATTTCGAGCAAGGCGTTCATATAATTAAGATCGAACTTCACTTAAGGTAAGTTCGTTTAATCTTATAATTATATTCACGCCTTGCTCTCATGATCACTATTGTAGATGTTCAGAGCAATTTGAGATCTTTGAGAGATTGCATTAAAATCTTTTCATAAACAAGAATATTAATTTAAATGTTCCCCTAAACATGTTCTGTATTTCGTTTAATGTGAGCATATTTGAATTTTTTTTTTTTTTTCAATATGCCTGTTGTAACCCTTAAAAATTATTCCGAACATTTGTATTGCCCTGTTGAGCGTTTAATTATTTCATTATAATGCCCTTAAGTTTTAAATCCTATCAGTCATACAGCCAGCCTCACAATCACTGGCTATCTTTCTGGTTGACCAACCAGAACCTGATAGTCTAAGATACGTACGGATCCTGTACTATGAAAGTTATAATTATTAGTAAACACAGCTTTACCAGACATCCTTGCCTTTATAGTAATAAATCATTGGTCAAATCCTAACTATTAATCAACCAACAATTGTAAAACTGGCTGTTAATGTAACAGATTTTTATAATAAAACTATTAGTCAAATCCTAACCATTAGTTAAATAACGATTGTGAAACTGGCTGATAAAATCTCAGAACCTGTTTTCATTTGATGACTTATTAAGCTCAATCATAGAAATTGTTTGTGCCTTACGAATCGTTATAAGAGCAAGGAGGGTGATTAATTCATATAATATTTCAAGGAAAGTATACAAAAATTGTATTTAAGTAGTTTACAATTATGGCGGGGTACCATATATACTGCCATATCTTGAAGCAGTAGGCTTAAAGTTTGTACACCTTGAAAATCTCTTAATTTTATTGTTATACTCTAATTATCAAAAAAGCATCAATACTAAGGCAGAGCAAGAGCAATTTACGGAAGGAAACCTTTTCAGAAAGATCTGTTAAGAATGGTAGAATTCAATCAACGAAGTAATTGTATGTGGGATAAGCAGTTGATATTATATACATGAGACTAAGGTTGAGTGTAAGAGCGCTGCTTCTTCGATTTTCACATCGAATAAGTGCGAACTCTGCCTTTTGCATTCAGGCATAATTATTTCGTATATTGTTATCTTATTGTTTGTATATTTCAGCCTGGAGCAATAAACATTTATTATTATTATTATTATTATATGCAATATCTCCACCATAATTTTAAACAACCACTGTGTTATTTTTCATTAATGTCACTTCTGGATGCCGTCGCTATGTGTATTGTCTCCTCTGGAAGACCCTTTAGATTAAAGTTTAGCTCCTATGGGTTAAGGTTTATGTCTAGGCATTGTAAATTTTCACTGCCATTTGAGTGAGATATGGCATCATAAATTGGGGAAACAATGCACACATTAACCGTATATTCATTTGCAAAATATGCCTTGGAATTTTTGCAGGACTTAGGCGTTTGTGAGATGAGTTACCATGGTACATTTAGAAATTTTAACTGTAATTAATTTTTATATCTATATATATTTGAAAACGTCTACATTTACAAGAATAAACATAAGCATTGCTAAACAATTTCTTTTACAATGATTGTAAATATTTAATTATTTATAAGATATGGCATTAAAAAAAAAATGTATGTTATATACACCAATAATTATTATTGCTGTTATTACTCAAGATTTGTCCCATAATAGTCCTGCAACCAAAGATTCCTCATTATTCCTTTGAAGTCTGAATAAAACATCGCAATCTTTTAACTTGTTTACAAAATGTGCTAATGTTAATTAGGTACAAGTCAGTCATAAATAATCATTTAATTGAGAATGCTTATGATAAAATCATTTTAAATTTTAGTTTAACTTAAAAACAACAAAAGTTTGCTTATGTTGTTGTTAATTACTTTTATGTTTATATACTTTTATAAATTTTCAAATGATTTACCATATTTACATCTCTGGTCAAAAAATTATTCTATACGTGCACTTATACCGTGCAATTATGATGTTATTTTTGTATGACCCATAGGCTTTTAAGTCAAGTATTTAGCCTGTTAAAATTCAGGCTTGTAGCTAGAAAATGCTTTAAGGGTGGGCAAACAATTTTTCAGAGGGGGCCCGTGTGCCAAAAATTCGTTTTTTCCATTTAAAAATAGCTGACAGCTGAAGATGAGTGAGAAAAGTAATACAGGGAGGGACAAATAAATTTTAGCTTTGTTATTCGTGGCGCCACACAGTGGACGATAGTAGAACTACAATAGTGATCATGAGAGCAAGGCGTGAATATAAGAAACAATTACTAATTTATTGAAAAAATGGGAAGTTTCAAAAAAATAATTTTATATTCCTGAAATTTGGTATAGAGGTATAAAATTGCATTCTAAATAACTTTTCTTAGTGGAATTTTTTCATATTTTGAAAAATAAAGGTACTTTATTAGTGGTGATTTTTACAACTTTGCTTATGACACCCTGTAGAACACCAAATCAAGTCATTTTCGGTATACTTTAGTTTTACAACAAGCAGGACTCAATCCTCAAATACCATTCCAAAATTCCAAAATTTTTGGTCCATTACACCTATTGTTACATCTATCCTGGGACACACTGTATATAAAAGATTACCTTGACTGACTGACTGACTCACTGATCTATCAACTCACAGCTCAAACCGCTGGGTCTAGAAATTTTGTATAGAGGTTCCTCGAATGGCGTAGGCATCCACTAAGAAGGGATTTTTCGAAATTCGACCCCAAAGAGGGGGAAAGGGGAAATTTTAGGCTTTTTCGGAAACGGTTATCTAGATGCGTGAAAATTGCCAGAAATATTTTTTGTTGAAATCTATTAGATACGGGTAAGACGAAATTTCGATTTTCGCTTTTTGAAGGGTAGTAGATGGTTTAAATACATACGGTGCAAATGGCAAAATATATCATTTTGACACTGAAAATGTCACGTCTGAAAATACAATATTATTATGTTTCATATAATATGGTGTTATCATTTCCAATGTCTCCAATGGTTGCAAGGATTGGGAAATTCGTGAATTTTTACTTTTTTTAACGAAATGGCTAAAGAAAATCTAAGTTGTACAACATACTGATGCCCCAATTGTAGGTGACGGAGCCTGTTATTCCGTTCCCTTTCATTCTTAATGTACGGCTCACAAGAAGGTTAGTAAACAAATAGTCAACTTTGTGTTAGACAATTGGAACGAATTTTTAATTATGTCCCATAACAGTGAGGGCGACAGTTACTCCACATGAGCTGAGGTATCTGTATCTCTGAAATCGCGTAAGTCAGAGTGACGGGATCTTCTGAGGAAATAAGGAGACATGTATTCGACAGCTTTCAAAAAGAGACCCCCTCCCGAACGGGTGAATAGGGAGAGGGATGTTTTTAAGCATGAAATTTGACACATACCCACCCATGTGCTCTATTGTCGATTAAAATAATTATTTTTTTTTATGGAAAAACGGCTTCCTTAAATGCAATGAATGTGCAGTGAGTTAGTATCTCAATGTTCTTAATTCCACACAGACGAAGTTCCACCCGAATGAAGTTCCATGCAGGCGAAGTCACGGGCATCAGCTAGAGGGTGAAAAAGTGGGTTGAAATTTTAGGCTTTTTGATTAGATCTAGATGCATGAAATTTGGCAAAAATAATTTTTGTTGAATTCTATTGGATACATGTGAAACGAAGTTACGATTTTCACTTTTTGAAGTGGTGAAAACGGGGGTGGTGGATGGTTTAAAGCGCACCCGTATTTTTGAAATCGCTTAAGTCAGAAATGTGATCATTCGAGCGATGGACTCTTCTGAAGAAACAAGAAGATACGTACTCGACGGTTTTCAAAAAGAAACCCCCCAAAGGGTGAACGGGGAGGGGGAGGTTTCCTCGGGTACTATGGATGCGCAGTGGGTTCCTCAAGTACTAAGGATACACATTGGGCTTCCTCGAGTACTACGGATGCACAGTGGGTTTCCTCGAGTACTATGGATGCGCAGTCGGTTTCCTCGAGTACTATAGATGCGCGGTGGATTTTCCCGAGCACTATGGATACGCAGTGGGTTTCCTTACATGCAATGAATGTGCAGTGGGTTAGTATGTCAATGTTCCTAATTCCAAGTGGATGAAGTTCCACGCGGACGAAGTCGCGGGCATCAGCTAGTTTTGTTATATAATTTTTAGCTTCAATAATTAACGTTTTAGTGACTAATAATAATCTTTATTAAATAAATAGGACAAACCTAATGCATGTCTTCGACACATTCACAATATATAACAATTTGATAACGAATTGTGAATAATAAAATAAATAACACAGGTCTGCGAAGTTTTGTTGTTGGGCAAATGGGGGTCATTTCCGAAGTAATTTTTCGCGCTGAATCCGAATCTGGCCTCAGAATTGGCCCATCACGTAAGGATTTTGAAATATTTGAGGTTAAGTAAATGGCTTTTTTAGCAACTTTTGAAGTTATGTATACAACGCAAAAAAGTTTTCAGCTTATTTCTAATAAATACATCATTTAGTACTATCCTTTCTCTTTAAAATAAGCTTTCGAATGGTGGTCTACGATGTTTCCTTGCAAAGTTATAGCCATTTTAAGGTGACATGAATTTGAAACCATGTTCCCTACAATCCAACAATCCTAACCAAACGACTAAACGAATCAAGATTTAACACAACAGAAGGGATAACCCAACAATCTTAAACAAAAGTTCGGTTAGCTTGTTAAGTTTTAAAGGATCATGGTTTCAAATTCATGTCACCTTAAAATGGCTATAACTTTGCAAGGAAATATCGTAGATGACCATTCGAAAGCTTATTTTAAAGAGGAAGGATGGTACTAAATGATGTATTTATTAAAAATAAGCTGTCACATTTTTTGAGTTCTATACATAACTTCAAAAGTTGCTAAAAAAGCTCTTTTTTAAGTACTTAACCTCAAATATTTCAAAATCCTAACATGATGGGCCAATTCTGAGGCCAGATTCGGATTCAGCGCAAAAAATTACTTCGAAAATGACCCTCAGCTGCCCAACAACATTCATGACCTCTTTATTCGCAGACCTGTGTAATTATATTGTGGTCATGATGTTTATATTTATTTGAGCAACATTTCGAAGAGATCATTCTCTTTAGTAGCAGTATCTGGACAAAAAAAAAGGTAAGAAATATGGACATTTAGGGCTGTAATGGTTAAGCATCACTAAGTAATCAACTATAAACTAATGGTGTATTTTTTGTAAAAATTTTGTGTATCATCCATTTCATGAGTAAATAAATTTTTTATTCTTTTCTAATTCGAGTGGGACAGGAAAACCACCCCAGGCTTTTCCTATAAGATGTATTTAAATTACATCTATATTGTCAATTTTTTTCATAACAATGCAGAACAGCAGAATTAAAAAGTTTGAAATAAAATGGGTTTAATAGTGATGATGTAGAAGAGCTTGACATCTTTCGTCTCAAGGGCGTGACAATATTTATTTTATTAAGGGCGCCAGTCGCTCCTTCAACATAGGATTGATTTTTCTACTTTCAGTGAGGTTCAGTTAATTTTAAGACAACAAAGGACTGAAGTTCTGTAACAGACAAGGAAGGTTTAAGTTTTTTACCTACTGTGGATTGCTTACTGCTTGCTCCTTCTGCCTTATTACAATGCACTTTGTCATTTCTAAACACTTTACGGTTCTAATCACTTCTTAAATTCCTAATTACTTTTATAGAAATTATTTTCTGTGATCTGATCGATGTCCTGAAAAGGAAAAGAATTCACTTGAGGAGGGTCCTATATTTAGTTGTCGATCTAATCCACAAAAACCTCAGAGTTAACTTAAAGTTAATCATTCAATCAAGAAAATGCAAGAGCTCAAATAATACCATTTATTTTATAAAGTTTAAAAGTATACAAATAAATGTTGGTGGAGAACCTATCTAGTTATGATATGAGAATCTGCCTACCAAACATGCCAAAGGCGGATGCTTCACTCAGAAAGTGTTTATCTTAACTACTGCAATAGTTTAGTACCTAGAGGTAAAAAATATGCAAAACTTTGGAATAATGTCATATTGAACGGATTTCGTTCATTTTTGGCAGTATAATAGTAAATGCTTCACAGAAAAGTTTCAATATTGTGCGGGGCTTGCTAATTTATAGGGGATGGATGCCACCCCTTCTGAGGGGTGGCACTTAAAAAATATATATATTTATTGGAGCTGAAAAAGAATCAAATTTTAAGAAGAAAAGGTTCTATGCAATTTTTCACATAAATTGATAGGTTTTAAGTTATAATAAAGACTTCAAAATTGCGATTTTAGCTTTAAAAAAGGTATTTCCAAACGGCTTTCGTCAAGTATCTCGAAAAGTATTACTTTATCGAGAAAATGTTACAGACCAATTACAGAAAGTACAAACTGAGAATTAATTATATTTTTTGTTTATTGATGTATGATTAATAATTTCGGAGATATTTAAGTTTACATTTGGCAACCAAAAGTTCATAAGATAATTATTTAGAATGCTATTAAAACGCAGAAATATGATCTAACATTCATTACATAATGAGTAACGGTATGGTCAGACACAGCTACTTTTGCTGGGGTGCAGTCTAAAAAACTGCGCAGTTCAAGTGAATCTTCATGTGAATACCTGTGCAACATTAAAAGTAGCGCGTGCAGTATTTATATGCTGCGTGCAGCCTCAGAAATAGCCACGTGTGAATTGAATTTTAAAGAGTAGCAGCGACTGCAAAAATATCTATTTGGTTGGAACTTTTTTGCAGGAGCGAAGTATTTTTAAAGTTGGTGTCCATTTGTGTACCTAACATTTAAAAAAATATATTTGTGAATAGGTTGCGACTTGCCAAATTATTTATGTTTTTAAATGAATCATTCTTGTTTGTAGTAGTAGTAGTAGTAGTACTTTATTAGTTCATATTGAAAAGTTAAAAAAATCCTCTTTTTTTATTTTCGCACAAGTAAAAATTTTTTTCTTTTTTTAGTTTTAAATAGCCTAGTACCATTCTATAAGGCTGTCTCTAAAAGAATATCAAAAATTGTTTTCAATCGTTTAAGGGATGTAGGAGAAATTGTCCCTTAATGCACTGTGAAAACATCCGAAGTAGAACTGTCTAACAATTGATGGACTGGTGGTCATTTTAAGAGATTTTAGATAATTTGTTACATAAAATTTCAATATGACTACCCAAACAGCACGTCCAATTGTAATTACGTCTCTACAAGATATACACATGAGAAACAAAATATGTTAAGGTGGATCTAATTGTTAAACTAGTACTGACGTACACATATGAGATACACTTATGTTTATATTGACAGAATTATGTGATACAATGTTTAATAATTGTATACCGTATGCACTCAAGATTCTAAAGATTTTTATATAACGTAAAGAAGGATCATTAGAATGTTGAAATTTGATGTCCGTAAAAGATGCCTACAAGGTTTAAGTCATATGTATGTGTGATGCTTTATATAATACTTGTGCCTACTGCATACACCACATATAAAAGTGCGATATATACACATGATACAAATAACTATATATACACTTTTTAGTTGTGTCTTGTCGTGTCTACATTCAACTATTCGAGCATGAAACAGTGTGCGCGCGCAAAGCGTCAGCGTGAGCATACCGACCATGTGTATCTCATGTGTACTCTTTCCTCTATAAGAGTGGTCATAGGCACACATATAGCAGGCATTTTTGTTTTTTAACAATATTCAAAATAATTTATATTCGAAAGAGTTTGCAAAGATTCGGCAGTTTTAAAGATATCGAGTTCTTTTAATAATAAAATTAGATTAAAATGCATTAAGAAGCAAAATCTAGCCGTTGCGTGTTCTACTATAAAGTCTTTAAGCAAGTATTCAAATAGAAGTCAGTGGTTGAGTGAGTTAAGCATTAAGCGGCGAGTCAAGAGGTCTGCGGTTCGTTCCGTGCTCACTCTGTCTTTTTTTTTTTTGTTAAAATAATTGCGAAAAAACTTTTAGTTCTTTTTTTCAAGGTAATAATTGCTTATAAAACCGATGTACGAATATACTTCTTTTCAATTTTAGGTCTGTTTTAGACCATTAAATATTCTATTTATGTTGTAGATGATATATTATACCTGACCTTTTTTTTTCTCCAACACGTTTCCTAGGTTTGTATAAGTACTTCAACTTAAATTCTTAAAATAGTTGACTCCTGACTTCCCCCCGCCACTCATCAAATTTGAGATGAGGAAATTTTTTTTTCGGATTTCTCCCCCTCTGCTCTTCAATTTCGAGATCTGGGCAAAACATTTTTTTTTAACGAACCGCCAGTGAATTAATGTAATAATTACTTTGTTCAACAACTACTCGTACTTCTTAGGTGACACTGGTGACAGTTTAATTCAATTAGTTCTTCTTAATAATTATAAATAAATAAAAATACTAGTAACGCGAAAAATTCAGGTTTGGGAACACGTAAAAAAATAGAAAAAAAAAAGAGAACCTGAAAGATTTTCATATATTTTAAATAAGGCTAGAAATTCAATTTCACATAATAAAGACTTCATACACATCACCATAAATACTGCTTTTAGCATCCGAAATAACGGTCACTAAGATAGCTCATTTGGTAGAAGCGTCAGTACTGTAATACGGACAACGGAAACATGTAAGTTCTACCCTTACCCACCGCAATTGGCAAAAGTAAGTAAAAATGAATTTAATAACTTAATAAACATTATAATTTGCAGGCAACCCTTGTGAGAAAAAATTGGAGTGATGGTAAACAATATTAGATATGTTAATGTAAATAAAATATACGGATGGCTAACAAATAGAACAAAACGTATTTATGCATTAATTACTTTATTTTTATCAAGTAGACTTATTAACTAGTATGTAGTTTTATATGTTCCTATTACTAGAAACCTGTGGGAAATTACCAAATATAACCTGAAAAAGACATCATTCGTCTGAGACATTAGGAAGTCAATCACTGTGCATCCGATAACACACTGTGGATCAAATTATGTGTATATAATTCACTCCGGATTTTCAAGGAGTTACTTCGGTGACTTGAGAAGCGGTTAAGAAAACAAGAAAACAAAACATTTTTAAGAAAACATATGTAAATGGTATACTGTGGCTACATTGTGAGGCGGACGTTTAACCTTTGTGCATACGTGTGTGCTTACAATGTGTAAGCGTAGCACATGTACATCGTAGAATTGTGTAACCTTGTGTCTGCATCTAGATTCATCGTCACAATGCGAACACATCGTAATCGTTATTTGGTGTGCGTATGGGTACAGTCCATGTAAGGTTACAGTCTATAGTCAAGCCTAGCATTTTTGTTTTTTTACTGTAATCCACGTTATAAGTTTCACTAAGTATTATAGTTTATCTATTCACTAACTGTAATGTTAAAAAAATTATACAAGTAGTTTTATCACTGTTAATACATAACATGTTCTTTACTACCCATTCGTTGATTTTGGCAAAAATATATACTTCTGGCACAATTTTCGGCAGAGGTCAGATTATTACTTTTTATTAAGAAATTTGTATCATCAGCATAGGAAACCACCAAACTTGAGGAATCCTGTAAAAACTGGAGCATGTCATTAATGTAAATTAAAAATCAAGATGGGCCTAAGATAGACCCTTATTCAATATCTAAGTATTGTCCTTCTTAAATCTATATTAGAAGATGTGATGTAACGCCTGTGATATGTAGGCAACTATGTGTATTTTTATGTTAATAATATATGTATGTATAATTTGTGTAACTTGTGATATTAACGTTCTACATTTTTACTTAAATTTGTTATATTTATATTTTTTATTGTACGTTTCACAATACTCTGTAATGGGGCTGTGCCTGTTGAGTATTTATTACCAAATAAATAAATAAATAAATCTGATGTTTGGTTGTTACATTTAACTTGCTGTGAACGTTCAGACACATATGATGAAAACCATTCCAGAGCCACACCTGTCACGCCATATTTTTCTAATCTAATATACAAAATGTGTCCACGGCAAAGCGGTATTATAGGTGTAAATGACAATTCTTTTTGGATTACAAACACAATTTTTTGTATTCTGCTCTTGCTTCACCCAAAAACTATTTTTAGTATCTTAGACTTTAAAAAATTTATAGAGGTAACAGCTTAAAAATAAAAATTGCATCCGGTAAAGTGCCTTTTCTGCACGAAATATTGAAAAATTTTATTAGAAAAACTTGCTCAGAATTAAAAATATGACGTTGAACCAAATTACAAAACTAAAAACATTTTTTTTTATTTATAAAATTTTAATTTTTTTTAATATTATAAAATTTGCAGAAGACCGGTTTTTTCATTAACATCATTTTCTCTTATGAAGCAACTCACCAATGGTGTTGTGTCTAGTCAGAATTGCTGCTACTGGAGCGATACAAGCCCAAATTTTAGAATTGTTACAGGTAGTCAATATTCTAAAAAAGATAATGTTTGGTGTGCAATATCCTACAATGATACAATCGGACCATACTTCATTGACGGTAAATTGAATCATAATAACTCTTTAAATCTACTGGAAACATTTTTTCATGAATATTTACATACCTTGCCACTGGATGAAAGAGCACGTTTGTATTTTCAGCAAAATGATTGTTCCACAGCACACAAATAGTAAGAAATTGGCTGAATAATAATTTTGCAGAAAAGTGGATTGGATGATTTGGATCCTTTCCGTATCCACCCAGATCGCCAGATTTGACTATTTGAAATTTTTATTTATGGGGTCATCTGAAGCAAATTGTTTATTCCTATGATTTAACAACGGATGTAAATGTATTGAAAGTTATAAATGCTATAAATTCAATTACCTCCAAGCCATTCAAAATAGCTACAAAGAATTTAAGAACAGAGTTGACAATGGAGGAACACGGGTAGAATAAATGAATTTAAATTATCATTACATTTATAACATTAAAAAAAATTAAAATTTTATAAATTAAAAAAAAAATTTAGTGCTGTAATTTGGTACGTCATATTTTTTAATTCTGAGCATATTATTGTATTATCGCCAGAACTACACGTGTTTGCAAAATTTCAGCTCAATTGGACATCGCAACGTAGTTCGAAATTGACTTACAAGATTTGATTGACCTAAACATATTAACATATTAATAAAGCAAGTTAAATAAAATCTTGTAAATACGTTTTCCATAACTCGTACCATTTGTACGAAAATTAGATCCCAATTTGGAGTTAATACCCTTAACGAATTGCTTTTTCTATGCTACGGGTTTAGTCAACACTCTCAGTAATAAAGATTCAGGGAATTTTTGTTCATATAATCATGTATTCATTATGTATCTACTTATGCTATTATTGTTTAAATTCCTAATCCCGATCCTGGGATCGTTTAATTTGATCCCGAAATCCCGGGATTGTATATTGTAACGTGTTTCCACCCTTAGGAAACCACCCTCGCAAATTCCATGGGTTCCAAAAATTATAACAAGAGATGTCCACTAACACACTTTATTAAATGTTTACTGGATACTTCACAATACTATTATTAATTTAAATACACTTTACTGACTAAAAATCACAATGTTTATTACTTTGTTTATCTTTGAACTCTTAACCTCACTTTCTATACTTTCTCAACTTCTGAACTACTCGCCGAGAATGCGGTTGGTCTTTTATACCTAAAAATGACAGATCTCGATTGTTCTGTGATGACGCCACCATTCTCTAGAGAATTCCAGATGTCACTTTGGAATCTTCTGGTAGGTTCTTTTTCGAGTAGGTGCAAATACACTACATTCATTCAGACATTCGATCTGTTGAAGTCTGCCTACTTTTTAGTAACATAACCTTAAATTTTAAGGGGTGCAACATATTACACTGCCCCCTCCTTAAGCCTGAACGTCCCGGTCAGGCAATTCAGCCTCTTTCACATACTTCGCCAGTCTATCCAAGTGTACGATCTTCATCTTGGACTTTTTGTTTCGTTGAATACGATAGACGACATCATTAATTCGGGTAATAACAGTATAAGGTCCTTCCCAAGGAGGTTGAAGTTTCGGTGACTTCCCTTTCTTCCGCTGTGGGTTGTACAGCCAAACCAGATCTCCTGCCTGGAACCCTTCTGAACTACCCTTACGGTCGTATCGAGCCTTCATTCGGTCACTGGCTATGGTGATTTGGTCTCTAACCAGCTCATGAACATTTCTTAGCCGTTCACTCATTTCATCCACATAGCTGTTCACAGGAAGCTGTTCTCCGCCTGGTGTTCCGAAAATCAAATCACACGGCAGTCTGATCTCATGTCCAAATACTACACGGGCTGGTGTTTGTTTCGTAGACTCGTGGATAGCAGCTCTGTATGCCATGAGGAAGAACGGTATGTGGAGATCCCAATCGCGTTGATTCTTATGAACCACTTTAGAAAGATGTTCTTTCATGGTCTTGTTATGTCGTTCCACCATTCCATCTGATTGCGGGTGAAGGGCTGTTGTCCGTGTTTTGTGTATCCCCAATAACTTGCAGATTTGCTGAAACACCCCTGACTCAAAGTTCCTCCCTTGATCTGAGTGCAGCTCCAGGGGTACACCAAACCGACATATCAAATTATCTACCAAGACTTTGGCGACAGTGACTGCTTCTTGGTTTGGAATTGCATAGGCCTCTGGCCACTTACTAAAATAGTCCATTGCAACCAGTATGTACTTGTTCCCATCCTTGGTTACTGGGAATGGGCCGGCTATATCGATCGCGATCCTCTCGAAAGGAGCTCCGACGTTATACTGCTTCATTGCACCTCTACTTCTAGTCTGTGGTCCCTTACTGGCTGCACAAATTTTGCAATTGCGACACCAAGCTTCCACATCTTGACGACTATTTACCCAATAAAATCGTTCTCGTACTTTATTCAGGGTCTTATTAACGCCGAAGTGCCCACCGGATGCTCCATTATGCACTTCCTGAAGTACTTTCGGTACTCGACACCTGGGAATCACTAGACGCATAACAACTTCCCTGCCATCCGGGCTTTCCCAAGCTCTCTTTAGCAGCCCGTTCATGACTTTAAGTGAATCCCATTGGGCCCACAAAGCCTTCAATCCAACTGCCTTATCCGAAACATCCTTCCACGCTGGTCGAATTCCTTTCTCCTTTGCTCTCAATATAGCCCCAATTTCTGTGTCATTCAGTTGTTCTTGTCTCAGGGCTTCGGTTGTCCAATCGTCCGGAACCTCTATTTTAATAGTGTTGACAGCCACCGTACCCTGCAATTTCTCAACGTGGCGGCAGTGCTTGCAATCTTCCTTGCATGGTCTTCTAGATAAAGCGTCTGCGTTCTTATGAGATCTTCCAGGTCGATGTTCTATTTTGAAATCATACTGTTGCAACCGTTCTATCCAACGAGCCAGTTGACCTTCAGGGGTTTTCAACTGCAACAGCCATTTTAATGCAGCATGGTCGGTCCGAATCTTGAAATGTCTTCCATAAAGATATTTATGAAAATGGTCCACTGATTTTACGATGGCCAGTAACTCTTTCCGGGTTACACAATAATTTCTTTCTGGTTTGGACAGCACCTTGCTGAAGTACTCGATCACTCTTTCCTGCCCATTCTGGATTTGAGACAGTACACAACCGACCGAAGAATTGCTGGCATCCGTGTCTAAAATAAAAAGTCCTTCCCGTTGTGGGTACGCTAGCACAGGACCAGTACATAAAGCTGCCTTCAATTTTCTCCATGCCGTTTCACATTCCGGTGTCCACTGGTACTGCACTTTCTCTTCTGTCAGCCGGTGTAGTGGCTTCGCAATTTCTGCAAACCCTTCCACGAAGCGCCTATAATAAGTGCAGAGGTCAAGGAAGCTCCGTACTTCATGAACGTTAGATGGTCTTAGCCAATCTCGTACAGCAGAAATTTTGTCGGGGTCTGTTTGTATTCCATCCGAAGACACCACGTGACCAAGAAATTTGACTTCTTTCTGGAATAGCAGGCACTTCTTCGGGTTTAACTTCAGATGGGCATTCCTGACTCGCCCAAATACTTCTTGAAGATTTTTCAAATGTTCTGTAAAGTCCTGTCCCATAACAAGCACGTCGTCAAGGTAAACCAGGCACGTCCTCCAGGTTAGCCCTCGCAGCACGAACTCCATCAGTCTTTCAAAGGTAGCTGGCGCATTGCAAAGTCCAAAAGGCATCACGGTAAATTGATAAAGACCACTGTCTGCTGAAAACGCTGTCTTTTCTTTATCATCAGGATGAAGCCCCACTTGCCAGTATCCACTCCTAAGGTCTAACGTAGAAAACCATCGTGAGCCTGCCAACGTGCTTAACGTGTCGTCAATTCGTGGTAATGGGTAACTGTCTTTCTTCGTGACATCGTTTAATTTTCGATAATCGACACAAAATCTTAATGTTCCATCCTTCTTGGCAACCAAAACTACTGGCGATGACCAGGGACTCGTCGACTCCTCAATGACTCCATCTTGTAGCATCTTGTCTATCATTGCCGAGGCATCTTCTTGTTTTGCTAATGGCAGCCTCCTAGGTGGTTGTCGAATAGCGGGTGAGTTGCCAGTATTTATCCGATGCTGGACTATGTCTGTTTTTGTAAGGGCCTCTGTATTCTTGGCAAATACTGAACTTTCCTTTTCTAGGAACTTGATTGCCTCCCTTCGTTCATCCTCAGATAAATGCTCCAACTGGGTACTCAGCAAGGTCAAAACTTCCTGGTCTATTTTCGTAGACGAACTTCCCTCTGTTTCTTCCTCGCACCTCGCTACCCATGTGACCGGTTCATAGGAGCCAATCGGTTTGCCTTCCTTAATTGTCACCGAGTGGGAATTTAAATTAACGACTCTAATTGGGATTTTGTCTTTAGTCCGGGTTAAAGTTCTCGCCACAATAATATTGGGTAGGGACTTAATCGATTCGTCATCTTCAACTAGGCCAACACGGTACCCTCCAGGATTTCCTTCTACGGCAGCATCGATCATTTGTTCTGAATGAGCAGGAATCTTGATCGTCTGTGTTGTTAACAATCTCGCTTTATGGAATTGGTCGTCTGCGGTTGCCAGAATAAATTCCTCATTTCCAATTTTTAAGACTCGCTCCCCTACGTCAACAATGAATCCCTGCTCTCCCATGATGTCTAGACCCAAAATGAAATCATCCATAATGTCAGCCACAATGACCTTGTAATTGAACCTCAACCGTCCAACCTGCAGTTCCAAGCTGACCTCTCCATGGACCGCAGCCCTGTCCCCCGTGGCTGTCCGAATAATTACTCCATTTTGCTTCTTGTTAATCTGCAAGCCTGATATAAACCCTGGCCGCACTATTGATGACGTAGCACCGGTGTCAATCGTAAACACGCATTTTCTTCCATTCACATATCCTTGCAACAACAGACTACTTGGTATTCTTTGGAGCTGGGAAATCTTTATTTCTCTGGGGGCACCGCATTCCCTAGCCAACACAGCCCCCTTGGTGCTGGCTATCTTTAGTTTTCCTGCTTTTCTTCAACATTTACAGCATTTACTCGACTCTCCGAGTTCTGCTGTCGACAGTCTCGTTTCATATGGCCCATCTTGCCGCAGTTGTAACATTTAATACCACCACTCGGCTTTCCTTTATTTTGCTGTTTATCCTGCTTTCCTAGGCCATCCAATTTATCGAATAGTTTGGTAAACATTTTCTGCATCTCAGTCAACATAGGGTTCTGATTCATTTCTGGTTGCGATTCTTCGAGTCACAGCTCGCACTCTCGACCTGTAGGCGGCTTCTACTTCAAGTGCACGCACCAAAGCTTCGCTACTACTTTGGTGTCTCGTCAGCCTCAAAACTCGCCTGACCTCTTCGTCCCTTATACCATCTAAAAAGGCCCCCACGGCTAATTGTTCCTGGAATTCTTTAGGTGCACTCGGATACGCCAGGTGTGCCAGTCTCTCTATCGCAGCTTCAAATTCTTGTAAACTTTCCCCAGCTTTTTGCATCCGGGATTTCAGCTGAGCCTGGTATAATTGGGCAAGGTGTTGATCGCCATACCTCAAGTCTAATGCAGCTTCCAAGACTTTAAAGTCCCTTTGTTTCTCCACCGGGATAGTCTGAAGTAATTCTGAGGCCTGGCCCCTTAACGCCAGAACTAATGCCATAGCCTTTTCCTCGTTATCCCAGTTATTTGCCGATGCTGCTGCCTCAAATTGTCTCTTGTAGGTTGTCCATGAGCTTTGGCCGTCAAAGGAGGGAGGCTTTAATCGAGGACCCGATGATGTTACTAACTGGCCTCCTTTTTCTCTCAACTGACGTTTAAGGCGCTCTACCTCTCCTTCGACCTCACTCATTTTTCCTTTAATTTGACTAACTTCTGTCTCGACCACACCTACTTTGTCTTCGACCTTGTTTATCTCCTCTTTAACTTCTTCCTTAACAGAAATGATTGCGTCCTGTTGTATTTTTATTTGATCGCTCAGGATTTTCCTTAATTCCTCCTGGCGTCTTTCTTCCAAGTCTTCCATTATTTTTCTGAGTTCGTCTTTTACCTCTTGACGTTGTCTTTCTTGTTCTTGACGTCTTCTTTCTTCATCCTCTTTTTCTTTCTGACGTCTTGTTTCTTCATCTTCTTTTTCTTTCTGACGTCTTGTTTCTTCATCCTCTTTTTCTTTCTGACGTCTTATTTCCTGATCTTCCATCATTTTCTTTAATTCGTTCCTTTCTTCTTGACGTAGTTTTACTTGTTCTTCTTTGTCTTCCTGCCGTTGCTGCGCCATCATTTTTTGGAATTGTTCGAATAAGTCCTGTATTTGTTTATCGGATGCCATACTTCTTGTTGTTACGGGCATACGATGAAATTAAAATAAAATAAATTTAACTGTCACGTCAATATCGGTAATGGAACTTTCTAGACAAATCTCGAAATAGCACGAAAAAGTCTTATCCAGAGTCTTTTGTCACTATCCAGTTCAGAGAATTTAATAATCTCCACTAATGTCCAAATAGAAAAGTTCTAGAAATTTTCACGCACTAAATGAGTCTTTTTCAGTGTCTCTATCACTTCTCAGTTCAAAGGATTTAATTATCACACTAATGTCCTAATAAAATGTTCTACAATGTCTCAAAAATGCACTTAAACACTATTTTCCTGTTCGAAAATAACCCTCGAACAATGTCCAGTAAATTAGTCCTGTGTTAGCACTAACTCTCGAGAATACTTCTCGAACACTCCAACACAACTTCAGAGCTCCTCTTGTCATAAAATTCCGCTTTCTGACACCAATTGTAACGTGTTTCCACCCTTAGGAAACCACCCTCGCAAATTCCGTGGGTTCCAAAAATTATAACAAGAGATGTCCACTAACACACTTTATTAAATGTTTACTGGATACTTCACAATACTATTATTAATTTAAATACACTTTACTGACTAAAAATCACAATGTTTATTACTTTGTTTATCTTTGAACTCTTAACCTCACTTTCTATACTTTCTCAACTTCTGAACTACTCGCCGAGAATGCGGTTGGTCTTTTATACCTAAAAATGACAGATCTCGATTGTTCTGTGATGACGCCACCATTCTCTAGAGAATTCCAGATGTCACTTTGGAATCTTCTGGTAGGTTCTTTTTCGAGTAGGTGCAAATACACTACATTCATTCAGACATTCGATCTGTTGAAGCAGAGTAAAGAGCTTAACAGATAGAGTAGTCCCACTGTACAGCAAGAATATATAACCTCGTGGGTCCAAGTTTTATTTTTTTTCCTCTTCTGCGCACATATCATAGGGTACCACGCGCATATAGGGGAATAATTGTATACGAGGGTTATTCAATAAAAACATACGAGGGTATTCCGAAAATTACTGTCATTAAAACTTGGATATGCAAATGAATAATAAAATTTTTAGGTGATAATCTATTAGCAAAAACATACATAATGGAAAAGATACTTAATGAAACATAATAACTGGACTAATTGTTATTAAATTTTAACGAAACGAATACTTCAATAACAAACAATTTATGATTGAGGCACACAATAATGTTATAGATGATGGCATCATATTACTTATTATGCTTTATTTACATATCATCAAGGGCGGATCTGGACCTTGAGCTTGGGGGGGTAACACAGCCGCGTACTGAAAATAACAAAAATAATTTTCCTCGAAAATTAAAATTGATAAGCGGGGGTAAATCACAAAAAATTTTCTAGCATAGAAAAAAAATTATAAACACAACTAAATATATTCAAAAATATAAAATTAAATAATAAATATGAAATTTTAAAAAGAAATTTGATGCTTTACCTCGTTACCCCCCTAAAGACACCGAAAGTTGGCCCTTCGTTGGGCCATCACTGGGCCAGAAATGAAACTTCTGGCCCAGTGATGGGCCGATCTTCTGTTTGTTTGTTAGTCCCCCCATAAATCCGCGCTTGCATATATATCAAATCATTGAATATTTTTAATACGGCTACAGATGCAAAGAAGTAATATAGGTATCTTCAGTTTCAATATAATTACTGTTGTTTTTGTCCTTTACCGAGTTAATGATACAAAAGACATACCTATGTGCTTAATGATTTTGGACAATGGACAGGTCCAAACGTATATATTATAATTATCATTTTCTCGATTAATTGTTATTTTGCATAATTATAAATGAAGGATTCAAATCCAAATCGAGGTTACGTCACTGTACAGACATTTGGCTCTTCACAAACTAGTGTTGGGGAGAATCGGACATTTTTAAAAATCTATTACTCTGTATGCGAAAACAATCAAAAATCGAGTACTTATCCAAGAAACGGACTTTGCTAATTTAGATAAAATTATTTTCCTAAACACCTGATTTGTTTATTTTTTTGGTAATTTATTATATTTCTATTCTATGTAGTTTATTATTTATGTTTTGTTTTTGTAATACAAGAATTTAAAATATTTTATTATTATTTTTGTTCGTTTTATTTGTTATTATAATTTGGAATTAATTTCTTTAATAAATATTATAGATACACATGTGTCCCCATACTTTCACACAAAACAAAAGACAGAGCAGGACAACAAACTATTAAATAAGCCAGTGAGCCGGTTGCCATATGTTGAATTAGCCTGACACCTACATCGATGCTGATTCGGTTTAGAATTATCGTGAAATGAGTTAGCGTCATAGTACGCTGGTAGGGTCGAGTACATAATGACTATAACGTTCACAACTCTGCAGGCTTAAAATTGGAAAATCGAAACGAAGTGTTAAAGTATTCGAGTCGATTACCACTACTCGGGTAGAGTGAAATTACTTAGAAAAGATAACATACGTCACGGCTTCGCATATAACCCGCCGTGTGATTCAAGTACAAGTAGCGACAGATCGACGGAAGTTCAAACTAAACACGCTGTTTTGAAATATAGTGGAATGGGGACTGGTTTTGTGCGCAGGGTACCACGCGTTCATTAGTATAGTGGGGGGTCCAGAACAAAATTGTAGGGGAAGTGCAACTACTCTATCTGTTAAGCTCTTTACTGTGGTTGAAGTTAGTGATGCAGATATTCGGATGATTTCGGTACTCGGATTACACGGAATCGGATGACAAGAATATTCGGATTAATCATCCGATGTCGAATTAAATTTTCTCTATAGGTATTAGTAATGTGATATCGCGATTTTTCAATCCTTCTGTCAACAGCAATTGCGATCGTGATTAAAGCGAATGCTAGTGGCACTGATAGTAATTTTTTTCCCCAGATCTAATCGATGAGCGGGGGGGAGAAATCTAAGAAAACATTTTATTATCCAAGTGCACGATTGACAGTTGTTTTTTTGTTTTGTACTTAAAATTAATCCGCCCAGTGAACACGGATACATACCTGGTATGTTTCTCTTACGTAATCTATTCAACATGTTATATCCAAGGATATTGGATGTATGGTAAATGTAAGGTACATGGACTTTAAAATTTCAGCCACAAAAAAAGTTATAGCCATGTAATGGCAACATAACTTGTAACATACTCATATGTGGCAAATATATAACATACATGTAAAGGACATATATTGTATTTCAAAATATTTACCTTAAAATATGTTCTGATGTTACATGTGTGCTATATAACATGCAATTTCCGTGGTATATGCACAAGGGGGTAGCAAATAATATACAGGGTGTCCCCAAATGGGGTTACCTATACCACAAGTGGACCTAAATTTTAGTTTTTCGACAGTCACTATAAAAAATTTTGTTTCTTAAAGAAATACGATGTGTTAAGAAAATGTACTTTTTATGCAGGGCGCTCAAAAATTTCAAAAATATGAATTTTACCCAAGAGCAAACTACCTTTATTTTTCTCATTTAAGGAAAATGCAATTTGAAAAAATTGTTTATTAAATCCTGTTTAATATGTCTTTTTCCCCAATGCCTCACCTCAGTTTTCGTATTTTTCCGTAACAGATACTAAAAAATTTAGGATTATGAAAGAAAAGTATTTCAAATGGCTTTTTTATTAAAAATGAAAAATAAAGGTAGTTTATTCTTAGGCAAAATTCATATTTTCGGAATTTTTAAGCGCCCTGCTCCTTCATAAAAAAAATAATTTTTTTAACATAAATCGTATTTTTTTAAAAATGCAGAAAGTTTTATAGTGACTTTTTGTCCAAAAATTTAAATTTAGGTCATTTGTTGTATAGCTAATCCCATCCGGGGACACCTTGTACTACTGTTACAATGTGGCTCAAGTAAGGAAAAACTAGATGTAAAAAAAGGCCAATCTAAAATAAATAATTTTTATATTCATAAAATACATATATCATAATAATATATTAATCAAAGTCATACAAGAAGGATACGTTCATTTATATAATGAGTTAATCAAAAATAAACCAACTGCCAAATTAATAAAGGAACTAAATGCCAAATTGCACATTCTCTGAACTATATAGTTTGGTTTATTACAAGCAAACTTTTGGTTAACAGAAAACATAAAAGATAAAATAGCTGAAGAAAAATAACATGTACAGAAAAAGTTAGCTGATTGCAAGCTATGTAATAAGGTAAAAAAAATAAAGAAAAGCCTAACAGTATACATGAATCATTTTCATTCCGCTATAAATTACGAAGAAATAAACATTAGCATGGTTACTATAGAGACACGAAAAGTGTATAAGTTTTTGGTAAAACAGAACAGCTTTTCTTACATTAAAAGAAGTTTCAGGGAAAAAGGTAAACATTAAAAGCTTAATGAAGTTTGTTCCAAATGATGCTCGGACTTTTACAACATTTAAAAACTGTGGATTTTGAGGGTGACGTTGAAGGCTACAGTAACACTATTGATTTTGTTATAGACGTAAACGAACAGTAGAAACGAAAATCGCAGGCATATTAATGAGAAGTACGACACTTTGCATTTTCTAAGTGTCTATACACCTACCTACACAAAATATACTATTTTTGACAGTCGAGTTATTATTATATTATCTATATATTATAAACACAGGTAATTTTTAGTTTTATTACTTATTTACTCTAGTGACTGAATAAATGCTTTTTTGAACTATATATTTAACATCCGAATAAAGTTTGGTTTAATGTATGGTTATCCAAGTTTAATTGTACCAAATATCAACTAAAATTCTGAAAGAAAATAGTTAATGAAAAAACAAGAATTCTTCAGTTATTCAAAAAGGAGCTAAAAATTTATTAGAAACAAGAAAAATTCAACAAACGTGACAAATACTCAGATAATGACGAAAACAAATTTCCTATATAAAAAAAAATTACTTACAGACAAACCTGTCAGCATGAATTTGCAAGCAGACTAATACTTAAAACTTAATTATCTTAAAACTAGTTTTTGGCGCCTGGTTTCCTTTTTTCATACATATCTCAATAAATTATGGTACAATAACTGCTCCAGCTTCTTGTTTTCTCTCTGTAGCCTTTGCTTTGACAGTCTGAACCACTCACTAGCGATGTTCTCAAATTCTTTTTCACAATGTGGGAACGTTTCGTTAACAGCAGCTAGAACAATAGTTTATGACAAAATTTTATAACTTTTTGTGTATTACTTACTTAAAAGCAATTTCTAACTTTTTTAGAAATTCTTTGTCTTTACCTATAGGTACCTACAATATGTTACATCGTTGCCCAAGGGCTTTGTTTCCATTTATTACTTATATAAATGTGTAATTTTAATGATTGTGATTATATAATTTAAGCTACAATAAAGCACCTATAATTTTTCTGTGGCTTGAGCTTAGTTAAATTTCATTAAATTTCAAGATTGGGAAACATGTCAATAAAACTCCGACAAATAAGTAGGTAACTAATAAGCGACTTAACACTGCACCGAGGTGCTAATGATTTACACTTCTACGTACTTACCTACAATAGTTTTGATCTCTGAACTTGATTCCACACAAAAACAAAGACGATATTTTTAACATGTTAAAACGCACGCTAGAAGTCACGTTGCACCTCCTTCAGGGTCACTTGTGTTAGGTTAGAATATTAGGATTAGGTTATTTTGCATGATACAGTTATTTTGGTAGGTATAGTTAGGGATATTTGAGTTAATTTCGTATCCTTTTCTAGCACGAACTATGTAATACAGAGTGCGAAAGAGATGTCCTATAATAATTTTATAACCAGATTTACCGGGAAATATAAAACATCACAATATTAAAATGTTATCCAACTGTATGAAGAAACGGGATTATCAAACTAGTTTTTGATCGGCGAGTTTTATTTTTTGTTATTAGATACATAAAAAAAATAAAACAGCCGGTAACACTAATCACTATTTTAATAAATTTATAGAGTATTTAAACAAATAAGTCATCAAGTATTATATAGGCACAATTACATTTTCATTACCACTTAATGGCAACTGAAGACATTTTTGTTTAATATCACAAGCGTTAATTGGTAAAAGAGCTTCTTATTTTCATTGGGCATGCTATTATTATGTTGATTAAACTACACTGGTCACTGATGTTATAACCTAACTATAGCAGCACACTCACTACTACACCAAAACAATATACATAATATATATACTTAACCAAACTTTTTTGACATTCCATATGTAAGCTAGCTTGTTTCATGTTTGTAGTTTACCAAATTACATGATTAAATATATATGTGTAGTGTAATTGTAGAAAAATTTAAAATATCCATGATGATCACAAAATATATAAATGTTATATCTGGTGTAAACATATAAGGTGGGTTGATGTGTAATATGTAGCAATTATCTAAATATCACATATTTTAATGTTATTATTTAACACACAAGCAATATAACTTTAAATGTACATACTGATTACAGAAATACATAATTATTATATAGCGGATAAATACACATAATACTTGTTATTATAATGTAGCAGTTACATAAATATCACATATTTTAATGTTATTATTTAACAAACAGGCAATATAACTTAAAATCTACATGGTGATAACAGACATACATAAATATTATATGGCATGTAAATATACAAAATACTTGTTATTGTAATGCAGCAGTTATGTAAAAATCACATATTATAATGTTTGTATTTAACAAACAGGCATGTTTGTTAATAACTTAAATGTATATAGCATTTGAAGATGGTTTATATAATGGAGATATATTTGGTAATATGGTGCGTGTTACCTTGACAATCTCTCTTTGGTACGTAACAGCCATATGTGTGTTCACTGGGCGAGTATATTTTATTCGGATGAAATTTTAATACTCGGAATCAAGCGAATATTTTGATACTCGGATTAACCGAGTATTTTAATTCGAATTCACCCAACACTAGTTGAAGTCTGCCTACTTTTTAGTAACATAACCTTAAATTTTAAGGGGTGCAACATATTACAATATATTATGACTCTGGGATTGCAAACCCTATACACGGCTTTCCTGCTTTTTTATAAAAATGTACCAACAGCATATAACCCAATATTGCTAGTGTATTTTGGTTTCGCTCTCGAGATAACCTTATCCATTTAAAGATTTTTGTGGGCTAATTGACGTTTTCCATTATTTTGTTCAAAATTCACCTTCTTACATGAAATTCTGTTTTTCTTATCGTAAAATCTACCCTTGGCAATTTTAGCCTTTTTTGCCTAAAAATTAGTTTTGGAAGTTACGTGCCTTTTGCACAATCTTTTTTTTTTGGTACTTAATATTTTGCCTACTAATTTTTTTTTTAAATTTACTAAACACGAGCGTACCTTTTTGATGTGTTATCGTGAAGCAACATAAAATTCATAGTCAAATTTCGGAATAGTTCTGGATTTTTTGCCTGACGTGTCGAATGTCGTTAACAATACTTTAGGCATAGTTTCCAAAAATTTGCTTTAATCTGATATAAAAAGTCCTCTGAGTCGAGAAATTTTCCTAAGTTGATCTTTGAGATTTCTCAATTTAGATTCATTTTCCTAGATTCTATAACGACAGGGGGCTAAAACTCCAGGTATACATTTGCGTCATTTCTTTTCCTATTATACTGACACTAAATTTGGTCAAATGCTTTTGAAGCCGTTTTACTGTACTTATAATTTTTTTAAATCAATTATATTAAATCCTAAAACTAAAATTAAGAATATACTTGCTTCATAACAAATTCAACTGGAACCTTTACATTAGTTTTAAGTGGTTAGCAGTTTATTCTTATAAACCAAATCTTTTTTCACCCTGTATTTAACCCTAGAATGGTATTGTACGTAAAATTTACGTGTGCAAGATTAATAATTTGCAGATGCAGAGCCATACGCCTGCAAATTTTCTCGAGCCCCCAGCTATGCTTGCCTAAATATCTTAGCGATAGGCGTTTATATTGCCAGTTTGCAAGTACTCGTGTTGGAGGTTACATTTATTATTTTCTGGAGCTCTGCGTATAAATATTACTCAAAAAAGGTTGCCGTAATTACTGTCATCTGTGTCAATCTGCAAAAAGAAGCATGACCACGTCGTACTGTTTAAAATGTGAGAAACCCATATGTGGCGCTCATCGGGAATTTTTTTTTAAATTGTATTGCATTTGGCTTAGCCTTTTTAAAAAACTTACTTGTTCATTACTAACTAGATAGTTTTAAGTTACCATATATATTATTTGTTTACTTAGTAAAATAAACCATTAAGCAAAATATTAATTGAGTTTTATTAATTTATTTAACCAAATTTTAACTTAAAGCTTATAAAAAAGATATGTACGTAAAATTTACGTATTGATACCAATACAGTACCACAAAATATCGTTACCGTTCTAGGGTTAACAAAAAACATGCCACATCTGTCATTCCTATCAGGTATATTATTTTACTTAATGAAATACAAGATGAAATAAAAATGATTTATTATTGTATAACATTTGCTTCAACAATCATTAAAGTTTCTATAAAATAATCACTGTATTTCACCACATGAAGATATTGTAACTTTCTCCGTTGGTTTACCACTTTTTGTACCACATCGTTCCATTCGTTTCACAACATCCATACCACTAATAACATGACCGAAAGCCACATGTTTGCCATCTAACCAGTCTGTTTTAGATGTACATATAAAAAATTGTGATCCATTTGTATTTGGTCCTGAATTGGCCATTGATAATGTCCCTGGTCCGACATGTCTTAATTCAAAATTTTCATCAGCAAACTTTCTCCCATAAATTGATTTACCACCTGTACCATTATGGTTCGTGAAGTCACCACCTTGACACATAAAATCCGGGATGATTCTGTGAAATAAGCTACCTTGAAATCCATATCCCTTTTCATGTGTGCACAAACAGCGAAAATTTTCTGCTGTACGTGGAACAATATCAGCTCGAAGCATCATGGTTATCCTGCCAACTTCTGTCTTACCTATTTTAATGTCAAAATAGACTTGAGGATTTTTAACTTTCTTAGGTTCTACTTTAGCAGCATCATTATCTACCTCCTCCTTCGAATCGGTTTCTTCATTAATTTTTTTATTTATAGTTTCACCAGCATGTTGTTGCAACCAGGTGTCTTCTGACCATACAGGCCTTGTGGAACCTTCTTTTATCCTCTGTGGTTTTGCCAAATTTACTCTGATTGTTCTACCGAAGAGTTCTGAATCATTCATATTATCTATGGCAGCTGCTGCATCTTCAGCACTTTCAAATTCTATAAAAGCAAAGCCTCTGTGCTTTTCAGATTCATAATCCAGAGGTATTTGTACATCTACTATATCTCCAAAAGGTATAAACGCTGCATTTAACACTTTTTCATCAACTTCCTCTGCTAACCCTCCCACATAAATCGTTCTTTTAGTGCTGGTACTCATATTTTGTCCATATATTTAATATCAATATATACAAGGAGCATTAATTGATGTTAATGCTGTATTTTGTAATTAAACAATGAACAAACATAACCATAGATTAAAGTAGTGATGCGCGATATATATCGATGTATCGAAAACATCGATATTGCGATGTACGATATCCGATATTTTTATATCGATAACTTACATTTTTAAACATCGATGAAATATCGATGTAATAGCAAAAATATCGGACAGTATTTTATAATAAAAAAATTAAGCAAATCTGAATCATTTGGGTTGTGGTACACCTGTTTGTTAGGATTCGCTTTGCCCAGCTCGTCAAAAAATTTGTAACGAGGAGAATCTCCCTTCCCCTCGTCTATCAAAAGAAAAATTTGGATCAGGGACCCCCCCCCCCCCCGCTTATCAGAAACTTTAAAAAAATATCGATAATTTACAATATCGATGTTTTTCACCCGATAAATATCATATATCGATGAGTCTATTCGATGTTACCATCGATATGAAATATCGATACTTTCGGTTCGATGTCGCATCACTAGATTAAAGAATATTATATACATCGACCTACTATAAATAGACTGCGCGTCCCAAAAAATTGTGTTGTCAGCATCTTAGGCAACCAGCAATACAGATTAAGGGCATTAAGGGTAATGTTTATTATTCACACAACCCTCACAAATAACTTATTTATGTTTAATTTCAGGGACTAACTTCAAAATATGCCATAAATTTAAAATTACAATTTGGAATTAGTAGGTATCTTTATTTTATTTTTAAATGTACTTAATTTTTTGTAATTTGAACAATTGTTGTATTTCTTCTATATTTGTGATAAACAATTATAATTAATATTGTTTTCAATTAAAAACCAGTCAAAAATCGTATTTGTAACAATTTGTAGTATTCTCTTTAACAACACCTTGTGTTTCTAATAGAATTACGCAGCTTTTTGCCCTTAATGCGTAATGTGGGTTGCCTAAAATGACTCTATTATGTTGACAACATTCCACTTGCATTCTAACATAAGGAACGCACGGTCCATTGTGTAGTATGTCAATGATTATATATGATAAACATAACAAACGATAACATAACACATAACCTCAACTAAACATCAAAGAGGGATTAGATAGAGGGGAACCTCCCATATGGCCACAATGTATTTTTCCATACAAGGTGTTCCACCGCCAACTGGCGAGTCGCGGGTAGCATTAAATCAAGATTTGTAGAGTAAAAGCAGGTTCTATCATATTCAGTTTTGGCGAGACGTAAGTGCGGTGATGAAAAGTCAGACTATCCTTGTTCTTCGAACGTGCAGTAGCGGTGCAGTTATCTCTTTCTAGAAGGACTGGTCCGAAATATGGCTATAAGTATACTATGGTCTGCGTCTGTAGTGTTATATTCTACAACTTATCCTGATTACCATCATGCAAAACGGTGACTCAAAATACGAGGTAATTACCCCCTACCTCAGGCGGGTCATTGCGAGCTCGTTCCAGTTACGAGTTCTTTGCTTAATTATTAACATTACACAAATTATTACAATATTTTGAATTAGGCTCTGCATCTGATGTGATTTCACACCAGCTGCTCATTGCCTAATGACATTTTTTGGTGGGGATTTTCCTGTCTCAACAATGCAAATTTAAAATAGTGCATGTGCTTTTTCTACAATTATTTATATTTGTTAAATTTTTCAGTTATGTTAAGTCGTAAGACATAAGACTATTTTACTTCCTTAATGAACCTACTAGGTAGGTAGGAGTAGGGTAATTGTGTTAATTTATTTTATTCTGTCTCGACCTCGTTCCTGCCCAGCCCTTCAACTGCCGCGGAGCCTTGGCTAACGGATGTCCGGCTGGACACGGAAACGAGTGTCAAGAAATTGTATTTTAAATATGAAATAAATCTGATTTGATTTGGTGGGGATCGTGAGTTACGAGGCAACCGCATACTCTAAAAATCTCGGCATTAGGGAGTTATCGCGAAAGATAACGTATGTACGTTAAACGTTATCTTTGACATCTACGCTTGCGTATGTTTGTTTTTTTACGTGAAAACCAATATGCGCTTGCTTAGATGTCAAAAATAACGTTTAACGCAAATACGTTATCTTTTGCGATAACTCCCTATTATCCCCCGCCATCACACATAGCGGGAAACTCAAGGTCCTCAATCCGTGTACCCTGTGTGGGTCAGATGCGCAACGGAACTAGTGATGTGTCGTATTTGTATGAATCGTATAATAATACGACTCTTTCCGATGATACGTATGGTACGAATCTGTACAATGGATACGGTTTCGCATTCGTATCTAGTGTACACTGACCTAATGCGAACAATGCGGTTCGATTTCGTATCGGTAGATACGTTTTATGTGTTTCCAACTTCTGTCCTCTTGTCGAGATTCACAATACATAACGACCAAAAAAAAAAAAACCTAGACTGTCACACATCTGTTTATATTTCTCAGTAGTTTTAAGGATTTAAGACCAAAATGTTGTTGCATAGGCAAAGATACGATATACGAATTCAATTGTACAATAGTACAATTATGCGCAGTTTGATTTTCTCGCATACTAGCATCTTGATATACGTTTAGTACGAAATACAAATACGAAACTTCTGATACGAATCTTTCTGCATACGATACGAATCTTTGAAAAGAGTCGTATTGCCCATCACTAAACGGAACATTCAGCTTTCTCTGCTGTGATCCAGCCTTCAATTTCTGGTGGGAAATTTAAATACGGAAGTACCGAGTTAACGCCCTCTGCAGGTCAGATGCATAACTAAATCCGCCACTACCCACTACCACCATCACCGGGAAATTTAAACTTTGAGGCATTGCACTCATACACTTGATTTCTTAAAAATTAAGGAGAAAAAAAGAAGCAATAAACATGAAAAAAAATCACTTTATTTTAAGAAATTGACATTTTGTGTTGCACCCTTAACAAAACAAATATTACGAGTAATAATAATAATAATAATAATAATCACTTTATTTCCTTTTGACCTGCTACAATACAAGTTTTGGACGAGTCAAATATAAATTACAACTAAGAAAAAATACATAGTATACAAACATAGTCAAAAAAACTAAATACAATAAAAAATAATAATATTACACATACTTTAGTCAAAGTTAAAAATTTAATAAATAACAAACAAACAAAATTTAAACAAACAATAAATATATTAACAACATAAAAAATAAACCATATATGGCTCATATATCAAGTAGTAGTAGTACAGAAGTTGTAAAATTCATGATAACTGTAAAAACATTGGGCAATCAGGAACCTCCGAACTGCACTTTTAAAACAATTGAAGCTGTTAGCATCTTTTATTTTTTTTGGTAAAAGGTTGTACATCTTGATCGATGTGATAAAGGGACCTTTATTTACTTGGCTTATTCTATATGCTGGTATATACACATTACCGCTGCGAGTGTTATACTTATTTATATCGTTACATTTTGGTAGATCATTAATATTTTTTCTCACATAACACACTGTAAGATATACATACAATAAACAGTAAGTATTCCATGCTGTTTAAAGTAAGGTCTACATGATGTAGTGTAACCTAGGTTAAACATGCTTCTTATAATTCTCTTCTGCATGATAAATACTTTTTCAATTCCTGAAGAATTACCCCAGCAAAGTAAACCATATGAAAGTGTAGAGTTTATACAGCCATAATAAAAAGTTTTTAGTGTATCACTATTAACTGAATCTCTTATTTGTAAAATTGCAAAGTTTTTACTAGCCAAGTTTTTTATCACACCTTCAGTATGGTTTTGCTAAGATAAATGTTTATCCAGCTGAATACCTAAAAATTTTACACTATCATTTTGACAAATAGACCTGTCATTAGCTCTAACCAGTACACTTAAATCATTTTTAGTTCCAACTGGTGAGTATAACAGGAGGTCAGTTTTTTGTGCGTTCAGCACTAGTCCATTTTTATTACACCAAATTGATATTTCTTCTACACATTTCGTAGCATTTTTACTAAGTGTATCAATATTTTGAGCAGTAATAATAGCCGAAGTATCATCAGCAAAAAGGGTTAAAAAAAAACTGTTACCGTTTACGTTTTCAATTATGTCATTAATAAAAATTATAAATAATAATGGACCTAGCACACTCCCTTGTGGTACGCCTGTCAACACATTTACATTTTCTGAAAAACATGTCATGTCATCTTGTACGATTTTTACAGTGTTCTCCCCTTCAAATATGAATTTATCCAACTTAAGCCATACCACGAACGCCATATATCTCAAGTTTTTTTAATAATAATTTATGATTTATGCAATCAAATGCTTTTGAGAGGTCAAAATATATACCAATTGATTTTAGATTGTTATTAAAGTTGTTGAGAATTTTTTCATAAAGGGAGAGAACAGCATCCTGTGTAGATCGGTTTCTACAAAACCCAAACTGCCTCGTTACTAATACATTATACTTTTGAAGGAAACATGTTAATCTAATTTGAAATGCTTTTTCAAATATTTTAGAGAAAACAGATAAAAGTGCTATCGGTCTATAATTATTTATATCATTTGGATCATTTTTTTTGTAAACGGGTATTACTAAAGCTAATTGATCTGGAAAGTGGCCATTTTCAAATGATAAATTAATAACGTATGTCAGTATAGTAAGAAGGTATTTTGATACATCTTTTATTATGCGGCATGGGACTTCATCCTTGCCTGATGACTTTTTTCTGCATACAGAAGAAATAATATCTGAGATTTCTTTCTCCGTAACAGGGGTTAAATATATTGTCCTGTCATTATGCTTACTTATTTGTGTTGTTGAAGTGTCAATATCAAAAGAGGAAGTAAGTTTGTTAACAGAATTAATAAAGTGACTATTGAATCCATTTGCAATGTCTTGAGTATGATCTAAAAATGTCCCCTCTTGGTTTTTTATTGTTTTTGGTAATTGTCTGTTTCTATTTTTCCCTTGCGCATTTTGCTTAATTATATTCCACATTGCTTTGGTTTTATTTGGTTCATTGTTTATTTTTTGTTGATTATAAGCCCTTTTTGTAGTCTTAATATTTAATTCATGATTTTTTTTTAGAATATTATATCTAACTTTAAGTTCTGGGTCATTAGAGGTTTTTACTTCTTTGTACAATTCCCTGATAAAAATGCCATCATTAATAATATTTTCTGTTATCCATTTGTTTCTTTTTTTGTTTATTATTTTATTTGTTTTTATTATTTTTTTAGGAAATGCCATATTAAATAAACTGAAGAATAGATCCTGAAATACTTCAAATTTTTTGTCACAACTTGTTTCCAAGTAAACCTCGTTCCAGTTTTCTTTCGACAGTAAAAACCTAAAGTACTCAATATTCTCATCAGAAAACACTCTTTTTTGACAACTTTTTGGCATTTTGTTGCCATATGCAATTTACAAATAATTAGTTGAGCATTGTGGTCGGAGATACTGTTATTTAATTTATATTTACATTTACCTTATTATAAATAATATTGATGGAAACAGCTTCAAATTTCTGCTCCGTTACACCAACTGAACACAGATTTTTTACACTAAACTCAATGTCATCCCTCACTAATATTGCTACTCCACCACCTTTAGCTTCAGTTCGACAATAATAACTTGCCATATTGTAACTAGGAATTTTCAGTACTTCCACTTCTTCATTTGAAAGCCAAGTTTCTGTGAGACAAACTACCTGTGGATAGCTTAGTGTGTGTAAGAAAACACTGACCATATCTGTTTTCTTTCTGATACTGCGTACATTTAAGTTAAGTATACGAAGATCATCAGTTACTTCTGTTTTATTGTCTGTAGATGTCTTGGGTATAAAAAATTATTATTAAGAACTTCCAATGTGTCACCGGAACAGCTAAATTCCATAGTGGAAACATCTGAAACAACTAGTGTGTCAATTAGGATTTTCACCTTCTCTTTTGATAATAGCTCATTTCCAACTTCTATATTAGCTTGACTTTTGGTTGTGCTTACTGAATCTGGGTTTGATGACAAGTTGGTTTTTTCAAGATTATCTTCTAAATGCATATCCATTTTATCTGTGTTATGTGATCCAGCAGAAGTATTAGTTTTTTTTGTTTTTACATTTTCTATCCTTAGTGGATCTAATAGTTCACATTTTTCTAATAAGTGAACGTAAATAGTATTATAAATAATTTATAAAATAAATGATTTAAAAAATATTCTACAATTCAATGACACTGTATAATAACTAGAAATTTGTATAAAACTGACAAAACGATATAATAGTTCAGGAATATATACATTTTCTCTAAATCTACAAGTTACAGAAACTACACAGCTACAGCTAAGATCACATATTTCTATCAAAGATGTATTCAATACCTACCCATTTTTATCACTAGATCTATCATAGTTCATTACTTATGCTACAATTTTGTATTATACAGAAAATAAAAATACTATCATAAGAAACTGCCATCGCACTTTTAAATGTATTTTCACACAAGACTTTACCAACTGTCATAATATTATTTTGAGGCGTGGATTTTTGTCAAACACTTTTACTGTTAATAACGTACCAGCATCTGTATATAAAACATGCCTTCATTACATGTTTTATAAATCTGCTTCTTGTGTTGTGTCCTTTAGTTACACATGTCCTGGTATTTGAGGCTAGTAGTGGTCTCGGGTATCCCTAATATATCATTTGATCGCACAGACAATAATACTTGTGAACCTCAGTCCATCCTGTAAATTGCGCCCATTTTTCGTAACTGAAATAAAGTTGAACTGTAAGCAACTCGTTTGGCTAGAATAATTTATGGGAAAAGTCATTTCAAGTTATTTAAATAAATTTAAAATATTCTACACTCCTATTTTGAAATTATCCCACGAAGTTCTCAACAATGTAATAGTAACTTGCAAGCATTTACCTATTGCTAAACGTGAAATTTAATAAGAATATCAGAGCAATAACGCAATAACCCAAAGTCTGGTTGTATCTGTACAGAATAACTCCTGACGTCATGGAAGATGATATAAGGCAGTATTTAAAGATAAAAACTAATGACAAGAAGAGTTCATCATTAAGGATCTTAAGGAACCTGGAAGCAACAGATTTAAAACTTTTATGGTAGCAGAAGACTTCCAATACAAAGAAACTTTTTATGAGCCCTCCTTTTGGCCTAAAGGAGTTTTCTTCAGAAGATTTGATTTTAATAAGCATTTTGAAAAACATAATACAAGACATATTATTGACAACGAAAATGATGCTAGACCAAATTTTTTTTTAGAAGTAACATCATAGAACCTGATGTACAAAAAGAAACAAGGAATGCCGATAAACCTGCTTCACATAATCCTATAAACAATTGTATAAGAATTTGTCATCTGAACGTAAGAAGTATCCGCAACAAGGTTCAAGAAGTTGACTTTTTACTTCAGTCTTTGGAATTTCCAGAGATTGTATGCTTAATAGAAACTTCATGTAACTATTCTGAAATTAATCATATAAAATTGCATTTTTATAACTTAACTGATTATCACCGTAGAAGTCGATCAAGTTTTTGTGGCGTTGCCATCTTTGTCAAAGATAATATAAAATTTAAAATTAAGACCTGTGATGTGAAGAAAGTAGATTTTGAGTATGATTTTATCGAAATTGTTTTAAATAATGTCTCAGCTCTAGTAGGATGTTTTTATCAAATTTATCATTCGATTCTGATTATTTTATTTCTAATATCGATGAGTATAAGTTGCTTAAGCCAAACTCAGCCGCTTTTATTTGTGGGGACTTTAATTTTAATTTTGATGACAATATTGTTTGTAGCAAAGCTGAAAAATTATCAGATGTTTTCTCATCATATGATCTTAAAAACTGTATTCATGAATATACACGAATTGATACAAAAAAGAATAGCAAAACTATTATTGATAATATATTTTCCAATATTAATACTGAAATTTTAAACCCGAAGGTTATTCAGTGTGATATATCAGACCATTTTCTACAAATTGTATATTTCTCATACACATGAGAAAACGAGTGACAGTTCTTATATACTTAGAAGATCCTTTAACTCAGAAGAAAACATGAATTATTTTAAATATTTATTGTCCTTAGAATCCTGGCCTTTTGATTTCTGTGACAACACGAATAGTGATGATAAATTCACAGAATTTCACAATAAAATTACAGAAATATTGAACATTGCCTTTCCATTAGAATTAATCGAAATTAAAAAACATCAAAAACCAAAAAAAACCTTGACTAACCCAAGACTTGATCAATGAGGTCATATTTTTAAGAGATGTCTATAAATCGTATAAATCGTATGACAGAGAAGTCCACATAAGGTACAATATATTAAAAGAGTCATGTAAGGAAAATAAATACACCTAAAAAACTCTATAACGATTCAGTAATGCTCAATTCAGAGAATAAATCCAAAACTGCATGGCAAATAATTAAAAACCAATACCAAAATTTAAAATCAAAAAACTTCCCTGAAGAATTTATTGATGTTAATGGAGATTTATTGTCTGATATGCAATCAGCGGTTGAGGCATTTAATAGCTTCTTTGTTAATTCTATTAAACAACTTACTAGTAATATGTCAGTGGATAAAAATTCAAAAATAAATTTCAACAGTCGATCCATTTTTTTGTCACCAGTCACAGTAGACGAAATGAGTATAATAGGGCCCCACATTTAATACAGCGATATAAAAAAGCTCGCAAAAAATGTAAAGGGTACCGACCGCCTTTGGTTAATGTACCGCCCGCCGGTCCACGTTGTCTATCGCTAGTCCACGTTGACCACATAGTTTATTCTAACTTATCATAATTCCGGTAGAGAAAATTTCAGCCAATTATATTCAGTGGGAGTGCCCTACATTGTTGTTAGGAAATATATGACCATTTTTTTGTGATCATAATAAAAGAAGCCAAACACTTCTATGGCCTTTTATGTAAATAGACTGAAATTGATACATTGTCGGTACCCTTTACGTTTTTTTGTGAGCTGTTTATATTGCTGTATTAAATGTAGGCCCTACTATACATCATTAATTCTGTGTCCTTAAAGAATTCATCAGGTACAGATGGTATACCATGAGCAGATGACATATAGATCATTAAACAATTATACAATAGGAAATTATAAAATATCACTAACAAACTGTGATTGGTCACATTTTTACCAAACCCCTGATCTTGATCAAATGACCGAAATTTTATTAAATAATGTAAAAAATTGCTACGATACTTCTTTTCCCATCAAACAGTACAAAAAGAAAAGACATAATATTAAATACAGTCAAAACATAAAAGTTATGAGAGATAAGCTTATAATGATATATGACTTAAGTAAATTTGACAGCAATCTCAAAGTTGATTACAATAAACTCAAAAAAGATTATAAACGAGCTCTTAAAAATGAAACTATTAAGCACAATACTGATCTTATAGCTAATTCAAAAAACAAGCAAAAACGGCATGGTCAATTATTAAGGAAACCTCTAATCATAATCAACTATCTCGCGAAATCAGTGCTGATGATCTGAATAATTATTTTGTTAACATAGCCAATGAAATTCTGGAAAATTTAAATTGCAGTAATTCTGATTATATAAATCTATGTGGGAACAATAGCGTACCTTTTTCCTTCTTTTTAGAACCAGTCTCGGAATATGAAGTTAGTTATCTAATAGACAAATTAAGTACATCTAAATCTAGAGACTATTACGGTCTAAACAGTGATACTATTAAAATGGCCAAAGATGAGCTCTTACCTTTCATAACTTATTTCATTAATTTGTGTTTTGAACAAGGAATATTTCCTGACTGTCTAAAAATATCTAAAGTAACGCCTATCTTTAAAAAAGGTAATGTGGATCAAGTCAACAATCACAGACCAATATCAATTATTCCAATTCTATCTAAATTGCTTGAATTAGCTTTTAATGTAAGTCTAATACTGTATTTTGAAAATAAAAACTTACTAAATCCCAGTCAATATGGTTACCGTAAAAGTACTTCTACTATTAAAGCATTAACCGATATGATTGTATTTATAACAGATGCACTTGAAGATGGACATATGGTAGCTGCTTCTTTCTTGGATTTGTCTAAAGCTTTTGATTGTGTGTCTCCTGACATATTATTAATAAAATTAGAGAGTCTCGGTATAAGAGGATCTGCACTTTCTTTCATTAAAAGCTATATGTTAGACAGACGTCAGTGTGTTAGCAGTAATGGTGAAATCTCTTCCTTAAAGTCCCTCAAGTTTGGTGTTCCTCAGGGGTCGATATTAGGACCAACGTTATTTATTGTTTATATCAACGACATATCAGATCGCATCTCTAGTAAAATTATTGCTTATGCTGATGATAGTACTCTTCTTTCAGCCCATAATAACATGGATAATCTCACTAATATGTCAGCAGATGCACAACAACAAGCCGAGCAATACTTTTCTAATGTAAAACTAAGTCTAAACACTCAAAAAACGCAAAATTTAATATTTCATCTAAACACACGAATTCATATTGACAATAATAATCCAGTTAAGTGCTTAGGTGTTACTTTAGATAGCAAATTGACATGGGAAAGCCACATAAATTGCATGTCCAGAAAATTGTCCAGTAGCATATATTTGCTGAAAAAACTTAAAAATCAAATCGATCAAAATATTATCTTGACTGCATATCACGGACTCTTTCATAGCATAATGTGCTATGGAATTTTACTGTGGGGCGGCTCTGCACACACTGTCAAGATTTTAAAATTGCAAAAGAGAGCTATCCGAGTTATTACGAATTCAAAATATATCGAAAGCTGTAGACCTTTGTTTAAAATATTAGGTGTTCTCACTTGCACTAATCAGTATATTTTAGAGTGCATTCTTTTTGCTAGAAACCATCTGTCTCATTACCAAACTCAGAATTGCTACAAAACAAGGAATGAATCTGTTGTAGTTCCTTTCTTCCGTCTGACTAGAAACATAAATTCATTTAGATATCTATCTGTAAAATTCTACAACCTACTGCCAAATAGCTGGAAAACACTTAAGGATATTGCGTTCGCCAAGAAAGTAAGAAATTTTCTGAAAGAAAATGTCTTTTATGAGATAGATGAATTTTTCACGTACTTTAATTGTTTTTAAATGTAATTGTCTGTATTGTTGATCTTAATTGTTTATTTAATGTTATATTCCAGTTTATAATTGTAGTACTTTTACATTGATGTTCTTATGCCATTGTTTTTTATTTTATCTTAACGTAAGTGTCTATATTAATCTTTGTATCTGACGAGTGTAAACAATATTGTATTGTCACACACAATAAATAAACTACTACTACTACTACTACATGTTCTTTATTAAATACCGTCACAGATTATATAACAAAACCTCTTGTCCATCTAGTAAATTTGTCTTTCCAGGAAGGCATTTTTCCTTCATTATTAAAACAAGCAGTAGTTGTTCTCATACATAAGAAATCTGATGAATCAATTCTGTCTAATTATAGAGGTATTGTGCTATTATCAGTTTTTTCTAGTGTATGAAAAATCGTACTATAATCGACTTAATGACTTTTTAAGCAAGGAAAAAATTTTGATGAACAACCAATTTGGATTTAGAAGTGGTTATTCAACACAAGATGCCATCTTATCATTATACAACTTTATACTTAACAGCTTTGAAAACAAAAAGAAATGCGCATGTGTATTCTTTGATTTGACATATGCATTCGAAACCGTAGATCATAACCTTCTAATAGGCAAATTGGAGAAATACGGCATTAGAGGACCCGCTCTTGATTGGTTTAAGACATATTTACTAGATAGATGTCAAAAAGTCTCTTTAACGGTTAATAGGATTTACAATTCTGGTCTTGACTACGTTCCAAGTGGGGTATCCCAAGGAAGCGTATTGGGACCATTATTGTTTATAATATTTATCAACTCATCTTGGAACTGTCAAATAACTTGGACTCCAAATAGACTCTTCCCTATCATGGAGTGATCAAACAGATGCGTTATTAAAAAAAATTGTTTTGTAGTATGGCAAATGAGACAGCATGTCAGCTTACACATCTTGAAAATGTATTACTTTGCATATATACAATTGTGTCTCAACTACTGTATAATCTGCTGGGGAAGTTGTTCTCGGATAAGATAACATTTGCATGATGACATTTAAATCTCCACGTGACTCTTGCAGATCTTTATTCAAAGAATTAAATATTCTAACTGTCCCATCTTTATACATTTTTAACTGAGTATCTTATGTGAAATCTCATATGGACAAATATATTCCAGAAAACGATAGTTTGGCATATTATCTAAAGGAAAATTTAAACATCACTGTTCCACAACATAGACTAACTACTGTTGCCAAGGATCCTAGCATAATGTCTATTAAGTTATATAATAAACTTCCAATTGAAATTAAAAAGATAAAAAATATTAAACCTTTCAAATGTACAGTACGATCCATACTAACTAAAAATAGTTTCTGTTCTATCAGTGAGTATATGAACTGCGATTCCGTCATTTTGACATAATGAATTTTAATTTTATGTGCATATGTATATATTGTTTTTATTATTATACTGTATTTTTTTAATGTTAATTTAATTTATATTGTACTTTCACCTTGCAATTTGAATATGTAAAATCTTTTGTTACTTTTGTGACTAATATTAATAAGCCTTATCTTGTTTGACTATATTTCGATACTTGCAAAAATATAAACTCCGTCATTAACTGCTAACAACTTGCTAAATGATAAAGAACTTCGTAAGACAGCAAGCCGGTATTTAGCTGCAAAACTTTAGCAAATTTTACATTAAGATACAACTTACCACGAATAAAATCCTTATAATACCACTGTAATTTGTTTTTTCTTGTGATGAGTACCCATTTCAAATTTTCTTTTCCTCGACATTGAAATGGTATCCACAATAAAAAGATTTGGTCCTTGTCTGGTGGCTTACTTGGATCTTTCATTACATTGGGCAATCATGATTGGAACAGTTAAGAACAGTATTTCCAGTGAACCGGTGGTATTTTTTACACAGTATGGCATGAAAAACCTCCTGTACTTATATTTATACATAACTGGATGCTGTTAAACTATATCAAATTATAACCTATGAACGTCAGTTGAATTTGTCATTAAATATAATGTCAGATTCAACTAATGTGATTCTCTTTTTTCTCCGTTGCTATCAACCAGTTCTAATTTAGAACAGTGTCGTTTTATAACTAACATCTCTGCAGACTGCCGTTTTAAACGCATGTATTTTTATAATTGATATTATATTATAAGGCCTTATTTTCAATTTCTACATGTTTCTAATGATTTTTGATGAATAAATGTTAATCTTTTAACACAGATTCTCCTCAAATTTTAACGTGCAACAACCCAATTGTAGGTATTGGGCTTAGGAATATCCTATTTCGGAATTATCACTAATAATCAAGTTTAAAAAAAGTAAATGTTTGGTGTGGCATAATGCATCACAGAATAATTGATCCTTATTTTATGGATGGAAATTTAAATCAAAATACTTCTTAGAAATTCTGAATAATTTTGTTTTGGGCAAACTGGACAGTGGAAATTTAGAAAAATAATTTTTCAGCGTGATGGATGCTCAGCACATTCTTTATTCTAGTTAGACAATCACTTCCACGACAGGTGGATTGGCTGCTACGGACCAACAATATGGCCAGTCCGCTCACTAGATCTAATCCCTCTGGATTACTTCTTATGGGAGCAGTTAAAGCATAAAGTATGTACAAACAATTTCGAAGATGACGAAATGTATTAAAGCAAAAAATTGTTGATGCTGTTGCAACCATAAATGAATAGTTTTCAAATTTTGCAATTAAGCTCCGCATTTAAGTATTTCATCATAATGGAAACACTTTGTTAAATAAAATTTTCAATGAAAATGTAAAAAAAGGGGCCACCCATAAATGACATCACGCTCCAGGGGGGGAGGGGGCCCTGTAATTACGTGACTAAGTGTGATAAGGGGGAGGGGGGGGGGGGGTCTGACTCAGTGTGACGTAACGAATTGTGAATGAATCAAGAAAAGAAAAATATTGTAAAATATTTCCACTAGCACCCCCCCCCATGAGGCGAACAAATTGTGAATAATAAATAACGGAATCGAAAAAACATAAGGCGGGTCTAACTCAGCGTGACAAAATATGACAATGGGGGGGAAGGGGGTCTAAAATCTCAAAAATTGGCGTGACATCATTTATGGATGGCCCCAAGAAGGTAGTTTGCTTAAAGTCGATTTCATATTTTCTAATTTTTAGAATACCCCGTATAATTTACCTTAAGTTTGACTCCTAAGACAAGCCAAATTTTTTATAAGAATGACTTTCGCGGCAGATAAAAAATAACAGAGTTTACAAGAGTGCGGTGTCCCATCCGGGGACACGCTGTACAGTATAAAAATTTTTATTGAAATTGTTTAAAAAAAAAGTTCTAAACTTTTTTGGTAGACACCTATTGATATGAGCAAAGTTATTTGTTGTTTTTAGGCTGTTTCAACTGAGCTCGAAAAGACTGTCAGTGTATACCAATTAACGATTTTGAAATTTCCTGACTTCCAGGTTTTCCAGGACATTTCAGTAAAAATATCAAAATTTTTTTCTATTTTTCTGCTCGAAACTTAAACATAATACATTTTCCCTGACTTTTTTTATAGATTTATAAATTCCCCGATTTCTCTGACCAAAATCAAATTCCCTGACTTTCCAGGTTTTCTCCGTTTTCCAAATATATACACCCTGACTGTACATTTGTACCTACTTAATCTATGAAACTCTTCATGGCTTTAAATACGTCTTACTACAGTTTCAATTAATTTATTTATAAATGAAACATGAAACATAAAGATGAAATACGATTTTACTGATTTAAATACAGATATCTCAGATAAAGGAATATATAATTTAACTTTTAACAATTACATTTAAAATTTCAAGATCAGGTCATAGGAGGTGCTTCACTAAAATAGGGCGCAGATGATTTGACTAGTAAAGTGTGACAAACATCACAAACTTTTGATGGACGACTATTAGGGCCCGACATTACTGTTCGAGTAAGGCAGGGCTGGCAGAAAATTTGCCCACAGTGTCTGCAATGCTGTTTTCGTTTTGATGAACTAAAACCTGAATGACACGAAGGGCATTCTTCAACATCTTCTTCATGTTGCCATCGAACCTGAGTGTCAGATTCACGAATTTTCTCTAATTGCACCTAAAAATAAAAAAAAAATGACTAAATAAATTTAAACTCATTAACATGGCAGCCATTGAAAGCTCATTTTTTGAGATCAATGCACCAATCAAATGTAATTATTAGTGGTAAACTGAACTAGATCGGCTTTTGAGAGCACCAACATGCAGTTTTATCATATATACAGGGCCCAAGGCAGGTGCGAGCAGTACTCTCGCACTAACTGCTTGAAAACGCAAACTTTTATATAACTTTTCTCTTTCCTATACAATTTGTTTATTTAGTAGCAACGCAAAGTTACTGCTGTCGCCGCCGTCTGTCACGCTTTCGCTACTTGCTAGCTGTGTAAAACAGTCTAATACGTAACGCAAACTTACTTTTGTTTTTTGTACAATCTGACTGTAAACTAGGTAAGTTACTTAATTTATATAGTTACCTAGAGATTCATAGTACATACAGATAGATGATGGTAAGACTTACTGCGTATAATATGCCTACCTATGCACTTCATTAAAAGGTAGCGTGTGCGTGACGTCACAGTCTGAGACCTTAGGAAAAACAAACTGTCAAATGGCAACTGACTGAACTTTTCGTAATATTATTGTTTCTCTGTATATTATACATACAAAATGACAAGTTTTAGTTTATTATTAATTGTGGAAGTCTGACAATCCGAAACTATGCCAATTTTTATAAGATAACCTTCATTTACAACCAGAAGAAGTTAGGGGTTAACAGACTGCAACTGGTTTCAAACAATTCAAAGAAATTATTTTACAAGAGTCTTCCAAGGATTTTATTAGTGGTAATTTGTTGCGTATTATTGTAAGAATTTGATTTTTAACGTGAGTTTATGTTGTAGGAAAAACAGCCGTATTACAAGACCATGATGATACATCCAGTTGGCCATCCTCTCTCAATAAGGGATATAATTAAAAACCTATATATGAAATTGAAACTGTTTATGACAATAATTAACTATTGCTACTCAAACGAGCAATAAACAATTCATAGTAAAGAAAATTAACATTTAATATTGGTTTGTCAGTATTTTTAATAATTATTTCTTGTTTAAATTTTAGTTGCGTGAAGGTGTGGAGCTGTACCGAGGGCAATGGTAGAAATTATTCTAAATAAGTACACTGCAAGAGGAAAATTTGCAGGCTTCATAAAGATATTTGATGAAGTACATAAATTAAGAAAGTAAATTCCAAAGTACCTACCAGCTGTCAACAACTGATGCAATGTGCCCTTTTAAAGTATATCGTGTAGTGTTTAGAAACTCAATGTTGGACTATTGAACATTGAAGAAGTATAAAATTAAAACTTTGAAGTGGTCTAAGTCCAGTGAACACATAAACAAAGTATGAATGGGCTATGAAAGTGCTGAATTGTAGCTATAAAAGCCCTTTGAGTTATATATAAACTATGAATATTACCTTTATTGTTTAGATAGATATTAATAGAAAGTATATATACGTTATGTTACAATCATTTATTTTTTGTTACAATATAAACCTTTATAACATAACTTTCTTCTCGATTATTCTTAGAAGTACTAATAGACCTTGGATAATAAATTATTTAATTAGTAAAGATATTTTGTTTTGCTTTCAATTACATGCATGTAATTGACTATTTCAATTTACTGTAACAATATATAGTAGTAGGAGTGATAAATAAAACATAATAAAAACGAACTATTTATTAAAATAATGAACAAATGACTTACATAAAATTATAAGACATATTACATAACAATATATGAAAAATAAAATTCTTACAGAAATTACAGTGGATTATATAGTCCAATCTATAGATACATTATAGACGAGGAAATTGTGTACATCTTATTACATAGTTTATAGCACCTCAGTCTTCATTGTTTAATTTATATGGTGTCTTTTTCACAAAATTTGCAGCGGCTAATTGACGATTTGCACGAAAGAAAGTTTGGTAAAAAGTGTCATGGCGCACAGAATACTAGGCGAGTTTTATTGACCCCAGAAATCTACTATTCGTAGAAGTAGGAACGCATCCTACCATTTTATTGACCCCTATGTTTTCCACGTTTGCTACTTTTCTTACGACCGAATTTGATCGTGGAAAGAGTAGAATCACTAGTCATAAAACCAAAAGTAACTAAAATACAAAAAAATAAGAAGAAACTGGAACTATACTTATTGAAGTTATTAAAATATATACAAAATGAGTGTAGTAAAGATTCTAAAAAAAATAGATAATCATTTGGATTCGGAAATCCACGAATTGGATGACAAGATATATTTATATAATAAGAGAGATTAGATAAATTAGCAATTCCAGCAGCAGCAGCAGCTCTATAAGCAGTAGCTTATTATGTCGATTCATAATTTAAGTGCCAAAGAGAAGTTATATAGAGCTTGTATCTTGTATCTGTACTGTGCGTTTAGTTTTTTCTTAGGCATAGGGTTATTCTTATTCGTGGGTATTTGCAGTAACTTGGTACATTTTGCTAAATCACTGAAGCACTTGTGGCAACATTGACAAAGCGTTTTATTGACACCCAAAATTTGCTACTCGTAGTAGTACATTCGAACTAGCAATAAAACACGCCTATAGTATCACTGTAATTCACTGCACATGTTGACCAACTCGTCTAATTTCCAAACTTTGCAACAATTAAATACCTATAATATAATAATCATAACATTATTTTCATTATCTTTAATGTTAAACCTACTTCCATTGAATACAAATCATCTTTATTATAGAGTGAGATCCCAGAGCCGCCAGACCTACGTCATTTTAGCAAAGCTAATATTTTGACAACAAATAGTGTAATATATAGTTAAGAACGTGCGTATTTGCTAGTTTGAAAGCGGGGCCCTTTTGCAGAAAACAGGTACAAAAGGTACGTAAGAATTTTACTCACTACGTTAAATTATGATAGCTGGATTATTTTACAAGTGACACGCTAATTACATGGTGTAAGCGTCAGCCTCCAAATCTTAAGGTCCGAGGTTCGATCCCTGAGCGTTCTCAGTTTTTTTTTCAAATATACGTGCTAAGAAAAAAAGTTACGGTCAAAAATAATAAATATTTTCCTTTCGGTTGTCTCTTTCTTGGTAATCGCCACCTTAAGTTAATATTTGTAGAAAAAAAAAGCTGAGAACGCTCAGGATCGAACCTCGGACCTTAAGATTGGAGGTTGACGCTTACACCACGTTGTTAGTGTGTCACGTGGAAAATAAACCAGCTATCATACTTTAACGTACTGAGTACAATTTTTATGTACCTTTTGTACCTGTTTTCTGCAAAAGGGCCCCGTTTTCAAACTAGCAAATACGCATACGTTCTTAACTAAATATTACACTATTTGTTGTCAAAATATTAGCTTTGCTAAAATGACGTAGGTCTGGCAGCTCTGGGATCTTGGACTATTAGGTTGTTTCGTAGTCTACAATATTTAAAAAATGTCGAATTATGCCATTTGTCAATCACTGCTGCCAACTCTTCTAAACTGAGAGAGTTGGAAACAGTGTTTGACAAATTGCATAATTCAACATTTTTTAAATATTGTAGACTACGAAACAGCCTAATAAATATGATTTATATTCAATGGAAGTAGGTTTAACATTAAAGATAATGAAAACAATGTTATGATTATTATATATTATAGGTATTTAATTGTTACAAAGTTTGGAAATTAGACGAGTTGGTCAACATGTGCAGTAAATTACAGTGATACCAATCTAGACACTTTTTACCAAACTTTCTTTCGTGCAAATCGTCAATTCCTTGACCATAGCCATGTTTACTGCTAAAAATCTAAAAGTAAATACTTCTTGTCACTAAGTAATGAACATGTTTTGTCTAGATTAGCAACACTTTCACAGTAAGCACTAAGCAACCATCTGAATCTGCAATAGTCCACGGAGTCAATTGCTTTTGTTCACGATGCTATGAGTTTATAACCTGAAAAATGAATTTGTACATTAGCAATTATTTATAAGGCAACATTTAATTAGGCAAGTATATATGAAAAGAACGACTGATCACTGATAACAATTCTTACCTTTGCAACAAGCTTTTATTCTGTAAATTTCTTGCACAGTACTTCTTTCACCTAACCACAAACAGCTTCAAGACTCTTGAATGCTTTGAACTCATCATTCTGTCTATGCACTTCTCTCAAAAACCAAGTAATTTGCAGTATCCTTATAGACCGTGGGATAGTGACAGATTTTTTTAAACGTTTGGTTTCTATCTGGCCTTTTGGGAGCCTTTTGTGCCTGATTTGTACTAACCATTTTCGTGTTTATCAAACGGTTATCCAGGGCCCCTCAGCGGAAAACAAAAAAGAAAATTTCATGAAAATGAGCAATTTCAAACGTTTTGTTCCTATCTGGCGTCAAGTTAGACTTACGTTTTAAAGAAAAACATCCAACGGAAGCTTATCGCCAGACAAATTCCGTGGGCCGGAAGGCCCGAAATTTCAATCCGAAGTTGTAAGAAAAAATGGTCAAAATCAAACGATTTGGTTCTTATCTGGGAATTGTATATATAGGTAAATAGATTATAATTATCGCGATATAACAAACGCCAGACAAATTCCGAGGGCCCAACGGTGAAAAAATTATTGTTCAAGTTGTCAACTATTCCGCGAAAATCAAACGATTGGTTCTCATGTTAAATGATTTTTTCTGTAAAAATTAACCAAAACGAAAATGTATTGTATCATTCACAGACATTTTTAGTGGGCCAAACATATTTTAAATCTTAAAAGAAGTGCACGAAAAAAAGCCATTTTTTCAAACGATTTATTCCTGTCTGGCATTTGGATTTTAAAAAGATATGGTAATAACTAAACCATATTTCAAGTCCCAGACAAAAAGCGTGGGCCAAACATATTTTAAATCTTAAAAGAAGTGCACGAAAAAAAAACCATTTTCTCAAACGATTTATTCCTATCTGGCGTTTGGATTTTAAAAAGATATGGTAATAAATAAACCATATTTCAAGTCCCAGACAAAAAGCGTGGGCCAAACATATTTTAAATCTTAAAATAAGTGCACGAAAAAAAGCCATTTTTTCAAACGATTTATTCCTGTCTGGCATTTGGATTTTAAAAAGATATGGTAATAAATAAACCATATTTCAAGTCCCAGACAAAAAGCTTGGGCCCAGCCGTAGATATGTTGAGTGAAAGTATCGAAAAATCAAAAAACAGTCGTGTAAAAATCGATGCAATTTCAAACGATTCACATTCGTCTGGCATTTCATTAGCTTGTCATTGTAAAAGAGTATTATACACATTTAAACAAATTTGTTTCGCGTCACTACTTAAATGCCGCAAGCGCGGATTTATGGGGGGTAACGGGGTAACAAGATTCTGTAAACAATCAACTTTCAAAATTTCATAATTTTTATTATTTTATTTTATATTTTTGAAAATAGTTGTGTTTATAATTTTTTTTTGAGATTTTTCCCCCCCGCTCATCAATTTTAATTTTCGAGGAGACATTTTTGTTATTTTCAACACGCGGCTACATTACCCCCCCCCAAGCTCAAGGTCCAAATCCGCCCTTGAAATGCCGTTTTTTGTTCTCACTTGAAACTCATTTGGAATTTGATTTTCTTTATCACTGGAATCAATATAACTGTCACTTTCACATTCATAATCCCTCGATCGAATAATATTTACAATAAATAAGTTACATACTAGCAAAAGGACAAATATAAATTATTACATATTAATATATAATTTACAACTCTGCACTACACCATAGAAACTGAGAGTCCTCGTAAGTCCGTACCTGTTTCATTTTCCCTTGGCGAAGGTAGTCAACCACACGAAAGTGATTTCTTCTCTCATTTTAATGCACGCGACATAAGACACGTAAGATGTGATGTGGTAGAAACATATATGGTATGCATTGTTTGCGAGCGACGCTGCTTTTTATACTCCCCGCTCGTCCCGGGGTGATTTTTATTTATCGTTTGCTAATGTGGAACTTGCCCATTTTTTTTGTATTTCATTAAAGTGTGTGTTTATGTATAAAAACACGCCACATCGAATATAAGCTCTTAAATCGCAGTACTTACTTTGCAATAAATAATTAAAGTTGAAATCCTCGCTACTCCTCACGAAAAGCACTGTGACGTCAGATCGAGAAACTAGTCTCGCGTGGGGACCCACAGATGGTGTACTTTAGCCGAGCGGTATGTCTTCACCCTAATTAATAGACTGGGTGGCGGTTGGCTTTGATACGTCCGCATATTTGGTCTCTTGCTCTTTATGTTAGAGAAAAAATTAAAAAAGTGTCGGAAAGCTCAATCAATTCTCTTTACATAAGCTATCTACAAATTTTTCGAAAAAAAACAATTATCGAGATATTCGAGGAAATGTAGGAAATTACACGTTTTCCTATAATGTATGTAAATCTAAAAAAAATATTTTTTCTCAGAAACCTTTGTTTCGAAGGACCGAGATTAACGGAACGTCAAAGTAGTATATGATATTAAGCGAACATCATATATGAGACCGATTTCAATTAATTACCGATTAATTACGGTGACAAAATGGAGAAATTTTACCGAAAAAAAAGGCCCAAATCCCGCCCCCCTCTAATTCCTTCATTTTTGTCGGAATTCAAAAAATTTAAAAAAGAGTTTTAGCAAATTTTATTCTATTTAAATTAGCTAGAGTAGTCTTTTGGCGTAGGAGCCAGGATTAAAAAGTTGCCAACTGTAGAACCTCAAAATTTGCGATATATCTACAGCTGCGCCCCAGATTTTTGTCTGGCACTTGAAATATGGTTTGTTTATTAACATATCTTTTTAAAAAAACAAATCCCAGACGAGTGTAAATCGTTTGAAAATGTATCGATTTTTACACGACTGTTTTTTGATTTTTCGATACTTTCGCTCAACATATCTACGTCTGGGCCCAAGCTTTTTATCTGGGACTAGAAATATGGCTTATTTATTAACATATCTTTTTAAAATCCAAATGCCAGACAGGAATAAATCGTTTGAAAAATGGCAATTTTTTCGCGCTTTTCTTTTTGTCTGGCTATCCAGGGGACCCAGCCAATTCGTCTGGGAATCTTAAATTGAAACTACTTATTGCTTAATATTAACAAAAAAACAAATGCCAGACGAATGTAAATCGTTTGATTTTCGCGGAATAGTTGACAACTTGAACAATAATTTTTTCACTGTTGGGCCCTCGGAATTTGTCTGGCGTTTGTTATATCGCGATAATTATAATCTATTTACCTATATATACAATTCCCAGATAAGAACCAAATCGTTTGATTTTGACCATTTTTTCTTACAACTTCGGATTGAAATTTCGGGCCTTCCGGCCCACGGAATTTGTCTGGCGATAAGCTTTCGTCGGATGTTTTTCTTTAAAACGTAAGTCTAACTTGAGGCCAGATAGGAACAAAACGTTTGAAATTGCTCATTTTCATGAAATTTTCTTTTTTGTTTTCCGCTGAGGGGCCCTGGATAACCATTTGATAAACACGAAAATGGTTAGTACAAATCAGGCACAAAAGGCTCCCAAAAGGCCAGATAGGAACCAAACGTTTAAAAAAATCTGTCACTATCCCACGGTCTATTATGTGTAATATTTGGAAGTACATCAATATTTATACTAAAGCATATTTTTCTTAAATTATAAGGATTTAATTCGATGGTAGTAGTATACCTAACCTATACATCATGAGACAATTCTGCAAAATAAGAACTAACTGTCATCCTGACCAACAAAATTGAGGATATAAAAGTATTATGAACAGTTGCAGATGTTAAATAACCCAACATTAATCTTTTATATGGCACAAACACAGCAAAGTTCACTTTAAAGAAAAACGTTCTGATTCAATGACAGCTGTTTGTTTTTCCTAAGGTCTCAAAATATGTGACATTGGCGCACGTGACCCATACGTTGTTTATATTTTACAGGACGCTGTTGCCAGATTGTCATAAAATTATCGAATGCTGAGAAATAATTTTTGGTAACTAGTATGACAAAAACTGATTTTAGAATAAAAATTTTTGTTAAAAGTATGGTTATTAGCTAATCTAATTTTAACACAACTTTTTATCATATTATGTATCCTGAATTTTTTATAAATTTAATAAAATGATGAAATTTAGCAAAAAACTGTGTTTTGTAGTTTAGGCATTATTTAGTTACTGGCTTTAGTTCAGTTAGCAGAGCTAGCGAAGCCTACACAAACAGTTTTAGACTGTAAAGAACAACGTCATTCCAGTAAGTGCTAAATTAGCTTTCATTTAATGCTTAAATGCTTTTCCCCCCACCACTTTCCTTAAAAAAAAATTTGAGGCCCCGCTTTTTTTCTGTTTGCACTAGACCCCGCATTTGCTACGGCCTGCCTTGCTTATACAGAGTGATTTACCGTGACATGCGGAAAATGAAATGGTGTACTAGAATGACTAGACTTCTACGTGGGAAAGTCCCTGCAAAATTTTAGGTAACTATTAATTTATTAATTTTTGTTGCATTAAAACTTACGCTACTGTTATTTGTCTGTGGTCAGTAATAGGGCAATGAATTTACTTGTGAAAGAACATATAACATAGAAGATGTTTACATTTTCTTAATTGGCATAAAAAGCTAAGCTGGCGGGTGCGGTCAAAGTGCCAGGTTTTTTGCTTTCGGTCGAACAATCAGAACACCGGCGGGTACAAAGCACCACCGAAGTTTGGTGTTTTTGTGATATTGACGGGTTTAAGTAAATGTCTTTTATATTTACTTGTTGTTGTAGAGTTCACTAGCATAGGGTCAATGTCTTATCGATTTATTTCACTATTTTTGTAGTGTGATTTAATTAAAACCAAAAAGTCACTTCCCTCTCCAGCTTTGCTGTCAATAGTGTCAATCCCAAGTCTGACAAAGGGGGAGGGGAGGTTGTACCGCGTTACATCAGATTGGTTAAAGTAATTGGGGGCACATTTCTACAAAAAAAATAAGGTAATTTTTTTGGTCATATTTTTTTAATTTTTCATTTTTTTAACTCCTTTCGGTGGGGACAACCTACTGATAAATTTTCTGCATGTCATGGTAAATCACACTGTATAATATCTCCAGTGCTTAGAATTTGATCGATAAATTTTTTTCGAAAGCGTTGTTGCCTGGTAATATAAGAGTGTAAATTGCCAGTTTATTATCTGATTAAATCCCGAGCACTTTAGCACTATGGATTTAATCTTTGATAATAAACTGCCAATTTACTTAAATTATATTACATTTTGGCAACATAGGTTGAGAAAAAATTTATAGATCAAATTTAAAAGCACGAGTGGTATTTGGGGAGAATATTTCAATAAATAAAGTATATAAGGCATGTTTGATATTAACTTTTGCCATTAATTACCTCCAGACGTTTTCTTGTCATAGTTTAGTGTTTACTGACATTTATTTTCAATTTCATTATTTACGTCACATAAAAACGTATTTCCAAAATGACTCATCTAATAAAACACAACGTAGGTATAAATATTTAACAAACGCAGCTGCAGAAACTCAAAAGTAAAAGGAATTTGCCATATTTTAAATGCACTGGTAACCACGTAAGAGAAAATACCTTAAACCATAGGTATTGTAATGCATAGATTAGTCCAAAACTGCTGAGAATTGAGAAGTCTTCACTGTAAACAGTTCTTGGGCATGCTTCAATCAATCACATTACATGTAAAGACAGAGAGAGCACTACTGAATTTGCCAATGTTATGTTCTATTCTAAGTTGATGAAAGAGAAATGAAATATGGTTCTGGTACCGCCATCTAGTAACAGTAATGCTCAACTCTACATAGAACTACATGCCAGAGAGTGAAATAAATATACAAGATTTATTATATAGAGTGTTTATCGATATTTAATTCTTATTTTCAATTTAAGAAGTTTAAAAATTAAGTTACGATTGTTTAGTTCAGCAGGAGAGTTCAGTTGGAATAAGTGTTATGAATTACTGTAATGTACACTTCTGTGCAATAAAATCCCGTACACCTATTTTTCGCTATATTAAATCATTCTTTATTTATTTGTCAGTGCCAGTGTCATATTTTCGAAATGCCGAAATTAACTGAACATGAAAAAATTCTAATTTTCTCTAAAATCGAAGAGGGATGGTCTATCAGAGCAGTTGCTAACCATTATCACTTAAATAAAAGTACCATTATGAGTGTGAAGAAAAGGTGGGAGGAAGGTATCATAAAGAGAAAAGACGGTTCAGGTCGACCGAGAAGTTCAAATCTCACTCAATATGAAGCGCTCCTTTTTCTATTTGAGGGAAAATCCATTTCAAACAACAGTAGATGCTGTGTCCATTACAAATTTTCCAGCATCGAGGTCAACAGCTAGCCGAAGGATAGGAAAATCGGAATTAAAAAACTGTGTAAGTGCCAAGAAGACCATATTAACAGAAGAAAACTATCGTTGTAGACTAATTGCTTATATGCCAACAAGATTTAATCACGTCTTGGAGGGAAACAGGGCCATGACAAAATATTAGGTTGTATTATTTAGAAAATAAACACAAGAGAGTGACTACTGTACTGTCTAGTCAACAAAAAAAATACGTCTACTGTCCAACATGCGCAGATGGTACAAAATTTTATTGACAGTTAAACTTCGCCAGCTCTAACCTCTTTTAGTATTTTTATTCGATATTATTAATTAGGTATTAAATTTATTAAATTTACCATCAACTTAAGCTATTCAGAAGTGTCTAAGGCAGTGGCTACCCCTTACTGACTGAGTTCATAGGGTAGCCACGGAACGAAACGCAAACATCTTTTCACCTTTTCCAACACCTCTAAATTGGTGACCCTGACGTGATCGTCAACATACTCATCACCTGTACCCATTCCTACATAAATGGACCATCACCTTAAGCTCTTCGGAAGCGTCTAAGGCAGTGGCTACCCCAGCCTTACTGACGAGTTCATAGGGTAGCCACGGAACGAAATGCAAACATCTTTTCACCTTTCCCAACACCACTAAACAAAATATGTTCAATTTTATAAAAAAAAAGTTACAGACAGACAAACAGAAATTTTTTTTTCACAAACTTAAAATCTCGACGTTTCATGATATTCTAAAGCTATTTGAACAATAAAAATTTTCAATTTTTTTTTGTCATTAATATATTTCCAGTGCTTTCAGAATCTAGGGCACAATTTTTCAAAGTTGGGGGTGGTTTTTTGGGAGTTGCAAGAGGCAACATGGTTCCATGTAGTCCGGGGTCCAAGCACTCCAAAATCAAGATGACCTGTTCCGACATGACGTACAAATGTTGATATAAGTAATGAAGAGAGCATTACCTGGGGCACTAGAAAACACTTGTCGGATTAATTTTTGCTCCTGCGCAACTTCAGAAATCGCAAAAAAGATGGCGGATTGATAGTTACAAAATTATGTTTTACAATGGTTATTCTCCGTTAAAACAAAAACTATGTAACCTACCGATCTGATTTTTGGTATGTATACTCAAAAGATATACGTGATTCTAACTAAGCTATTGGTATTTTTGAAAAGAATATTTTTTTTGGAAAAAAATTATTAAAATCAAAAGGTTGATATTTACGTTCTAAAAATTCCGATATGCGGACAACTATGTTAAATTTATGAAATTCTTATATACAATTGCTTACCAAATATAGTCCATATATTGAAAAAGTTTTTTAAAAAAGATCCTGTCGATAAGGTATCCAGTTTTTTGTTTATGATTTTTTTATGAGGCGCGTAATTATGCAGCATTAAAATAAAAATAGTCTACACGATAATTGGTATAGTGTAACAGTAAAAAGCACTATATTGTTCAATATAATTGCAAATTTGAATTACTTTATGTTAATAATACAACAATACGAATAAAAGTAGTAGTACAACTTCTACTCGTTTTTATATCGTTTAAGAAATAAAACATTAGTGAGAAATATTATTTTAGGTATTTAGCATATTTAATAGAAATCAGAAAAGGGAGATATTTTAAATAAAACATTAATGTTGTATATTATGTAATTTATATGTATAACTATTCTAACATTTTAGTCAGAATCACTATCATTATACAATGATGCATATTGCTTTTTCCCTTAAAACAATTTTCAGGAAAAGCAGCACACGAGCACGCAACTGAATACCACTCACAAGAACATTTTGTGTCGCATTTTATTTTACAGTTGCACTTTTTAATTCAAGTTCAGATAAACTTTTTTTTGTCGACATCGGTACCAGCTCCTGATTTCCAATTCTGCATCCAAAATTTTGTGCAAGAGGTAATTTGAATGACGGTTCACAACACTGTTTAAAAAATAGTAATATTTGCAACATGTTGTTGAAAAGCGTCTTCCGTCGGTGAGAGGGAGCGTAAATCACTTTTATAAAATTATTTTACCTTTTAATAATTTTCAAAAGTATACATATAATACATTTGTAAAGTTGACGTGTATGTACATTGAAAATATTTGCAATAAAATGATGTGGGGGATGTAAGATGAGTAATGGAATACATTAAGACAGATTTTGAAATTTTTCTGTTTGTCTGCTTGTCTGTTTGAACGCGCATCACGCAGAAACTACTGAACCAATGAGGTTCATCTAAGCTTGGAGTAACATTTTTGTTCTTATTTCATCGAAATCGGCCTAGACTAAGCCAAGTTTTATGAAAATCGGTCTGGTAGAACAGGAGATACAGCTTGATCTCTACAATAGGCGTATTTGCATGGCATAAACTTTTAAGATTAAACTTCTGTAATATTCCAGAAAATTCAAGAGTACTCTGGAATATTCCAGAAAATTTGTGAGTTTTCTGAAATATTCCAGAATGGTGATTCTACCTCAAACATCGTTTATAAAGAAGCTTTTTAGTCAATTTCAAAATTCCACGCGAACGTAACCACGGGCATAGCTAGTAAATAATAAATATGAACCGCAAACAATAATCAATTGATTTAAACAATCAAACACAAATAGTTGTTATAATGTTAAAATGTTAAGACAAATAACTTCACACTATATACATAAGTACATACGCCTAGTAAACATAAACATACCAGCTAATTCCACTGTAAACTGTTTTCATGCGCTTTATGAATTTTAGGAGAGCTGTCGCCTTTATTACATGTGCCGCATCATGCACCCATTTTAAAAATTCACAACCCGAATACTATATGCAATATCAACTTAGTTCTTGTCTTAAAAACATTTTCAATATATTGGGTATGTTTGTTAGCATAGTTTATACACAAAAAATTTAAAATTGAAGTACTTGCTCGTATGTTGAAATTCTTACTACAATATTTTATAGTTACAGATTTCATATTTTTTTCCCAAAAAACTAAACATATTTAAACAGTGCCATCGAGCCTCATCCAAGCGCTTATGTCTTTAGTGTATACTATAAAAAAATTGGATGGATAGCACTCATCGTTTCTTTTACAGGGCGTGTTATGTATTAAAAAACATTTTTTTAGGAATTATCATTTGGTCTCTTTTCTTATCATTTAAGAAGTTATGCAAGAGCTGATAAGAATCCGACAAGTCATTTCTGGTGTCCTATATAACCCTTTTTGCAAACCTGAAGTTGAAAAATGTACGTCATGTCGGAATAGGTTACTTGAAATTTAGAGCGATTTCGTACTGTTGGACCCCAGACTAATGGGTGTTCTCAAATGAAGTCTTTCGTGCCTTTTGAAGATTTTTTATGTATATTTTTATCTTTTCAAATAATGGAGATATTGCCTGTTATGTAATTCTGGGACAACCCGCACAGTAATATGTAGGTTGACCTTGCCTATCTGAAACTATTTGAATTCGTCTTTATTACTTAACTTAATTACTTTTATATTTCGATTTCATAAATTGTCAGCTAAATTTAATCACACAGAAGATTATTCAGGCAAAAATGACATAAAGCTACATTATAGAGGCAAAATAAACAGACTCACTCTGGGAAGATTCAAATCTTCCCAGAAAGGACAGTTGAGAATGTAATTCATCACAAGGAATATAGAATTAACAGCCCTAATGTTACAAACATATTTAAAAATAATTTACATTTTTAGACACAATTACTATGAATACGGAGTGCACAAAAACTCTCCTGACAAATACAAACTGCAAATTCTAGACGTGGTTTTATGTTGAGTTGACGTAAATTCTTATGCAAAAATGTTTCCTAATGGAGCTACAGCATTTTAAAGATAGAACCTTGTCATGAAGTTTTTTTAAATATCTTCAAAATATTTTTATCTAAAAAGATAAAACTTTTGTTTGGTCAGAAAATGTGAGACCGGCCCTGCCGCTCTTGAATAGGATCCTGCGCGATCCCCCGCCACCCGCCAGGGCGGCCACCTTGAATAAGTACTCATGTTCGCCGAGACGGCATTATTGTTTCATCACTTGTCTTGTAAAATCATGTGAATAGTAGTAATACATGTTCAATAAAATTCAGTGTGTTTTAGTCAAAATATTGATTTGCAACGGTGACACCAGTCACTTCGTTAAGAGAAAAATACATTTACTACTTTGTGGTATTGGGGAATTAAACCCTAGCTACTCATCAACAAAAAGGTCCTTCGAGTCTCGCCTTCGGCAGCTCCCGCAAGCTGACGAGCGGACATACAAACATTTTGGTCCACGAGCCTGGATTGATTATCAGCATATCAACAATTAAAATTACACTTCAATTAGCGAAACATCGCAATTACGTCATCACAATTGGAATTGGAGGCAAGGAGTTGGGACGCATCAAACTAGCCAAATTCGCACCGATTCAACAAGTTGTAAGTCCGTTCCAAACCTTTAATACTTTCATATATCCATCCATTCATCAATTCATTTTATTTGTCTCTATTTGAATTGCATATTAATTTATTTCATTATATCAAACATATTTGTGAAATATTTACAATTCTTAATATCTCGTTTCCACATAACATATCTGTTTGTCTCAGCTCAGCGGGTACACGCAGGTAATAAGCTGATGTCATACTTGAGTTTTTTGTCGATTGTTTATTACATTTCATGTTAACGACGGTCGGGTGTTTTTCAATCTGATTTATTTTTATAGGTACATGGTACAAAACATTTAAAATATTTATATTAACTTCTGGCAAAAAATAAAGTAGGTAATTATAAGTTTACGCAATTTTCGTAACTGGACAAAAGCATTTCGTGTTTATTTTTCAGATGTTCACTAGACATACCGTATTTTTTGCATTTTTACGTTTTCTAATAACAAATTACATTTTTCAAAATGACAGAGGCGGACTTAAGAAATTTAGTAAAAAAGCGCGGTCAAGACAAAGCACAACTTACTAGATTTTTGAGTTTCGTAAACAAAACGAAAACGTTCAGTCAAGTATAGAAATCATGGATGAAAGTGGTGAACAAATCAAAGAACGGGAATTATTTGAAAATCAATATTTCGATATTGCAAATGACAAGATTACATGTCCAATTACGCCAGTATCACCAGTGCCACCTTCACCCATGGGTTCTTCGCCTTTATCAAATGGCATAAATGTCAAATTGCCACAAATAAGCATCCCAGAATTTAATGGTTCTTACGACAGGTGGTTACAATTTCATGATTGTTTCAATGCACTCATACATAACAATAGCGCTTTGACAAATGTCCAGAAATTTTATTATTTACAAACAGCTCTGAAAGGGGAGGCGTCTAGTGTAATTCGTGCGTTAGAGGTTACTGACGCAAATTATAGCGTTGCATGGAAATTATTAAAAGAAAGGTATGAAAATAAGCGCGTAATCATACACAGTCATATTAAACAATTATTTGACTTACCCAGCATGTCAAAGGAGTCTCATACACAGTTACGCAATTTAGTTGATAACTTTGTAACACATCTCAGGTGTCTCAAAACTTTAGGGCAACCAACAGAACATTGGGATATGTTGCTTATATATTTAGCGTCAAACAAATTAGATCCAATCACCAGAAAAGATTGGGAAATTTCAATAAAAGATAATATTCCTACTACGGATGAATTCATTTTATTTTTAACAAACAAGTGTTTATTGCTTGAAACTATGGCAAATAAGGTCAATACCTTGCCAAGTAGCTCTAGAACGGGCTCAAGAAACGAGAAATCATTTGCTCACGTTGTCTCGCAAACCGACCTTTGCCTGTTGTGCAAGGGTACACATGCATTATTTTATTGCAAGAAATTATTGAGCCTAACTCCTAAAAATAGATATACAGAAATAAAGAAATTAAACATATGTACAAATTGTTTTAGGTCAGGGCATTTCAGTAATACTTGCACAGCTAGTTGCTGCAAAACATGCGGCCAAAGACACAATACTGTCTTACATTTTGGTTCAGATAATCCAAGTACAGCTCATAGTTCGGATGCAACCGATGCGCAGGCTCCTAACAACGTAGGGCCAAGCGTAACAACGCATTGTGCTCATTCTCAAAATTCATTAACATTATTGCAAACAGCAATCATATATATTCTTAACTCACAAGGGGTTAGAATAAAATGCAGAGCTCTGTTGGACTCAGGGTCCCAGGCTAATTTCATTACCAATGATTTGTTTCAAAAATTGAACATTAAACACAAAAATGTTAACTTACCAATTGTGGGTATCAATAATGCAAGCATGCAGGTTTCAAGCCAAACACAGGCTACAATTCACTCAGTTCACAATTCATACAAATGCGTACTACCATTTTTTATCATTAACAAAATTACAGGTAATATACCGCCAATTTCATTTAGCACATCAAACATAAACATTCCAAATAATATCACCCTCGCAGATCCTGATTTCAATAGACCGGGACAAATAGATATTCTCCTAGGTGCGGGAATATTTTTCGACTTATTATGTGTCGGCCAAATCAAAATTGGAAAAAATCAACCTTTTTTGCAAAAGTCAAAGCTGGGGTGGGTAGTTGCTGGTCCTTTGTGTAATTTTACAGATCAAAGTTACCTTTCCTATTCATCATTCTTATCAACAAATTCAGACATACAATCAACATTGGAAAAATTTTGGGTCATTGAGGAATGTCCTCCCAAAATAAATCGGTCACAAGAAGAAATCGAGTGTGAAAAGCATTTCGCAGAAAATCTCGAACGCGATTCCTCGGGTCATTTCCTTGTAAAGTTGCCATTGCGGACAAATTACATAGAAATAGGTGAATCTTTAGACATAGCTACCAAGAGATTGTTATCAGTAGAGCGAAAGCTAAGCAAAGATCCTATTACAAAGCAACAGTATCATGATTTCATGCGTGAATACATAGAATTGGGGCATATGTCACAAATCAATTTAGAAACTGATCGCGATGACAACATCAAATATTATCTACCGCACAGCAGTGTTTCCAAATCATCCAGTGTCACAACAAAGCTGCGCGTTGTGTTTGACGCGTCCTGCAAAACAGATACAGGCATTTCGTTAAATGATGTTTTAAAAGTTGGTCCAGTCATTCAAGATGACCTATTCACAATTTTATTAAGGTTTAGAAAACATAATTACATTATCAACGCGGACATTACAAAAATGTACCGACAGGTTCTTATTCACAAAGACCACCGCGATTTCCAAAGAATTGTTTGGCGTTTCGATGGAGATTCAGATATTCAGCATTTTCAGCTCAATACAGTGACTTATGGTACTGCCAGTGCCTCATTTCTAGCAACACGGTCTTTGCAACAAGCAGCGTTTGACTATCAAGCATTATACCCTGAAGCATGTCAGGTAATACTATCCGATTTTTATGTGGATGATCTAATCTCTGGGTCACGTGACATAGAATCAACTATTCAATTAAAATCAGACATTTCACAAATTTTGAGCAAATCTGGGTTTCCATTGCGCAAATGGAACTCTAATAATGAACAAATCCTGGCAAGCAATCCAAATGACGAAAATGCAGGATCCGAACATTATATAATAGACAGCAAAGATACCAAAATTTTAGGCATATCATGGGATTCCAAACAGGATAATTTTCAATATACAGTGGTTTCAAATGATTTAAATAGTCAGAAAGTAACAAAGACTAATCTTGTCAATTGTCGCAAAAATATTCGACCCTCTAGGTTTATTAGGGCCAGTCATTGTTAAAGCAAAACTAATTTTACAACAACTTTGGCAGCTTAAATTAAATTGGGACGAATCAGTTCCCGTTGAATTGCACACAAGGTGGTTATTACTTCAAAAACAAATTTTGCAATTAAATAATTTAAAAATACCAAGACAAGTCATATCCCTCAATATCAGAAAATTTCAAATTCATGGTTTCTGTGATTCTAGCCAATACGCATATGGGTGTGCTGTATATATTAGGTCAGAAATTTCAGAGGACAATTATTCAGTAAATTTGCTGTGCGCAAAATCACGAGTGGCACCACTCAAAACGATTTCAATCCCAAAATTAGAACTTTGTGGAGCTCTTCTGTTAGCTCAGTTAGTTAACAAAGTGTCAACCTCATTTACAGCAGACAAATCAAATATTTTTTATTGGAGCGATTCTACCATTTGTCTTGCATGGATCTCATCACAATCAAATACACTAAAAACGTTTGTTGCAAATCGAGTTTCCGACATACAACAGTTGTCTGAGTCTGGTCAGTGGAGACATGTGTCTTCCGAAGACAACGCGGCTGATATAATTTCCAGAGGATTAAATCCCGATCAGCTAATCAACTCAAATTTATGGTGGCACGGTCCATCATTTTTGTCGTCAAGCTCACAGCTATGGCCTAAACCTTGCGACAATTATATGTCAGAAATTCCTGAAAAAAGAAACATTACACAAATATTTATGTGCGCTGTAGAACAAACTATTTTTGATAGATTCTCTTCATTCTCCAAGTTACAAAAGGTGGCAGCATTTTGTTTGCGATTTATAAATAACGCAAGAAGTAATCATTCTCCAAAACGTACAGGTGCGCTCACGCCAGTAGAATTAAACAATTCAATCATCACACTTTCGAAAATTGCTCAGCAATCCTCGTTTATAAATGACATACATTCACTGAAAGGAACAAGTACAGTTTCGAATAATAGTAAATTATCCTCATTAGCTCCATTCTTAGATGAAAATAATGTAATAAGAGTTGGCGGTAGGCTTAGAAACTCTCAGTTAGAGTATGATCAGGTGCATCTAATAGTTCTACCTAGCAAGCATAATTTCACCAAGTTGTTGATTAGACATGAGCATTTAAAAAATTTACATGCAGGTCCTCAATTCATTCTAGCAAATATTCGCAAACAGTTTTGGCCATTAAGTGGTAGAGATACGGTTCGTAGTGTTTTGCGCCAATGCGTGACATGTTTTCGAGCTAAACCATCATCAAGCATGTTGCCACAAATGGGTAACTTGGGATGAGGAGCAGGATACACTGGCACTAATCCAGGAACCCTGGATAGTTCAAACTAAAATAACGGGGTTGTCAAGACTAAGTGGACTCATTTTCAGCTCACCAACAACAGAGAGACCGAGGACTGCCATCTACGTCCCTCGGCACATCAAAACCCAGCCACTTCAACACCTCTCAACATCTGATCTAACGGCCGTTAAGGTGGAATGTCTGGTGGCAAACAAACTAACAACTGTTGTCTTAGCATCAGTATACCTCCCCCAGGACTCGGCCACTCTTCCACCATCAAAAGAAATGGAGGAACTGGTAGCACACTGCCGCAATCAAAACTGGGAACTAATCATGGGCTGTGACGCCAATGCACACCATGTGACCTGGGGCAGTGAAGACAACAATGCAAGGGGTAAGTCACTTTATGATTATATAACTGGTAACAACCTTATTGTAAGCAACAGGGGCTGTACACCAACATTTATAAACTCCAGAAGTCAAACCATAATAGATATAACACTAACAACGTGGCATATATCCAGCCTAATCCAAAACTGGCATGTGTCTGACTGCGTAACACTATCAGACCACCAATGGATAAACTTTGAAATCAACCTTATTAAGACACCGAAAAAACCCTTCCGAGATCCCCGGAGGACTGACAAAGACGTATATCGATGTCAACTCAGGGAGAACCTGGAAGGAGTTAGTGTAAGGACACCCGGAAGTAGTGGTGAAATAGAGCAATATGTTAAAATATTGCAAACAGCAATGAGACAAGCTTTTGAGACATCCTGCCCCTTGAGGTCTTCGCAACAGTCCAACGAGGCCACCAAGTGGTGGTGTCAGGGGCTGACTGACCTCAAGAAGAAGGCTAGGGCCTCGTTCAACAAAGCAAAATTAACTAGACAGGAATCAGATTGGGAGTCATACAAAACCAACCTGAAAGAGTTTAAGAAACTAGTCAGACAAAGACAAAGAGAAGCGTGGAGAACCTACTGTGAGGAAATCGAAGACTACTCACAGACCGCTAGGCTTTGCAAAATCCTCGCCAAAGATAAAGACCATGACCTTTGCCTACTAAAAAAGGACGATGGCACAAGAACTACCGACCTTCGTGGAAGCCTAGAGTTACTTATGGAAACTCACTTCCCGGAATCTGTGATAACAGAACGGAAGGAATGGCCAAACGAAGTCGACACTCAGCCCTCAGACCTGGATTGGCAAATGGCCAACCAAGTAGTGAGCGAAGACAGGATAAGATGGGCAATACAGAGCTTCTCTCCTTTCAAATCACCAGGCATTGACGGCATCTATCCCGCCCTACTGCAATGGGGACTGGATGAACTACTGCCGCACCTGGTCGGAGTATTTAGGGCGAGCTTGGCACACCTTCATATTCCAGAGATATGGAGAGAAGTGAAAGTTGTGTTCATTCCAAAGACAGGGCGGATGGATTATACCACCCCCAAAGCATATAGGCCTGTCAGCCTAACCTCGTTTCTCCTCAAGACGATGAAGAAGCTATGTGAACGATACATAAGGGATGTCGTAGTGAAAGACAACCCTCTGCATCCCAACCAACATGCATACACATTGGGAAGATCCACCGACACCGCCCTCCATGCGGTCGCGAGTCGGATTGAGAAATCCTTGGACAATAAAGAGTCCACCCTAGGTGTATTCATAGACATAGAAGGTGCGTTTGATAAAACCACCTTCCCAAAAATCACGGCAGCCCTAGTGGAGAGAAACGTCCCCACGATTATGGGAAGCTGGATATCCAACATGCTCTCCAAAAGAGCTGTACAAATCAGTGTGGGAGACGCTTCTGTACGAGGAATGGTCGCGAGAGGCTGCCCGCAGGGAGGTGTAATATCACCACTGCTATGGAACTTAGTTCTCGACAGCCTCTTGCGCCACCTCAACTCAGAGGGTTTCCACACAATCGCCTACGCAGATGATGTAACAATACTGCTCAACGGAAAATTTGAAGGAGTCCTCTGTGAAAGGATGCAGGGGGCTCTAAGAATAATTGAAAAATGGTGCAGAGAACACTCGCTGTCTGTTAATCCCAGGAAGACGGAGATGGTTCTCTTCACAAGAAAAAGGAAACCAGGAGCACTGGAAGCACCAGTTCTCCTGGACACAACACTAAGTTTCGCATCAGAAGTGAAATACCTTGGGGTAACCTTCGACTCCAAACTAACATGGAATCTTCACTTAGACAGGAGACTAAAAAAGGCTTACATTTCTTATGAGCAGTGCCGCAGGACCGTGGGGAAAACCTGGGGAATGAAACCCAAAGTGGTCATGTGGATATACACTGCCATCATAAGACCAATGATAACCTATGGAGCTGTGGTCTGGTGGCCTAAGAGTAAACAGACTACAGCGAGAGCCAAGCTCAGCCAAGTGCAGAGAGTTGCCTGCCTAAGCATAACAGGAGCTATGCGAACAACGCCGACGAGAGCAATGGAGGTAATGCTGTGTTTGCCACCACTGGATTTACATCTAGGAGAAGTGGCCTTAATAACAATGGCACGCCTCAAGTCCGTTGGCCTACAACCAAATGTAGGCTGTGGGGAGACCAGAAGTCGCCTGTGGAACGAGGCTGTCAGGAAGACGCCTCTTCTACAGGCATGCACAGATGGCATCTCTCCCCGATTTGTCTTTGATAGACCCTACACAATACAGACAAACAGTGAAAACGAGACCGCTGGTGAAGGTGTGATTAACATTTTCACAGACGGATCAAGGAAGAAGGAGGGGGCAGGATGTGGAATATATTCCAGAAGCCTGCAAATCCAATATAAATGGACTATGGATGAGCGAGCCAGCATAGTACAAACTGAACTGGCGGGCATAACCATAGCCGCAAAAGAGATTGTCCGCAGACAAACTACGGGCAAAACAATCAGGATCTACACAGACTGTAGACAATCACTACTAGCCCTGAGAAGTTACAAAATAACCACAGGAGCAGTATGGGAATGTCATCAAGCACTTGTGGGTGCCTCCAGTACGAACAACATCTCGGTATGCTGGGTGAAAGGACACGCACAGTGCAGTGGCAACAAAAAAGCCGACAAACTGGCCAAGAAGGCAGCAGGCCAACTTATTTTTGGACCAGGCCCGGCCAGTCTGTTACCGATTACGGCGATAATACAATTAATTAAGGAGAACACCCACAACGAATTTAAGAAGCTGTGGGATGAAACAAGTAGCTGTCAGCTTGCTAGGAAACTACTCACGTATCCCAACAAGAAAACAGCAATGGACTACCTGGCAATGACCAGAAGGAATCTACGTTTTATAACAGGAATCCAGACTGGACACTGTCCGCTAAGGAAACATCTATACAATATGAGATTAAGCGAAACACCTCTTTGCAGAGGTTGTGAACAAGAAGATGAGACGGTTCAACACATACTCTGTGACTGTTCAGCCGTCTCATCAATTAGAGAATCCATCTTGGGAGAGCGTTGGCCTACCTTGGCCAATGTAAGGGAGATGCCCCTAGGCAACATCACCACCTACTTCGAAAGAATAGGTTGGCTGGAGGCCTAGGCGAGTGTCTGCCTAGAGGGAGGATGTACAAGGGGTCCAATGGGGCCTAAGTGCTGTGGTTTTTGACCACCCTCCTGCTAATTCCATACTAATTCCATGGGTAACTTACCTGAGGCGCGGGTTACACCTGGACGCGCCTTTCAGACGTGCGGCTTAGATTATGCTGGGCCTATCATGATTAAGGATGGGAAATTTCGTAACAGAGCATTTGTGAAAGCCTATTTATGCATTTTTATATGTTTTGCCACCAAGGCAACACACATTGAAGTTGTGAGTGATTTGACAACTAAAGGTTTTCTGAACGGTTTAAAAAGATTCGTTTTCAGACGAGGTTTATGCGAAAACATTTACAGTGACAATGCAACCAACTTCGTGGGTGCAAAAAATGAACTCGATAAAATTTCAGCAGAATGTTTAACGAAAAATGATGAATTCAAAACGTTTATTATTGAAAATCGTATAACATGGCATTTCATCCCACCGAAAAGTCCTCATTTCGGCGGACTGTGGGAGGCTGCGGTGAAGTCAGCCAAGTCACATTTATTAAGAATTGTAGGCAACACAACCTTAACATATGAAAATCTTTGCACGGTCGTTGTTCAGATAGAGTCAATCCTCAATTCACGCCCCCTATACCCCATGTCTAATGATCCTAACGATTTATTACCTTTGACGCCCGGACACTTTTTGATCGGTGCTTCCATGAATGCGTTACCCCAATCTAATATGGGAGAAGCGACTACAAATAGAATATCTCATTATCATCAGCTGCAGCAGATGGTCCAACACTTTTGGACTCGTTGGTCCTCAGAGTACCTGAACACCTTGCAGCAACGTTCCAAATGGAAAGTCAATAAAACCAGTAACTTAATCATCGGAGCACTTGTCCTCCTTAAAGCGGAAAACACAGCACCCATGCAGTGGAAACTAGGAAGAATCGTGGAACTACACCCAGGGTCAGATCAAGTGGTGCGCGTTGTGAGCGTTAAAACAAGTGCTGGTGTTTTTAAACGTTCAGTGCATAAAGTTTGTTTCCTTCCTATTGAAACTTAAAACTATTAATAACTTGTTTTAATTTTACATATTTTAATGTTGTTTTTCACATGTCATTTGTTAGACGTAGTTGAAAGCAGAGTCTTTCAAGGCCGGCGGTATGTTTGGTCAGAAAATGTGAGACCGGCCCTGCCGCTCTTGAATAGGATCCTGCGCGATCCCCCGCCACCCGCCAGGGCGGCCACCTTGAATAAGTACTCATGTTCGCCGAGACGGCATTATTGTTTCATCACTTGTCTTGTAAAATCATGTGAATAGTAGTAATACATGTTCAATAAAATTCAGTGTGTTTTAGTCAAAATATTGATTTGCAACGGTGACACCAGTCACTTCGTTAAGAGAAAAATACATTTACTACTTTGTGGTATTGGGGAATTAAATCCTAGCTACTCATCAACAAAAAGGTCCTTCGAGTCTCGCCTTCGGCAGCTCCCGCAAGCTGACGAGCGGACATACAAACAACTTTTTAACCTAAAAATTATCTGTCGTTCGCTGTACATGTGATTTTTCTATTGAGATTATAAGTGTCTCATTTGGAGGATGCCAGTGAACACTTTGAATCATACTTTTTTTTTGCATTATTGATGTCAGAATTTTTTCTAGCATTAACCCTTTCACTGCCCACTACTGTTTCAAGGCTGCCCATCATATTAAGCATTTTTTTACCGCACGTGTACATATTCGTCAAGAGCAACATGATCCATTCTATGTAAAAGAAAAGTACCTATCGTTTTGCATTTTTAAAGTGTTTTTTTTTTTATCATTGTGTAATATCTCAAAATATCATGCGAATCATTCTATCTAACGGAAAAGTACTCATCGTTTTGCATGTTTTACGTTTTTTTTTAATGGTTTTTATCAATGTGGAATATCTCAAAATATCATGCGAGCGAGTTTGGTCGGGTAGAGCAGCCTGATCCTATTTTTATTAAGAATGCCAGTGGCGGCTGGTGAAATTTCAATAATTTTTTTTCTCGTCTCTGGCGCATGGGACCCATACGAAATATGGGAACTAACATCTAGAGAAGCACTCCTCTAACGACCCGTAAAAAATTTTGAAAAAGCAATTTGCGAAAAATGTTTTCAAAATTCGGTTGAGCCCCCTAGGTCTAGGGACTCCTGTCGAAAATTACTTTTTTTTGTCATATACATTTTACTTTTCATAAAAATACAATAATAGGTTTTGGAGTTTATGAAAATATTTTCATTACAAACTGAAATACAACGAATTGAAATTTTATAATTTGTTGAAATTTCACCAGCCGCCACTGAAGAATGCGTATACTCGTTTAGAGCAATTAACCGGTCAGCGAATATATGCGTCAAGAACAGTGAAAGGGTTAAGGTACTCTTGTTTTTTATCGCTAAGATGCACTGTTTTCAAGAAAAATCAATTTTTCTCGAAAATAGTGCATTATAGCAATAACAAACAAGACCCAACTAGCACCAAAGTAACAGTAACTGAGATGGGAACTTCGAATGAGTAACCACTACGAATCCGTGACTAAATTTACAACTTTGATGTGTAAATAACTTCATTTGACATATCCGTAGTCACTGCCTCGTAGTTTTTACCACTAGCGGTTACTTTAGAGTTATGTGACTTCTACGTAGCCTTTCCGGTGCATAGGGTCGCCTTAGTTACCAGTGGGACGACCTTCGAAGTGGCAACCACTTTCAAGTAGCTTTGATAGTGGCCACGACGTTCTGGGAACCTTTACTATCTGTTTAAAGTTACTACGAAGTGCGTATTACCTCTTAAATTCACGATGAAGTAAATTTCACCATCTAGTTCCCATTGTTAACCATATATAGGAAAGGAGGGGCGATTATGCTTGTCTTGTGGTCTTTATCTTTTCCAAATTTTGGTTGTTTACCACTCTATAGTAATAACATGCTATTTTGTGTTGAATTTCATATATTTATCTTTTCCGTTCAATACAACTCGTTAAGTGAGGAAAACAACTAGGTATTTTTCGTATTGTTTACCTGTTAATGTTTCTCAAAAGATAATAAATGTTCTATATAGGTAATATGTAAGAGTACGAAGTTGCTCCATAATATTAATTAATGTTCTAAAATAACTGGTAAGAGTAAAAGTTATTATTCAGAGCTTAAACACAGAAAAACTTCGCAGTAAGTGGATAATAGCTTTAACAAATTAGAAAACCACCTAGCAAATGTATGTGTGTATATAGTCAACATTTTCAACAGGATGATGTTTTCACTAAAGTAAGTTATTCATATTTATTTCTGCATTTATAGATATGTTTCAAAATACCTATAATAATCTCTTGGGTTCGAATTTATTTCACTTAACATAATTTGCTAGATCGTTTTCCAATTTTTAAAGCTATTGGCTACTTACTGCGAAGTTTTCTATCTATTTGAAAAACTGCATTGTCACGAGTTTTAAACTATATGCACTATTACTGAACATTGTCTTTTACACTCACTAGTTATTTCAGAAATTTAATTGATGTTGTGAAGTAATTTTGCACTCTTACCTATGTTGAACTTGTATTGTTTTTTGAGAAACATAAACAGGTAAACAAATACAATAGCACTGAAATAAAACATACTTAAAAAAAATCATTTATTCAAATTTCTCTTCTTTTTCACAATATACATGTTCATATGGTTAAAATAATTCCTAGTTTGCTTATAATATCCGGATTGGCCTGCTGTACAACTACACATGCATTTTCATTTATCAACATCACCTTATAAATTCATTCTAACTTCATGGGAGCAAACGCAAAGATTTGTTTTTTCTCGGCGTCATCGACTTACCAGCTCTAAATATCACTTCACCTTCCTAGATGGGTCTACTTCCGCATGCAATTTGAGTAAAGATATCACACAATTCTAATTTTACCTTCGGCATATTTGAAAACAGTAAGAACACAAACGTAAGAAAATTAATAAAATAACAGACGTAACGTTATGACAACTACATGTTTTCCTCACCATTTCCAATATATTGATTGAAAATATTGAAATTCACTGATACCATCTGCTGATGTGATTTTCCCCTATAGACAAAAGTCAAAATTAGGGACGCGTTCAGTTTAAAAGTCGCGCGTCGGACGTATGGCAGCACACCAGCACGCGGCATTCAGAATCAATGTTGGAAAAAATGTAACTATGAAGTGGCAGTGGGAACCTTGCTGCAACTTTAAAGTGACGCTACAGTCCCATTTGGTACTTTGTAATAAATGTAACTTTAAAGTCACATATCTTCAGTTCCTGTCACTATCCTCAAGTAACAATTACTTTCAAGTCGCATTTCTTAGTAAAAACGACTTCAAAGTGATTCTTTCTGAAATACGCCATCTTGATGGCCAAGACTTATGACACCATTATTACAAGACATGAACCATAGCTTCATAAATAACTTAAAAATGTAATTTATCATTATTTCTGCACCAAATATAATAAATTAATGGATAAACATTATTTCCAAGTTTCAAAGAACAATAAAAAATAGCTTTCAGCATCCAGGTTGACACATTCTCGCATGATGTTAAATATTTTAAAGACAATATTTTAATTAAAAAATGCAAATTATAAAGGCCAGATTCGGACGTTTTATCATTATGTTTGACAATAAACTTGCATTCGTATTAATTTGGATGCTTAGCCATTGGGAAATCATACAAGTTTTGCCTTCTAATATTATACTATTCTAGTATTCTATTAAGTTTCTGAGTTAGGGAAATGGATAGCAATAATCATGTAGGAATGAAACACAAGTATAATAAAATCAGTTGCAAGACAAAGCAGGCAACATTCACTTGATAGAGTGGGGCGTGGTAAAGTTCCCCGAAAGTCGCGGTTTACACTCCGCGATGTCACCGCTACATAACCACAACGCCATTGGACCGTAACCGGACTAGTTCCGGGAACGTAGCCGGAACGTTGCGGTAACCGAAAAAATATTCCCCATTTTGGTCGTACTAACGTAATGGGAACGTTCCTATTATGCTCTTGTGACTAGTGACAGAACGCTTTAAAGTACCTACAATAGTCGTTGCTACGTTCCAGCAACTAACTGTGCTAGCTGGGGAGTGCCTTAATGTTAGAAAAAACTCTGAAGTTTTTAAATCTGATACAAAAAACACAAAAAAAATTATTCATAATGCCTGTTGGCCTCCCCAAATGAGACACTTATGATCGCAATAGAAAAATCATAGCAAACGATGGGTCATTTTTAAGTTAATAGATGTATCAAGTTTTATCTTCTTAGATAAAAGAGTTTTGAAGATATTTAAAAAAAACTTAATGACAAGGTTCCATCTATATGGGCTGTAGCTGCGTTAGAAAGCATGTTTGGATAAGGTGATTTATGTTAAGTCGACGTAAAATCACGTCTAGATTTTGCAGTTTTCGATTGGCGAGAGAATTTCTGGGCACCCTGTAAAATATAAGCTCCATTACCACTACTCACCTGTAAACTTTGAGATAACCTCACAAAATCTTTTTGAACTGTCTCAGTAGTATCTAATTCTTGTTGGAGGGAAGAAACTCTACTTCTTAGTTCACTATTTTGTTTTTCCAATGTTTTCTAAAAATATAAAAATGTTTAGACTACAAATTATATAGAGAAAGATAACAATTGACATGACAGAATAGGCATGTCCACAAAATTTTAGTTTCAAATGGAAATGGTAGATTTATCGCTATTATAAACTAATGTAACAATAAAAAAATATATATTTTTTTATTTTGCCAATTATTCGTAATAGAAATGACCCCAAGCGAGGTTAAGAAACATTCCCAGGTAGAGGCTAGTAATATGACGTCACTTACCTTGCAGGTACGCAGGCCTGTATGTGTAATGCGGGCCCGTTGTTTTTTATTGAAAGACTAATGTAATATTATTGATCAGCATGCTTTAGAACCCCCATATCCAAATTTTGAAGATATTTCAATTTATGATTTTCAAATTATGGCTCCTTAAAATTATATTCTTCAAATATTAAATAATTAATAACTTTTAAACGAATTGTATTTCGAATAAAAGTCACTCTTCATTTTCTATTTAAATTCACTTTTTCTACAACCCAGCGTCATCTGTACTTTCAAATTTCATAGACTAAGAATTTTCTTTGAAAAATTACCAAATATTTTGAACCAGCTCCTCCCCTGTAAATTACACAGGCCCACAAAAAAAAAAGTTATTTGAACCTCTGAATATACTTTTACTTAGTATTTTTTTCCGCTGATTACGAATCTGAAGTCAGAATGGGGGGTTCATGCACATATTACAGAGAAAAACCCGAAAAACTGTCAGAAAATGCATTTTTGATGGTTCTTTGGGTGCTAAAATATGCATGTGGCGCGTTCGGCTAGGCTGAATGTACTTTTTTTTTTATGTTTTTTTGCCCCACTGACCTCGAATCTATTGTTAGAACCCAGGGCTAATTGTCAATATGTTGAGGAAAATTTAAAAAAACCATAAAAAATTGCGTTTTTCACGGATACCATTTTTTTTTTATTGATATCACGTTTTTTTCATGAATACATAGCGTGTTATGATGGCCTGCGTACACTTTTCTTGAGTAATTTTTCCTGCTGATCACAAATGTCTACAACATTTTCTATTATCTGAGAGAGAGAGAGAGAGAGTGTAACGGTTGCGATGTGACGTCTCTGGCTTTGGCGGCGAAACGGCGCCGGGAATGACTAACGACTCGAGGGGTCCCAGTTCAACACGCTGTAGGATTCCCAGGGTCAGATTGCATTCGTTCCGTCGTGTTTGCGTCGGGAGATGCACAAAACTGCAATATGTCCAGCTCAGTACGCTGTAGACAGATTGGCAGAATTATCCACTCTGAATTATGTTGATTTGCGGCCGGGCTTTTATATCCGAGAATCCTCGCTTACTGGTGACGTAGAACTGCGTATAGTTTAGTGTCGTGTGCAAATCCATGCCTCTAGACGGGAGATGGGCAGGTTTGCGGGCCGTGTGCACATTGGTGTCGTGTGTAAATCCGGAATCTTAGTAATGGAGCAGGAATTTAAAGAATGCTTCATTACAATAAATCTGATGCTAAATTGAAGGAAGGTATCTTCGAGACTCATCAAATGACTCAAATATATATTTGAGTCATTTGATGATTCACAAATCTGGTGCTAAACTGAAGGAAGGTATCTTCGTTCGCATCACTGACCTTCAAATTTGACTTAACATTTGTGATCAGCGGGAAAAATTACTCAAAAAAGGTGTACGCAGGCCATCGTAACACGCTAGATATTGTGATATCCATAAAAAAACATAGTATCCGTGAAAAACGCGATTTTATATGGTTTTTTTTATTTCCCTCAACATTTTGACATTTAGCCCTGGGTTGTAACAATAGATTCGAGGTCAGTGGGGACAGAAAGATAAGAAAGATACATGCAGCCTAGCAGAACACGCCACATGCATATTTTACCACCCAGAAAACCATAAAAAACGCATTTTTTGACAGTTTTTCGGGTTTTTCTCTGTAATATGAGCATTAACCCCCAATTCTGTCTTCAAATTCGTAATCAGCGGGAAAAAATACTAAAGAAAAGTATATTCAGAGGTCCAGTTCAAATAACTTTTTTTTTTGTGGGCCTGTGTTATTCGTGCATTAAGGATTGTCGAATTTGAAAGCATGGATGACAGTGGGGGGTAGAAAAAGTGTTTTTAAATAGAAAGTGTAGAGAGTTACTTTTTTTCGAAAAAAATTCGTTTTCAAGTTATAAATTGTTTGATATTATTTTTGGTAATTTTTCAATAAACATTCTTGGCCTATGAAATTTGAATGTACAGATGATGCTGATGGGTTGTAGAAAAAGTGAATTTAAATAGAAAATAAAGAATGAGTTTTTTTCGAAATACAATTCGTATAAAAGTTATTAATTATTTAATATTTGAAAAATATAATTTTAAGGGGCCGTAATTCGAAAATTATAAATAAAAATATCTTCAAAATTTGGATATGGGGGTTCTAAAGCATGCTGATCAATAATATTACATTAGTCTTTCAATAAAAAACAACGGGCTCGCATTACACATACAGGCCTGCGTACCTGCAAGGTAAGTGACGTCATATTACTAGGCTCTACCTTGGGAACGTTTTTTAGCCTCACTGCGTTCGGGTGATTTCTATTACGAATAATTGACAAAATTAAAATATTTATTGCTAAAAAAAATCTGATTTTGGTACTAGGGGCTCCAATAAATAATATTAATGTATATTATTATTTTTTTGTGGACATGCCTATTGCAAAGCAATAGAGAAGAAAGGAATGCTGAGTTAAGACTGGTATGGTTAATTAATATCATGATGGTGATATAAATATGAGCGCTGAAAAAAAAAACACCATCGTTCCATTTCTAACTGTCTTACATTACCGTCACCGCTGATGAATAAAAATCACCAGTCAGTCAAATTCACCCATTGGTACTTTTAAAAAGTATGATCTTGCCAGTGGCTTATGTTCTGTAGATTATAAATTCACTTGCAAAAATGGTCATGTATACAACGTGATCTACCAGGACATGCGGAAAATTTAACAGTAGGTTATCCCCACCGAAAGGAGTAAAAAAAATGACCAAAAAAATTACCTTATTTTTTTGTAGGAATGCGCCGCCAATGACTTCAACTAATCTAACGTAACGCGGTACAACCATATCACTTTATCAGACTTGGGATTGACACTACTGACAGCAAAGCTGGATAAGATGGAAGTGACTTTTTGGTTTTAATCAAATCACACTACAAAAATATCAAAATAAATCGAAATAAATCGAAGACATTGATCTTATGCTGAAATGACAAGCAGATATACGAGATATTTAGTTAAACCGGTCAATGACACGGCCGTGTAACTACTGTTCGACCGGAAGCAAAAAACGTGGCTCTCTAGGTATCTACACACGATCTAGCAGCACGGAGCCAGCCTTGTCGGTATGCTTTGAACTCATTCGTAAAAGTGAATTGGTTCGCTGGAATTCCAATTATCTTCAAAGCGTACCAACAATGTTGGCTACCTGCCGCTGGATCGCGTGTGTAGACCTCTTTTTTTGATCTCGCCGGCCGGCTTCACTTTTTATGCCAATTAAGGAAATGTAAACAACTCGAATACGTTCTTTCACCAGTAAATTCGTCGACCTCTTCAGAAGTAGGTCAGGACTTACTCAACATCAGTAGTGTATTTTCGCAAATTGACTAATAATTCAATATACTAAATTACCTCAGAATCCTATAAAATTTTGCAGGGGCTTTCCCACATTGAAGACTAGCACACCATTTTATTTTCCGCATTTCTTGGTAGATCACGTTGTATAAGGACACAAATCAAAATTTTCTAACAAATCATACCAGAATGAGCCAAATCATGGACCATATTTTACCCAAAAATCATTAAATTCTCTGTAGAATTTATATTTTTAAAATAGATAAATAAACGAATTTTTACATAGACTGGCAGTAAAAAACAAATCTCCATTTTTCTCTGTTCAAGTACAGCTAAAAATTTTCAGATTATTTACATATACTTTTTCCTTCACACAACGATATCTCCTAAACGATTATATTAATAAAAAAAATTTATTCTTTATATAATATTCGCTGTATTTTCCAGATTACAATGGTTCTTAAATCAATTTTTTTGAGAATCTAATAACCGAGATATTCAATAATGTGTAGCGTGATGTTAATTTTCGAAGTTTATCTGCGGCATCATGTTTGTTGCAGATAGTTGCTCTCCCACTACTCTAAGACTGATTCAACAACCTGCACTACCTCCTGCAATGGTCAATTGTTTGACAGTTGAGTAATTTTTGTGGTTCGTGATATTTTGAAATCTAGATCTTGAAAATGCTTATTACAGAATAAAAATAAATATATTTGTTGAATATTAATTCAGTGTTATATGGATGAACCTACATAAAATCTCTATGTAATAGATTAACATGTTATAAGAAACTCTCTAGTTTACTGTTTGTAAGATACTTTCAACTGGTATGTACTAATTCTTTAACTAGACTTTTCTACGATATAGGTAACTGATATATAGGCTTTTTAGAAGAAATTAAAGTAGAAAGAGAACAGAGAAAGAGGAAACTGAAAACAGTTCAGATGGATCGAATGCCTGTCTATCGACTTCTTCAGGTGTAATTTTACGTAAAACTAATTTTTTTTATAGAAAAAAGTATTTTTTGTCAAAAATCATCAACAATAAAAACCTATCTCAAGTAATGATCACGAACATAGAAAGAAAAAACACTGCCAAAGGAATTACTACTTCCTCACAAGGAAAAAAATGTTTATCCGATATCTGAACTTCTAGACTAGTTCACAAGTTCAAAGCCGTGTTAATTCTTGATAAAACTCATAAAAATATGAGTGAGGGCTCATTGGATTTGGAATGACGTCTAGAAAAATGTTCAAAATTTTCAAACCCGCACATAAACAATTGCAAAAGTTACAAACAAATGAAGATTGAAAAAATAATAACGAGTTTTTTTTTTTGTAAATAACTCGAAAACTTTTAGTATTTAAGAAATTTTAAAGAAGGATTCTTAAAGAGGAAGAAAATTTCCAATAAAAAAGTCCCGACTGCCGAAACTCTATCTCAATTATTAATAATTTTAATTTAATGTTGAAAATAGAGCTCCGCGCGGCGAACACTAAGCCGTTACGATGCTCTGAAACCGGCCGTAATAAGTAAAAATATTTTTTATGTTATTAAATATTAATTTAAAAATTTAAAAAAAATATGGTATTATTTAGACACTTAAAGGAACAATATCCTGTTGTAAAAAAAACTTTTTCATCGATTTTTCATAAAATGAGCCTATTGTTAATTAACAAATTTTTTTAGTGTTTGCGTTTATATTTCAAGTCGGATAATTGTTAAACAAAAGCCACTAAAATTATTTCGCTTCGTGGAGACCCTATGTCAACTCTACTTTATGGGATTATGACATTGCGATGTTTTTAATTGTTATAGTCTATTGGTTATTGATTATTTAACCTAACAAAAAACTAAAAAGTGAAAAAGAGAGGTTGAAAATTTTTTTTTAATAATTTTAATTATTATTACTGTTTTTATATTCAAAAGTACTATAAGATCACATAAACTTCAAATTTTCCTTTCTAATTGTTTAAACAAATTTTATAAACAAATAAATAAATTACGCATTTTTGAAATTTTTTTTTTGCCATTTTATTGGTTATAAAATAATGATTAAAAGAAAAAAAAAATTTTTTTAAATTTTTTTAATTAATTGCCTATAATCTATTTTTCCTTTTTTCAATATTTAAACAAATTACAGTCGGGCCCGCTTATAACGAGTACACCTTATAACGAGCGTTCGGTTTTAACGAGTAATTTCCATAGATACAAAAAATCATCCATTAAGCTCAACACAATTTCAGTTCGGATATAACGAGCTCGGATATAACAAGCGCTTTTGTTATAACGAGTAATATTTTTCTAATAAATTGCTGAATATGTTTACTTACAACGAGCACCTTTGTAGGGATGACGGAGATTCTCTGCGGCTGCGATTACAATGAGGACTTGATGATTCATTGGAGAATTAACTTTGTTTATAACGAGTGATATTAGTTCATACGAAGTAAGTTCTTGGAACGCTGCCATTTGACGGACACCGACTTAATAGTAGTCGGTGCTTTGAGGGCGGTAGATATGAAACGTCGGTGCTTTTATTGTATTGAAACAGTGCCTGCTAGTATTCCAACAAATTTGCCATGACTCGTTATTATATTGTAATGTGTTACAACCCTTAGAATGAATGTAGTGTATTTACACCTACTCGAGAAACCTACCAGAAGTTAGTTCTGGTGACATCTGGAATGATCTAGAGAATGGTGGCGTCAACACAGAACAATCGAGATCTGTCATTTTTGGGTATAAAAGACCGACCGCATTCTCGGCGAGTAGTTCAGTAGTTCAGAAAGTTCAAAAAGTATAGAAAGTGAGGTTAAGACTTCAAGGATAAACAAAGTGATAAACATTGTGATTTTAGTCAGTAAAGTGTATTTAAATTAATAATAGTATTGTGAAGTATCCAGTAAATATTTAATAAAGTGTGTTAGTGGACATCTCTTGTTATAATTTTTGGAACCCACAGAAATTGCGAGGGTGGTTTCCTAAGGGTGGAAACACGTTACAAATTGGTGTCAGAAGCGGAATTTTATGACAAGAGGAGCTCTGAAGTTGTGTTGGAGTGTTCGAGAAGTATTCTCGAGGTTTAGTGCTAACACAGGACTAATTTACTGGACACTGTTCAAGGGTTATTTGTGGACAGAAAAATAGTGTTAAGTATTAAACCCTTTAAACTGAGTAGTGATAGAGACACTGAAAAAGACTCATTTTTTGTGTTAGTGCGTGGAAATTACGAGAACTTTTCTATTTGGACATTAGTGGAGATTATTAAATTCTCTGAACTGGATAGTGACAAAAGACTCTGGATAAGACTTTTTCGTGCTATTTCGAGATTTGTCTGGGAAGTTCCATTACCAATATTGATGTCACAGTTAAATTTATTTTATTTTAATTTCATCGTATGCCCGTAACAACAAGAAGTATGGCATCCGATAAACAAATACAGGACTTATTCGAACAATTCCAAAAAATGATGGCACAGCAACGGCAGGAAGACAAAGAAGAACAGTAGAAAAAACGTCATGAAGAAAAAGAAGAACAAGAAAGAAGACGCCAGGAAGACAAAGTAGAACAGGAGAAAAGACATCAAGAGGAAGAAAAGCGACGTCAGAAAGAAAAAGAGGATGAAGAGAGAAGACGTCAAGAAGAAAAAAACGAATTGAGAAAAATTATGGAAGACCTGAAGATACGACAGCAAGAGGAGAAAGAGGAACAAGAAAGACGCCAAGAAGAATTAAGGAAAATTCTGAATGAACAAATGAAAATACAACAAGACACTATCATTTCTGCCAATGAAGTACTAAAATGTGAAGTTAAAGAAGAGATAAACAAGGTAGAAGAAAAAGTAGATAAGGTAGAAGACAAAGTAGGTGTAGTTGAGACCGAAGTCAGTCAGATCAAAGGAAAGATGAGTGAGTTCGAAGGAGAAGTGGAGCGACTTAAACGACAGTTGAGAGATAGAGGAAGCCAGCAGGTGGTATCATCAGGTCACCGGTTAAAACCTCCCTCCTTTGACGGCCAAAGCTCATGGACAACGTACAAGAGGCAGTTTGAGGCAGCAGCGTGTGCGAACAACTGGGATAATGAGGAAAAGGCCATGGCATTAGTTCTGGCGTTAAGGGGCCAGGCCTCAGAGTTGCTTCAAACTATCCCAGTGGATAAACAAAGGGACTTCAAAGTCTTGGAAGCTGCATTAGACTTGAGGTACGGCGATCAACACCTTGCCCAATTATACCAGGCTTAGCTGAAATCCCGGATGCAAAAAGCTGGGGAAAGTTTACAAGAATTTGAAGCTGCGATAGAGAGACTGGCACACCTGGCGTATCCGAGTGCACCTAAAGAATTCCAGGAACAATTAGCCGTGGGGGCCTTTTTAGATGGTATAAGGGACGAAGAGGTCAGGCGAGTTCTGAGGCTCACGAGACACCAAAGTAGTAGCGAAGCTTTGGTGCGTGCACTCGAAGTAGAAGCCGCTTACAGGGATACTCCAAGGTCGAGAGTGCGAGCTGTGACTCTCGAAGAATCGCAACCAGAAATGAACCAGAACCCTATGTTGACTGAGATGCAGAAAATGTTTACCAAACTATTGGATAAATTAGATGACCTTGGAAAGCAGGAAAAACAGAAAAACAAAGGAAAGCCGAGTGGTGGTATTAAATGTTACAACTGCGGCAAGGTAGGACACATGAAGCGAGACTGTCGACAGCAGAATTCGGAGAGTCGAGTAAATGCTGTGAATCTTGAAGAGAAGCAGGAAAACAGTACCAAGGGGGTTGTTCTGGCTAGGGAATGCAGTGACCCCAGAGAAATAAAGATTTCCCAGCTTCGAAGAATCGCAAGCAGACTGTTCTTGCATGGATATGTGAACGGAAGAAAATGTTTGTTTACCATCGACACAGGTACTACGTCATCAATAGTACGGCCAGGATTTATATCGGGCATAAAGATTACCAAGAGGCAAAATGAAGAAGTGATCGTCCGGACAGCTACGGGGAACAGGGCTACGGTTCATGGAGAAGTAGACCTGGGTTTGCAGATTGGGCATTTGAGGTTCGACCACAGGGTCATCGTGGCTGACATCACGGATGACTTCATTTTGGGGCTAGACATCATGGAACAGTATGGATTTATTGTTGACGTAGGAAAGCAAGTCCTAAGGATTGGAAACGAACAATTTATTCTGTCAAAAGAGAACGACCAATGCGAGAAAACCAGGCTGTTGACAACGCAGGCAGTCAAAACTCCTGCATTATCCAGAAAACCAGACAAGGAAGATTGCAAGCGCTACCCTCAGGTGAGAAAATTGCCGAACATGGTTAAAGTCAACACTGTCAAGGTCGATCTTCCAGACAGTTGGTCAAAGAAAACTCTGAGGCAAGAGCAATTGCGTGATGTAGAAATCGGACCCATGTTGCGAGCAAAAGAAGAGGGAACGCGTCCAGCATGGAAGGATGTTTCCGACAAAGAAGTGGGGCTGAAGGCTTTATGGTCACAATGGGATTCACTTATGGTCGTAGATGGGCTTTTGAAGAGAGCATGGGAAAGCCCAGATGGGAAGCAGGTTGCCATGCGTCTAGTGATTCCCAGGCGTCGTGTACCAGAAGTACTCCAGAAAGCGCACAATGAAACGTCCAGCAGACACTTCGGCATAAACAAGACATTGAGTAGAGCACGGGAACAGTTCTATTGGGTTAATAGTCGCCAGGATGTGGAGGCCTGGTGTCGCAAGTGTAAGAATTGTGCTGCCCGTGAGGAACCATTTTCCATGAGCAACTACAGAAATGGAAATCGAGAACAGCCGAAGAATGACCGAGAGCAGATGAACAAAACTAGTAACCGATTGAAGGCTCGTTATGATCAGAATGCCAGTACAGGGGGATTCAAGGTGGGAGATCTGGTTTGGCTGTACAACCCACAGCGGAAGGTATGGAGACCCTCGAAACTTCAACCTCCTTGGGATGGACCGTATACTGTCATTACCCGAATTAATGATGTCGTCTATCGTATTCAACGAAACAAAAAGTCCAAGATGAAGATCGTACACTTGGATAGACTGGCGAAGTATGTGAAAGAGGCTGAATTGCCTGACCGGGACGTTCAGGCTTAAGGAGGGGGCAGTGTAATGTGTTACAACCCTTAGAATGAATGTAGTGTATTTACACCTACTCGAGAAACCTACCAGAAGTTAGTTCTGGTGACATCTGGAATGATCTAGAGAATGGTGGCGTCAACACAGAACAATCAAGATCTGTCATTTTTGGGTATAAAAGACCGACCGCATTCTCGGCGAGTAGTTCAGTAGTTCAGAAAGTTCAAAAAGTATAGAAAGTGAGGTTAAGACTTCAAGGATAAACAAAGTGATAAACATTGTGATTTTAGTCAGTAAAGTGTATTTAAATTAATAATAGTATTGTGAAGTATCCAGTAAATATTTAATAAAGTGTGTTAGTGGACATCTCTTGTTATAATTTTTGGAACCCACGGAAATTGCGAGGGTGGTTTCCTAAGGGTGGAAACACGTCACAATATTATGAGTAGTAGGTAGATGTAATATTTTTAGGAAGTTATGCACATAATTACTATTTACTCAGTGATATGTCATCAATTGCCAATGTTCGTTGATTTATATAAAAGCCATGTCCTGTAAGAGAAAGTCCCTTACATTAGAGAACAAAATAAAAATAATTGATGCTATTGCCAGTGGCATATCTAATGCCAATGTGTGTAAAACTTACAAATTATCCAGTTCGACTGTTTCTCTGTCTGGAAAAACCGGGATAAAATTAGAGGATCTTTAAATTTAAACATTTCAAAGTTAAAACGAATCCGGAAACCAGCGAAAAAGCAAGTTGATCAGGCATTGCTTGAGTGGTTTAAGCAGAAAAGAATTCAAAACATACCCATAACTGGGCCCATATTGCAAGAAAAAGCAGAACAATTTTCTAAATTATTTTCCCCTAATAATGAGGCGACTGCATGCTCGAAAAGCTGGATAGACCGTTTTAAGAAAAGGTACAACATTTCTGCGAGTAAAATCCACGGAGAAGCTGCGAGTGTTTCTGCAGATATAACAAAGGCTTGGCTTGATAATACTTGGCCTGAAATACGTAAAGGTTACTCTAATAAAGACATTTTTAATGGAGATGAAACTGGGCTGTTTTATAAAGTTGTCCCAAACCAAACTCTCAAATTTCAGAAAGAAAAATGTCATGGGGGTAAGAAAAGTAAAGAAAGAATCACAGTTCTTGTCTGTGAATATGACGGGCACAGAAAAAATAAAATTATTTGTCATTGGTAAATCAAAAACACCCCGATGTATTAAAACTTGTAAAGTGGTACCTGTTACTTACACAGCCAATAAAAAAGCATGGGTAACATCAGAAGTTTTTGAGGAAGAAATATGAAACTGGGATGCTGATTTACAAAGACAAAAAAGAAAAATAATTCTTATGATTGACAATTGTCCTGCACACCCTGAGACTGCAAACCTACGATCCATAAAAGTGGTTTTTCTCCCCGCTAATACAACAGTAACTTTACAGCCCATGGACCAGGGTATCATCGCTTTTCTTAAGAAACACTATAAAAAAATATTTTTAAGTAAAATGGTATCTCATTTGGATAATGTCGATAATGATAAAAAGGACTTCAAATTTTCTTTGTTGGATGGGATATTAACTATAAACACAGCATGGAAACGTGTTTCACAAAAAACAATTGTGAATTGTTATCGGCATGCAGGTTTTTATCCGAGATCAGAATTTGATGAAGACGATGACCTACCTTTAGCTCAGTGGTTATTACGAAATGAAAACTCGGAAAGTGTTGATGACGAAGATTCCATGTGTTTACGTGATTGGGCTATTAAAAACAATATTTTAAATATGTGTTTTACTAGTGACGAACTAAATGCATATCAAGAGGTTGACGATTGTTTAGAAACTTGTGAGTATCCGTTGGAAACTGAAATAGCGGCTTCTGTTAAATCACATGAAATGTAAACTAACGACGAACTGGAAACACCTGAAAAAGACGAAGATGACTTGTTTGAACCCCCAACAACTCAACAAGTATTTAGTGCAATGAAAACCATATCTACTTATTTAGAATTTAATGATTTTGAAAACAATGTAAGGGACAAGTTTGATTCCATTCAGAGAAGCCTTGAAATATCATTTTTAAATAAAAATGCAACTCAGAAAAAGATTACTGCCTATTTTAAGTAAATTACTGCGACGCAAGAGTATGTATGTGCATAATATTTTTTTTTCACTACATATGTAAGTACATATATATGTATTTTTACATAATTTTATAAACTTACTTTTGTTAGATTCTCATAATCTGATTTTATGTTTTATTTTATACTGAATAAATATATATTTACATACATAAACTTCTATATTTTTGAGTACATATGTGTACGTGTTATCCACGTACATATTATATGTATATGTAACCGTTTAAGACTACATACCTATAGAGACGTGCGTACCGGTTGTAACGAGCATACTCGTTATATTAGGACCCAATAAAAATGGTTTATAACGAGTATATTCGTTATAACCGGATCCATTAAAAAACCGTTTATAACGAGTGTTCGGATAAAGCGAACACTTTTTTTTGTCACCTACACACTCATTATAAGCGGGCCCGACTGTAATAAGAAAAAAATTTATTCCTAAAATGTATTATTTGCAATTCTCTACAAGCTGAAAAAATGAAAAAATTTCTTGTTGTTAATTTATTTGTTTATTTAATAAACAATTTGTTATTAACAATTGCCAAATGTGTTTATATTTTTTTTTAGTAGAAAAAAACAATAACAAATATAACTGGATATATAAATATGTCAAAAAATATTTTTAATATTTTTTATAGAATTTTAAATTTAATTTTTTTTTTTGACATGTTTATTAATTTATTTCTATCTAAAACAAATATAAACACATTCGGCGATTGTTAATAACAAATTGTTTATTAAATAAACAAATAACTTAACAACAAAAAAAAATTTCATTTTTCCAGCATGTAGAGAATTGCAAATAATAAATTTTAAGAATAAAATTTTTTCTTAATAATGGGCCTTTCCCGCATGACTGAATTTTACTATTTCGCCACGACTAAACCATATAATAAACTGTAATATAATTTTATATTAATTTAGTTTCTTGCAATTTTGTATGTTCTACCAAATATTTACTTTACAAAATCAGTTTTATTTCACTTAATTTGAAGCATGAGTTCTAAGGCGCGAGCTTGCAACGTCAGTCTGATTAGACCAATAAAAAGTCGTATTTTTAAAGGGAGTTGTCTATTGCCAGGTGTACGTCTTTTTATGTGAACATCGTATTTCCGATATCAACTGTCTAGTTTGAATAGACCATTTTTTTTCATTTCAACGTACTCTTCGTTAATCTGATGCTAAATAAAAACAAAAATTCTGTCAACCTTTCACTGTCTGAGTCTAAAATCCATATATCATGTTTATATTCTCTATTTTTGATCGTTTTGGTTCACATATGGTATAATATCAGTATCATCTGGCAACACTGTACTGAAATGCTCAAATCATATTCGATAACCTCACTTTCTATTGTTTATGTTTGATACAATATTTACGTAATTTTATTTTATAATTAGAAAATGCCGCTTACAAGGATTTGTTTTGTACCAGTGTGTCCAATCACTAGTGAAAATACTACCAAGTTATTTTTGCGCGTCCCAACAAATTTGAAAATTCGAAAATTGTGGTGGAAAGTTGCAAAAGTTCCTGGAGTTGTTTATACTGCTCCTGGATTTTTCTGTTGTGAAGATCATTTTAACGTATGTGTATATTGTTACTAATTTCCTTTTAGCGGGCTTGATTTTATACTTTATTTGTCTCTTTAGATTGAAATCACAACATTTACGTTTACGCAATGTCAATCGGGATTATAAACGGACGTTCTCAATTAAACGTTAGCACTTTACTTTACGAGATTCTATTGGTGGTTCCTCATAAATGTACTTCAGGCACCAATAGAATTGCAAGATATGGAAAACAGAACGCAAGTGAGATTGTTTGGGAACTTGGTTTGAGAATGCACCTTTATAGCTAATTCTGGCAGTGGTTTAAGATCATATTTGATTGGTGTGGTTATGATGACGTCACATTGCCGCCCGAATGCTATCGTTTAAATCTGCTGTTGATTTAGGTAATATTTGAATATTTTCTGTAGTATTTTATGCGTTCAGAAAAAAAATTAAAATTCATTTTTAGTAATATTTTGATAGGATCTTTCCAATAACACAATAAAAAAAAATAGCGGGAAAGGCCCATTTGTTTAAATATTGAAAAAAGGAAAAAAAATGATCATAGACAATTAGAATTTTTTTTTCATTTAATCATAATATTTTATAACCAATAAAATGGCAAAAAAAATTTTGTCAAAAATACATAATTTATCTATTTGTTTAGAAAATTTGTTTAAACAATTAGCAATGAAAATTTAAAGTTTATGTGATCTTATAATACTTTTGAATATAAAAACAGTAATAATAATTAAAATTAATAAGAAAAAATTTTCAACCTCACTTTTTCATTTTTTAGTTTTTTGTTAGGTTAAATAATTAATACCTAATAGACTATAACAATTAAAAACATCGCAATGTCATAATCCCATAAAGTATAGTTGACATAGGGTCTCCATGAAGCGAAATAATTTTAGTGGCTTTTGTTTAACCATTATCCGACTTGAAATATAAACACAAACTCTAAAAAAATTTGTTAATTAACAATAGGCTCATTTTATGAAAAATCGGTGAAAAATTTTTTTTTACAAATAATAATACTATAATTATTTTAAATTTTTAAATTAATATTTAATAACATAAAAAAAATATTTTTACTTATTACGGCCTTATTATTAGAGCATCGTAACGGCTTAGTGTTCGCCGTGCAGAGCTCTATTTTCAACATTAAATTAAAATGATTAATAATAGAGATAGAGTTTCGGGAGTTTGGATTTTTTTATTGGAAATTTCTTCTCCTTTAAGAATCCCTCTTTAAAATTTCTTAAATACTAATAGTTTCCGAGTTATTCACAAAAAAAAACTCGTTATTTTTTCAATCTTCATTTGTTTATAACTTTTGCAATTGTTTTTCAAACCCGCACAGGGTTTGAAAATTTTGAACATTTTTCTAGACGTCATTCCGAGTCCAATGAGCCCTCACTCATATTTTTACGAGCTTTATCAAGAATTAAGACGGCTTTGAACTTGTGAACTAGTGTATTCACTATGTGGAAATAGTTATTGGTAGTACTTTTAAAATACAATATTTTAAATCGTCTACCCCAAAAATCCATAAAACGATATGCCATATCTGCAAGGTTTACATTTTACTATAAAAGTAGCAACGAGGTCGAAAACTAAGCGACTTTTGTGAACACAAGAACTTCACTGATATTGGGTATGTGATATGTATAATTAGAAAGAAAATGGTAAGACATATTTTATACTAGATCGAATACCGCAGTGAAGTTCAATAAAGACATATTTAAATTTCGAACTAGTTTTAGTAATGTTAGTTTCAGTTTTCCATACTTACGATTGTTTCAATGAGTTCTTCTAATTTTTCCTTCTGTTCTCTATTTAATTCTTGGTTTGCTTTATCTGAACTCAATAATTTTTCTTGATTAATAACAAATCTTTTCTTTTCCTTTTCCAACATATCAATTTGCTTTCTGTAAATAGTAAAAATAATAAATTATCACTTAAGTATTATAAATGGGGTGCTTGCATTGAAAAAAATATATTTTCAACACATTTCTAAATTAATCCCATCACAATTTTGCCAAGTCATATTCTTTCTTATCTCCTATAAGTCTAAAATTTAAATATAAGTTACTCCATTATTTTGACGACACAGTAGATGTTAGCCCTGTGTGTTGAACCTTAGAAGTAAAATTCTATATTGCAGAAATCTTATTTCATAAGGTGAATATAATTAATCAACCTGTACTAAGGTTCACTGATAGATGGTGTGTTGAATAATATTAAAAATTTATCGATCTTGTAGTTTACGTAATTTTTACCATTGTCCGTCTATAGCCCCTACTATACAGTGTGTTTCAGTTAACATTCCCACAGCCGATATTTCGGAAACTAAGAAATATATTTTTATTCTGTAAACGGTAACAGATTTCTATGGTTAATGGAAGTACAATTTACTATTATAACATTATCATCAGAGATGGCGTTGCGGTTTAAAAATATTTTTCAATCAAGGAAGGTTTGAAACATATGCCATTTGATTAAGAAGCAAATTCTAAACAAAATTGTTCTTATTCCAAAAAGTCAGATCTGCAGTAGTTTTTGAATTATTTTAATTTTATTGTCTAATTTTTAAGTGTTACATATATATTTTTTTAATTGCTGTAACTTTTTTAATCTTGATTTTCAGATGTAGGTTCTTAGTAATTTGTCTACTATAAGAGAAGTATTTAGTGGTGGGAATTTTTTTTAATAGCACTTCTGATTTTACCAGAAATTAATTTAAATTGAGAAATTTAAATGGAAAAACAAAGAAGGTTTTTATTTTTGTACAGTAAATTTTGACAACAATATTTAAAATAGATGCTCGAAATTACTTCCGTCTGCTTGAATACACATATCAAAGCAATGTAACAATTCCTCATTACATGTCCTTAATAATGTATATCTATTAATTGCACCAGCGCAAGCGTAGATTTTATTGTATAAATCTGCCATATCTTCTAGTGGCTCTTGATATACTTTATTTTTCAAATATCCCCATAAGAAAAAGTCTAGAGGGGGTCAAGTTCGGAGAATGCGCGGGTCATCTAACTGGTCCTAAGGTGCCACTCCAGCGCCTTGGAAACATGTCATTCAAATAATTTACAACAATATTAGAGTTATAGGATGGAGCGCCATCTTGCTGAAACCAAATTTCAGCTCTGTTGTGGGCAGGGTTCCTAGCAATTTTTCAAACTTAAATTCCCTGACTTTTCCAGGTTTTCCAGGACTATTGGAAGGTTTTTTCCAGGTCTAATAATTGATGAGCGGGGTAGGAATATTGTGCGTCACAAAATAATCGAAACGAAACTAGCAGTACAAATCTCAAACTGACTTTTTATGAAAATTATTAAAATTCCCTGACTTTTCCAGGTTTTCCAGTCGCTATGAACCCTGGTGGGGAACATTTTGTAAAAGTCTTGGTAACTCATTTTCTAAAAATCTTAAATAACGCACACCGGTAAAATTTTCATGGTATAGAAACGGACCTATAACCATTTAAAAAAACACACCATATATTTATGCTGAACACAGTTTGGTTTCTTGTTCGAATCATCCATCTTGGGTTGTTTTCCGACCAATATCTACAGTTATATTTTGTAATTGTGCCGTTACTGTGAAACTTACTTTCGTCACTCCATAGTACATTTTTATGGAAATTACAATTTCCTTCATAATGAACAGAAAACTCAGCAAGGAAGGAGGTTAAGTGACGATCATAGTCCGTAGGCAGTAAATCATGTTTATATGAAAAGTACTTATTTTCATTTAAGATTCTTTGGCACGACGATAGTGATACATTGGTGGAGGCTCTTATTTGTCACAATGATAAGTGGGGATCATTGTTTATGGTTTGTAAAACTAAAGCCGTATTCTCCTGGATTCTTGTTGTTCGTATTCTTTCACGTTTCAACATTTTAAAACTATCATATTGTAATAAGTTGTTACACAAATTGGAAAAAGTCTTGCGATCGGGTTGTGGTCTGTTTGGAAATTGTAATTGGCTGCTTTTGCATTTTTATTGCATTTCTCATAAATTAATTACGTATTAACTTTGTCAACATTGGTGTGGGCCATATTTTGAACAAATTTTACAAACGTATTCTTAAAATGACACGCAAACGAAAATTAAACTTCTGACAGTTAATAAATAGACAATTGCAAATTATTCAATTATTTTGATTTAAATTTCTCAATTTAAAGTAATTTCCGGTAAAATCGGAAGTGCTATTAAAAAAAATTTTTCACCAGTAAATAATTCTTTTATAGCAGGTAAAAAAATTACTAAGAACCTACATCTGAAAACCAAGATTAAAAAAGTTACAGCAATTAAAAAAAAAATACAACACTTCAAAGTTAGGCAATAAAATTAAAATAACTCAAAAACTACTGCAGATCTGACTTTTTGGAATAAGAACAATTTTGTTTCAAATTTAATTCTTAATCGAATGGCATATGTTTCAAACCTTCCTTGATCGAAAAATATTTTTAAACTGCAGCGCCATCTCATCTGGTGATAATGTTATAATAATAAATTGTACTTCCTGAAGAAGGTATTAACCAAAATCTATTACCATTTACAGAATAAAAATATATTTCTTAGTTTCCGAAATATCGACTGTGGGAATGTTAACTGAAATACACTGTATACTATGGAAATATTTTCACACTCCACGACATAGTTAAAGGCACAAAAGTTGTGGATTTGTCTATTTTTAATTTTTATTAATTGTGTAAATCACATTATCTAACACATCTGTCAATGAATGTTTAGTACTAACCATGATGTAAGGATACAAGGTATGCTTATGCGCAGCTTTCGGGCTCAGCCAATAGCGTAACCCATCCCTATCGCGTCTATTTTAAATTTTCGACGAACGAGAAAGAGGCATTAAATAGCGGCAAATTTAAAATTTGTAGTCTTGTCACATGATTATGTTATTTTAGTTAGTTTAGTTACATAAATTTAGTAATGGAATGACCAGAGACCGAGTAGACAGCAGTAAGATAATTTGTTTGGTTAAGTTAATAAATTATAAAAAGCAAAGTGTCATTATTAATACCTAATAAGCATGACACAGAACGTGACAAATCTAAGAAAACATTTATGAAACATTAATGAATATAAAAACTCCGTGGTATAATGAAAGGTTATATTTGCTGTGTACTTTGCATAGCAGTTTTTATCGAGTGATTAGCAAATGGGCAATATACCAAATAAAGTATTCACATACGGCCATTAAGATCGATATTTTTAAGAATATGTATATGGAAGTATCAATAATTTCGTGAAGTCATAAGATTCATATGATCCATGTCATGTTCAGGATCTACCAATATCAATTTTAGAAAGTATATGAAAGAACTAACTATATGCATCAAGATAGATTAGTAGATGTTACCTTCGTAAAGTTGGCCCCCTATGTATTAATTTAAACATTACAATTTAAACATTTCTGAATGTAAAAAGTTTGCTCATAATTGCTCGCGAGTTCCTCTCATTTGCTTGTTATCGCTTAAAAAGAGATTTGAAATCGATGGCTCCCTTCTATTGATTAAAAAAAAAATTAACGGCCAATTTGTTTATTTTCTCATCTATTGTCTCTGCTTGTCATTATTTATAATGATATTCAAAAGTAGGTGAATTTTTTAAGCAACAAGCAAACAAAAGAAACTTACGAGCAAATGTTTCACATTCAAATATGTTTCAATATCGAAAATAAGGGGCCAACTTCACAGGTATCAATATTGTTCATTAACTAATATAAGGAATGCTGTACAATAAATAAAACAATCAATATTAGTTTAGAGAGAAAACTTATATTTATATATTCATTATAAAATAGCATTTCCCATTATTATGTTACATATTTAATATTTATATTAAATTGTTACGCTGATGTTAAGTAGTTTTATATAATAATCTTATAATGCACTCATTTTCTTTTCTTAAAAACCTGTAATCCCACGTCACACACTCTGTAGTGTTATTGCAGATGTAATGTCTTCAAACGACCACTTCACACATTTCTGATTAGGTCGTTGAATTTGTCCAATTGTGAAAATAAGTTTCACAATTTCATGTCCTCTTTATTGCACTTCTTTCGCCACCTTTTCATTTGCTTTTTTCAGTTCTAAAATTTCAACGTTCACTTCAAGATCTTCAGCTCGTAATTTAGTATTCTCAATTTCTACTTCGTTGAAGCTAAAACTGTCTTGCTTGAAAAATATTTACGAATTATTTTCTATTTTCATCACAGACTACCGTTTCATTTTAACTTACCGTCGTTGAGGTTAACTAACGTCGCGGTTACAAAAATTAATACACATTTTTACTATATTTTCATTCCTCAGGAATTAAAAGTAATTAACATTACTATTTTTGGTGTTCACGTTTCAGTTTTTCCAACTTTTTACTAAACAACCTGACATTTCAACTACTTTGTCAACACAAATAAAAGACAGACATATTAAATATGGCGGCGTTTGGGATGGCGCAGTAGAGGACGAAAATGAGACCTTCGTTTGCACACACCATATATCCTTACATCATGGCACTAACACCTTTTATAAATTTATAAAAAGGGGCATTAAATTTATTGCAAAAATAATAATAGGTGATGCAAAACCACTGTATTTGCCTAAGTCACAATTTTCCCACTGATACATTTGATACATTAGTGGACATCAGTTATAAACAGAGATCGGAAATTTGGGCGTCATTCCAGGTCCGTACTAAGGTAATAGTGTAAAAAAATATGCAAAATGGAAAATATTTATATGAACATTTATTGGTAAAAATTATGTGTTCACTATTTTTAAAATAATAACAAAATATTAATAATAATACTACATTATTTTGAACAGCCACAATACAATATGCCTACACATAGTAGGCAAAAAATAAATAAGCTATACTTCTTCAATCAAGTATGTCTTGAAAATTAATTAGATATTGAGTCGAAAAGTACTGTAATTATTTTTTCCAAATTTTCCTTGTTTAACCTGCTTTGACGAGGATTCAATATCCACTTATGTACCCAAAGCGATCTTTCGCAATCAACTGTCGTCATGGGTGCATGTTTTATTTTTGATAAAGGTATATTAGTTACCCATAATGCTTATACGTCAGTAATAATTTTTTTAAAATTTTTTTTACACTTTCAAAGTCAGGATTTCTCTTTAAAATTGATGAATATTTTGATTTCAGTTTTTCTCCTAAACCACTCGATATATTGTTTATTATTTCTTGTACAATGTCAATTTTTTTAAATGATTCATTGTTAAGTGGTTTAGCATTTTTAAGCTCCACTATTGTTTCGGCAACCTTTTTAAAATATTTATAATATAAGATACTCTTCGCAGTTTTCTTGTAAACAGAGCTGTGACCAGTACTCAATGAAAGTACTGGCAGTAACCAGTAAGCAGTATCAAACAATTTTTGTTTTACTTGCAGTATTAAGTACCAGTACTTTTCAGAAATACTTGAAATATTCAGTAATGTACTTAAAATTAAACATTTGCAGTAGCAGTAATAAGTAAAGTACTCTTCAAGTATTTTCAGTATTTTGAATACTCAGGGTATTTTATAAATACTTGCAGTACTTTCAAGTACTGCAAGTACTTTTAAAAACAGTAGCGACTTCCAGTATTTTGAATTACTTGTAGTATATATTTCTAAGCACTTTTTTAAAAACAGTACTAATATCTGACAAATATTATTAAAATCATTTTTAGAATTTTAGGATTGCCAACAATAGTCAGTAATACAATAGACGGAGGCTGGGCACGAAATTTCAATATGACTCGGGTTATGAAAAGTTTCCGTAACAATACGTTGTACACTAAGGGAAGACCCTGATTTGGGAATTTGCTGACAGCTCGAGCGGGGAGGGGCCCTGCCATATTGAAAAAATGGCGAACAAAAACAGTCTCTTTGAAATATCTCGCTTCGGGTGCCTCATACGACAAAAAATGTTCTTATGAAAATAAAGGGGCATTAAATTTTCTACAAAATATGTTCTATAGATTTTTTTGTTAAACTGAATAGTTTCGGTGCAGCAGCCGAAATTATGATTTTTTGTAATTTCTCAATTTAGTGTGAATTTTATGAAGGAGTATTTTTATGTTGAGACAAAATTTGTTTTCATACCTGAAAATCTTCAAATATAGTTGATTTTACTTGTCTGCTACGCATAGCTCAATGTTCAATACTCGTTTCCACGCCACCTTGAGATAGAGTACATGGCACGTTTTCTCTTACATGGTTGTCCCTTATAGGCCAAATCCATGACTAACCTGCTTCATGAGGCGTTTTAGGTGCCTGATGTCGAAGGTCCAGGTTCGTTGTAGTCTCTTTGGAAATTGCTTCCGTTGCGCTGTTCACTGATTCTACGTATTGATTGTTCTCCATACTTGCGAGAAATGTTTGGACTGGAGAGTCGACTTCCTGATCGTCATGAAGCTCGTCGACTATTGCTGGTGCATTGTCGCAGCTTTGTCCGTCACAAAATTTGCAAATTTCAGTGAACAGCGCAACGGAAGCAATTTCCGAAGAAAGTATTGTTGAAGACTATAACGAACCTGGACCTTCGACATCAAGCACCTAAAACGCCTCAAGAAGCAGGCTAGTCGAGGATTTGGCCTATAGGGGACAACCACGTAAAAGAAAACGCGCCATATACTCTACGTCAAGGTGGCGTGGAAACGTGTATTGAACATTGAGCAGACAAGTAAAATCAACTATACTTATTTGAAGATTTTCAGGTATGAAAACTAATTTTGTCTTAACACAAAAATACTCCTCCATAAAAGTCGCACTAAACAGAGAAATTACAAAAAATCATAATTTCGGCTGCTGCACCGAAACTATTCAGTTTAACGAAAAAATCTATAGGACATATTTTGTAGAAAATTGAATGTTCTTTTATTTTCATAAGAACATTTTTTGCCGTATGAGGCACCCAAAGCGAGATATTTCAAAGATACTGTTTTTGTGCGTCATTTTTTCAATATGGCGGCGCCCCTCCCCGCTCGAGCTGTCAGCAAATTCCCAAATCGGTCCACCCTTAGTGTACTACGTATTGATACGGAAACTTTTCATAACCCGAGTCATATTGAAATTTCGTGCCCAGCTCTTAGACTACAACAGCAACATATTAATATCAATAATAACGGTGATGTTTTTGGAAGTATAATTTTCATTAAAAAAATTCATGTTTGGAGCCCATTTTTATTATTATTGATTGGTAATGGTAATAACGGTAATAATGGTATTACTATATAATATCGTATGAATTATACGACATGATGTATGAAAATTACAGTAAGGTCACAAAAGATATATTTTTAATACTCATTTTATTTATAATATATTTACAACAATGGAGCGATGTTGGAGCGTGTTATGGACGATTTCATGAAGAGGGTCGAAAACTGCATCCAACGCATCATTCGATGACATTATCTTTCATACTTGATACACATCGTAAATGGGATTATGTAAGCTTCATTATTATTATCTTGCAAATTCTTTGTGTAACACTTATTTCAAAATCGTCCAATATATTCGTGTGGCTGTTAGTAGCTACTGAAATGGCATAACATTACAAAGGTAGTAACATCGCATTTGCCCTCCTCTAACCGCGCTAAGCTCCGTACTATGCGTCCAAAAAACATCCGGTTCCCGATTGTCACCCTGTATATAATAGTCTAAGAGCTGATGAAAATTACTTGATTTAATAAAATAAAATATTGGTTCATTTTTTCTTAAGTACTGGGTGTAGTTATAGTTTTACAGTTTTTATTAATGCTGAGAGTGTTTTGTAATACTGGGAGTACTTTCTAATACTAGGAGTACTTACGTAAAGTACTTGAAGTAGATTATGATTTTACAGTACTTTTTTAAGTAACAAGTAAAAATTTTTAGAAAATAAGTACCCAGTACAAGTACATTGCAAACATGTACCGCAAATTTACAATACAAATATTAAAAGTACTTAAAGTAAAGTACTTAAAGTACCTAAACTACTGCAGTACATATTTGCAGTATATTTTTGTACTGAAGTACACAGCTCTGCTTGTAAATAATGTTAGTTTTGAGACATTCTAAATTTTATGATACCAACTTTGTTGTGAAAAAAAAAATAAGAAAAAAAAACACCTTGTCAGGGATTCGAACACACGACCTTTGGATTGCAAGACAAAGCAAACAAGAGCAAGAACAAATTTATTTTAAATTAAGTACACATATTGTCCTCTCCGCGCACTCATATATTAGTGAAATGTATAAACAAAAAAAAATTATAGAGAATAGAATTTCGCAAGATTTCTATTTAAGTACAAAGTGACAAAAATTAATAAAACATATTTTTTTAATTTAAATGATTAATAACTTTTTTATTTACTGATTGATTTTTTTCAAAAACCATAGGGTTCTTCATCTAGCTAACTCTAACTTACTTTCCAATTTTCAATAAAATCGCACTTTTCTTTCTTAAGTTATCATGCTTACAAGAAACATGACGGACGGACAGATGGACATTTTGAAAGTTGTTCAGAATTCGTTAACTAACATAATGATATGAAATTTTTTTTTCTGCGAGCGATATTTACTGTTTTAGAAATGTGCTGATCAAATGCAATATACTTTTCGTTTTTACGAAGAGTATAATAATGATAGGAAATAGCATTTCCATTCCATTGCAACACAAAAATTAAGTACAAAATTTTTAAAATTTTAAATGATTTTTAACTTTTTTATTTACTTATAGATTTCTTTTCGAAATAATAAGGTTCTTCCTCTAGCTAGCACTAACTTATTGTCCAAATTTCAATACAGTCGGACTTTTCTTTCTTAAGTTATCATGCTTAAAAGAAACGTGAAGGGTGGATAGACGGAAATTTTTAAAATTGTTCAAAATTCGTGATGAATGATGAAAATGTTTTCTCTAAGAGTGACATTTAAAGTTTTAAAAATATGCCGATCAAATGCAATAAACTCTTCGTTTTCCTATTTGCGAAGAGTATAACAAAGCTGCTTCACTGGCGGATTCGATTATTCTGTGTATACCATCAGATATCACTGTTCAAAATGTGTTGGTTACGTGATATGGCGATAATGTCCACGAAAGTGTAAATAAATGTAAAATACCTTAGAGCTTTTATTTCTTGATCTAATGATTCCTCTATACTCTTTCTCTGGTGTTGGTCATTAGTGATCTGATCTTTTAAGAGCATGATATCAGACTGAAGACTATTCACTTTTTCTTCTGTAGCTTCTTTGCCAATTTTTGATATTATCAACTCTTGATGATTTTTAAGAACCAATTCATGCAGTTCCTGAAAAATAAAGTATTACTAAAACACACATTTTATAAATTGATATACAGTATATCTTAAAATTAACAGCTATCCTTTTGTGGATCGAGTCAACAGGTAAAAATGAATTGAAATGGACGAAATGCAATGGAACGAGATTTGAATATGACACTTTTAAGTTTAACACAAATGTCTATACAGAGTGATCTACCATGACATGTGGAAAATTTATCAGTAGGTTGTCCCCACCGAAAGGAGTTAAAAAAGTGAAAAATTAAAAAAATATGACCAAAAAAATTACCTTATTTTTTTTTTTGTAGAAATGCGCTGCCAATGATGTTAACCAATCTGACGTTATGCGGTACAACCATATCACTTCCCCTCCCCCTTTATCAGACTTGGGATTGACAGCAAAGCTGGAGAGGGTAGAAGTGACTTTTTGGTTTTAATCAAATCACACTACAAAAATAGCAAAATACGTCGAAAAGACATTGACCCTATGCTAGTGAACTTTACAACAACAAGTAGATATAAGAAATATTTACTTAAACCCGTCGATAACACAAAAACACTAAACTTTGGCAGCACTTTGTACCTGCCGGTGTCCTGATTATTCGACCGAAAGCAAAAAACGCGGCACTTTGACCGCACGCGCCAGCTTAACTTTTCATGCCAACCAGATCAAATTTACTAAAATGTTATTTACACGAAAGAACACAATATGTTATTGAGAAGGACAACTCTGGACAAATAGTAAAGTCAGACTAATGATCAAAAAAGGTGTTCCACAAGGATTCATCTTAGGACCCTTACTCTACATTTTATACACAAACGAGGTACCATCACTAGTGACTCAAAAGACGATACTATTTGCAGATGACACATCGGTCATAATTAGAGATACAAATTTCCCAGCTTTGGAGAAGGAAGTTATTCGTACATTAAAGGAGTAAATATAGATGCAAGGTTGGACTGGAAGCAGCATGTAGATGTTCTGGCCAAAAGTATGGCTCAATATTGTTACGCAATGAAGGTAATATCACAACATATAAATATTGAAACTGCAATTATGGCCTATCATGCCTATGTACACTCAAGATTACGGTATGGAATAATCTTCTGGGGAAATTCTACTCACTCTTCAAGAATTTTTATTCTGCAGAAGTGATGTCTTAAAAATATTCTAAATCTAAAGTAAACAAATCGCTGCAGATGTGTTTTTAAACAAAAAAATATACTTACTTTTATGAAGCAATCATATAGTCCCCAGTACAGAGTCCTTTTTTGAAAATTATTACAAGTGGTAAAAATGGTCTTAGCTGCTTCATTTTAACGAGTCTACCACACTGTAAAATTTTCAGAGTACGGGATGGGCGCTTTTCCGCACGTGCAGCACCTAAACCTGTCGTTGTAGCGCGGTTACGATTTTTTATTACAAAACTCAAATGTTTTATTTTAATTGAAAGATTATGCGTCATATTAAAAGAAAATTTTTTTTGTCCGAAAAAAAAAAGAGGGCGTGATTGTCGAGTCCGACACCTGCAACATATCACTCTAGCGCGGTACCGCTTTGTTATTGCACAACACCTAATTTTCAATTGCAATCGCTCATAATTGCCTAAAAAAGATAGTTCATAAGTTGTTCGACAAATTTTCAGCCTTGTTTTTACAGTCCGACAACCTGAATATGTTAGTTATGGTAGGTTATGTTTTGCGATTGCAAAATTTCGGACAAAAATCACACGTGATAGATTGGTACGTTTTTGAACTAAATATAGCACTGTCCGACAAAAATAGTGGATCATATTACCAGTCCGACAAAAAAAAAATGATGCATCCTTAATCGAATTTTTATTTTCGTGTATAATTAGCCGCAAATATTATGTAAATTAATGTTGATATGTTGTATTATGATTTTATTTAATTTATACTCTGATAGAGGATAATTGTGCAATGTATTGTAAATAAATATGTACTAATAAATTAATTAATAAATAAAATTAGTTTTTTTTGTGAAAAAAACTTTTATCTTTTATTAAATTCATACCTTTAGAGAAGATAATTATGCAACTTAATAAATAAATAAATACTAATTAATGAATGAATAAATATTAAAAAGTTCTGGCTTTCACTTCAAATAAATTTTAGTTTTCTTTGTGAAAAAATTGTGAAAATTGATCAGGCCAAATTTTGTTCATAAGAACTTTTATATTTTATTAAATTCATACCTTTAGAGAAGATAATTATGCAATTTAATAAATAAATAAATACTAATTAAAGAATTAATAAATATTTAAAAAGCTCTGATTTTCAGTTCAAGTAAATTTTAGTTTTCTTTGTGAGAAAAATTATGAAAATTAATCAGTCCAAATTTTGTTCATAACAACTTTTATATTTTATTTAATGTATACCCTTATAGAGCAAAACTGTGCAACTTAGTAAATAAATACTGATAGATGAATAAATACTTATTATATATCGGTTAATTTTAGTTATTTTTATTAAAAAAATTATGAAATATAATCAAACCATATTTTGTTCTTAATAACTTTTGTTATTTAATGCGGTATATAAATTAATTTATTGAAAATGTCAACACCATCAAGCACTCTATAATTAAAAAAAATAAATACACCAATACACCTTTTGATTAACACTTTGATTTTTATAAAAGTCACATGGAGTAAAACGTGAACGAAGCAAAGCAAAGCGTATATATATAAAAATGGAGCCTGGCGGACCATGAGGCGATGAATTCATCAGCTGCTCTTCCCGCACACACTCTTTAGTATAGTTTAGTGCGCGCGCTTTGGCACTACTTTCAAAAATTTAAAAAAAGAAATAATTTTTTTAATTAATTTTTTTTGTCGGACACCTATTTTTTAGTATACATGTTTTATTTGAAAGTGAAAAAAATTAAGATTATAACTTTTGTAATTGCAAAACGTAACCTGCCATAACTGACATATTCAGGTTGTCGGATTGAAAAAAACAAGGCTGAAAATTTGTCGGACAAGTTATGGACTATCTTTTTTGGGCAATTATGAGCAATTGCAATTGAAAATTAGGTGTTGTGCAATAACAAAACGGTACCGCGCTACAGTGATATGTTGCAGGTGTCGGACTCGACAATCACACTCTCTTTTTTTTTTTCGAACAAAAAAAATGCCTTTTGATTTGACGCATAATCTTTCAATTAAACTAAAAAAAATTGAGTTTTGTAATAAAAAATCGGAACCGCGCTCGAACTACAGGTTTAGATGCTGCGCGTGCGGAAAAGCGCCCATCCCGTACTCTGAAAATTGTACAGTGTGGTACTACTTTTGTGATAATTTTCAAAAAAGGACGCTGTACTGGGGACTAATATTTGTAAAAGAAAATCAATCACTTTTTGAAAAAAGATCGTATAATCATGACACAAGAAACAACCATTTATTTATAAATACTAAAAGCAATTTCTCATATATCCAGAAAAATGCACCATATACTATAATCAAAATATTTAACAAACTGCCCGAACTGCTAAAAAATCTTCCAACTAAATCATTAAAACCCAGACTAAAGCAAATATTTACTCAGAAGGCTTACTATCACCACATGCCCATAGAATATTTGCTTTACAAAGAAAAGCTGTTAGAGTATTGGCGGGCCTAGACTACAGAGCGGATGTTAGGCAAACATTTATTGACATGAGTATATTAACCATTCCATCCTATTACATTTTTGAATGCCTGCTTTATGCAAAGCAGAATTGTGATAGGTATGGAACCCGTGGAGATACTCATGATCGTGACATTAGAGGTAGAAACAATTTGGACATTAGATATTTAAGATTAAAAAAATCATTGAACTCTACATTATATTATGCACCAACTTTTTTTAATAAACTCCCAGAGGACATCAGAAATTCAAATTTTAAAAAGTTTAAATCTGTAATAAAGGAGTATCTGATAAAAAATCCCTTCTATAAGATAGACGATTTTATTGACCACACATGTAATTTTTAAATTTTTACCTAAAACGAAATGTATTGTTGTGTAGTAACCCCACTTTGTAATTTGTATTATTGTACTTGATACTATTGTTTTTCCTGTGGACTTGTGTAAGAAATTGTATTTTGTTAGCACCAATAAATATCTATCTATCTATCTATACTATAGACGAGTATTTTTATCATAGAACCATAATATAAACACACTCCATGTTCACACAATTTCTTTATTTTTTCGTAAAAAAAAAAAACTTTTAACTATTTTAAACTGTACTTTTGTGTGTAACTATTATAAATAATGTCTGTTGATTATGTTTTCTGTTGTTATAGTGATGTACTTGAACTTTTATAAACTAGGACTAGGTTTTTAAAATGTATTATATACACGTTCAATAGCCTACGGGTATTTGTAAATTTGTAAAATTCTCTTTTACATGAACAAATAAAGACATATCTATCAAGGAAATATAAACATCTCCGAATATGTTCTTTCCAAGTAAGTTCATTGCTCTGTACTGACCACAGACAAGTAACAGTAGCGTATCTTTGCAAGTTTTAATGCAACAAAAATTACTAAATTACCTCGGATCACTCTAAAATTTTGCAGGGATTTTCCCACATAGAAGACTAGTATATCATTTTATTTTCCGCATGTCATGGTAAATCACTCAATCACAATAATGCCTCAGTGACGCATAAACACACTGCAACATGTTTGCATTTATTAAACAACTGCTTGATGCTTGTAAACCTTTCTTCATGGTCAGTAACTGGTACAGATTTATATGTTTTTTAATATATTTCAGAAAAAATAATCAAGAGGATTGAAATCAGGTGATCAAGGAGGCCATTGCACCGAAGTCTAGTTGGATAAAATTCAAAATATGAAAGTTCTCAGAAGGAACAAAATTTCTACCGACTCAAGCGGATTATTCCGCTTGAGTAGTAATGAACTATAAATAATGTAATAATCAGAAATGAGCCCAATGTGGTTATCTCGCATATTTTTTTATTAAAAATTATGAAATTCCATAAAAAAATAGTATATGCTCCACGTGATGTAATGGAACCCGAGCCTTCCCATTTGCTGTTGTTTGTCGTCGATAAAGTCGATACTGCAGTATCTACTTTATCGGCTTAATTATCAAATTTGCACTCGGATTTAGGAGGCACTAAATCCAGAGAAGCATTTAACTTAATAATATAATATAAACATCTGTTAAGATATAATTCTTAAATAGTAGGTAATTTATGCACAAAGTGGTACTTTTTTCACAAATGGGAAGTTTGATGAATGAGCCTTAGGCACTTTATGCATGAGTTTCATACAATATTTTTTCTACGAGTCCTCAATTTCCATATTTAGACAAATAAATTTCAAAATTGGCATAAAAACACAAATTCATAATTGGACGTTTCTTAATTAGCCAGATCAAATGGTAGTTTTTCGGTAACATGAGTCCGGTAGAAGGTTTCTCAATGGATTTTATGTTTATTGGGGTGCTGAACACGAATCTGAAGTTTGCTGCCTCGTAGCAGTACCGGCTCAGGTTGAAAAATGCAAAAAATCTCGAAATTTTCGGAGTTTTTCCGGTTTTCCGTTCATATCTTGCAAACGACGCGTCGTACGGAAAATATTACTGTAGAGTAAAATAAAATGGACATTTCTATCAGATATCTATACATCGCATCTTCACACTACAACTTACTTGTTCTTTTTTCCAGCTGACTAGCGACCTTATAAATCGGTCTAATTTGGAAGTTAGGGAGGTCATTCAACGCAGAATTTAATGCTCTTCAACTTTGAATACAGTAATATTTTCCGTACGACGCGTCGTTTGCCAGATATGAGCGGAAAACCGGAAAAACTCGGAAAATTTAGAGGTTTTTTGCATTTTTCAACCTGAGCCAGTACTACTATGAGGCAGCAAACTTCAGATTCGTGTTCAGCACCCCAAAAAATATTCTAATGGACTCACGTTACGAGACAGGCACTTTTGAGCACCATTTGATCAGGCTAAATAGTGTAGTCGATTTTTTTCGGCGACAACATTCCACCTGAAATTTTATCGTTGATTCTTATGTATTACTAAGTCCTGATTACGAGAAAAATATTTGCGCCCAAAAATTCCTTGTGCGTCAAACATTATATGCACTTTTTGACGCGCTTTCTCGGATTTTCAACTTATCTGCTTAATATATCTTATACTAGTAATTGAATAGGAATTTTAAAAATACTGGCGTATTTGGAATAAAATTCTTAAAAAATATAGACCTGTCCGATATGTATATGTCAATCCACTATCTTGGAAAAAAATAGAAAACAACAAAAATGGCCGAAAGAATCAAAATTGAATATCTTTACTGAGTAATTTCACCAAAGTTGGCAAAAATAAAACTCATTTATGGTCAAATATAATGCACTAATCCGGAACACTGTATGCCAAATAGAATGGTCAAAGATGGCGGACAAAACAAAATTTTTAATTCTTCTTCAATTATCAAGGAGGTATTGCATGTCATTTTTTTTTCTTTTCGATTGCACGTTATTTTATGTACTTTTAAGGGATAGGATTCATTTTTTTTTAAACTTTCAAAAACGTATTTTCTTTGACCCTACTTTTTTTCACCCAGTTTTTATCGAAACAAAATGAAATATACTATATTAATTTCATTACCATAATATGCCATAATTTCACCGCATTCCTCATCAATAGCCGATTCATCAAAGGTAGAAGAAACATTGGCACAATTATTTCCTTTACAATAGACACATAGAATAGAATATTATATATTCAGTTTTTTTTTTCAGCTACACTAATTATTTTTACAGCCTTTCGTACATTTACAACAAATATCACTTAGTAATTTTTAAGGAAAAACATTACTTTCACTCATAACATCAGGCATTAAGTTATTCTCAGTTTTAAGCCACCCGAATTGTAACGGATCTTCCTCAGAACCTGATCATTTTGGGACTTGGAAATATATTTTTAAAAAGTGTTTTTCTATTACCTTTTCAGTAGGTGGAATTGCAGAGATTTATATTTTCATCATAATGTTTGTCAATTGTTTTATTAATTTTAGGTTTGTAAAAATAAATTTTCTTCGGTTTTCAAATCAATAGCAGTTTTAACAATTATAGTATCTGCGTCTTCTCTGCATATTTTAACGTTAAAGTCATTATCTATTAACTCTTTGAGCAATAATTTTATAAAGCTATACTTATTACTTCCACATCCACATCAAGTATAGTAACGACAAAAACGACAAAAAAATTTTTGAAAAATTTTTATTGTTCAAATAGGCTTAGAATGTCATGAAACATCGAGATTTTAAATTTGAGCGAAAAAAAATTTCTGCCTGTCTGTCGGTCTGTCCGTAACTTTTTTGTGCGCACGTTTACTCTGGAACCGTTTAAGATATTGATTTGAAATTTGGTACACACGTACTTTAACGGGATCTGGAACTAGATTATATTTTCATCTTATTCTGTCGAAGGGGGTAAAATGGGGTAAATAGGTAAATCAAGCAGGCATAAAATTGGTATTTAATGTATACAAGAGAACCTAAGGGTTCAAAACATTACCACCCCTACTCCATTATTAAAGGGGATGAAAAAAAAATGTGATTTAGTGTGTGTACAAGAACCAAAAGCCTCAAAATATTTTTTTACTTCATCCACCCCCACCTCACTAATGTGTGGGATATCGTTTTATGGGTTTTTGGGTTGGACGATTTTAAATATTATATTATTAAAAAGTGCTAGAAACAATTATTTCCACATAGGTATAAATTATTTTCGTTCTGACAAACTTGGATATAAAATCTGGATGTGGAAGTAGTGATTCCTTGGACAGCGGTTTTTTTACTATTAGCTAGACATTTTTTTTTGACTAATCGATGATTTCATAATGTCCCTTGTGATTGAAATACATAAGCAAACATTTTTTTCTAAACGACGAATGTGCTCGTTATTCTTAGTGCTATTCTGTTCATCGGCATACCCATCAAAAGTAATATATTTAAAGATTTAAGGATTTTAACAGTAACCAGTTTGTATATTTTGGAAGTATGCCTATATGTTTACAAGAATAAGCATAAGTATCTTGCTAACCAAGTCAACCATGATCACAATACAAGATATAAGGGACTACTTCAGCCAAACTCTTGCAGGACAACATTTTATAAAAAAAACTTTTTTTATATTGGATGTAAATGTTTTAATTTTCTATCTGATGGCATTAAATCATCAAAAAACATCTGTCTTCAAGAAAAAATTGAAAAAATTATTACTGGAAAAAAACTGTTATGTATTTGATGACTTCTTTACATAATTGGTATTTGTTATCTTTTCTCTTGTTTTTTCTCTTTATAATTTTGTTTTAAGTTTGCTATAACTGTATTATGTTTGCTTTTTACAATGTAAATTTTGGCTATTTTACAATGTGTAAATTTATATTTACATTTATATTTATATATAACACCTTCCTTATATATATTTTTTTTACTTTCTTTTGACTGTATACATCTTTGTAAGTTTGACTTGTGTAAAACAATTTATGTTATATACACCAATAAATATTATTATTATTATTATCTTTCAAATTCTCTCCTTAAGAGGAGGTAAGGTGTACCAACCATCGGCTATCAGCAAGATGGCGGTTTCTATTTCAATTTATAGGCAGGTGAAGGAATTTTCTGACGGAGTTACAAGTATTTAGGAGGACGGATTTTTGTATTTGGGTGATAGTATGAGGATGGATATTGAGCTGTTGGAGGTTTCGGCAGAGAGTTTTGGGAACTACACCTGTTGTGGATATAACTATGGGAAGAATAGTAATTTTATCTTGTCGCCACATTTTCTTAATTTCTTCAGCGAGTTCACCATATTTATTTAATTTTTCACTGTTGTAATTTTTTTTTTTTTTTTTTTGAAAATAAAAAAAATGAACTCTATCCCCTAAAAGTACATAAAATAACGTACAATCGAAAAGTACGAATGAGTTTTATTTTTGCCAACTCCTTATAGAAAAGATATTCAATTTTGATTTTTTAGGATATTCCTGGTGTTTTCTATTTTTTTTCAAGATGGCGAATTGACCAATATATATCGGACAGGTCTATATTTTTAAGAATTTTATTTCAAGTAAGTCAGTATTTTTAAAATTCCCATCCGATTACTAGTACAAGATATATTAAGCAGGTAAGTTGAAAATGTGTGAAAGCCCGTCAAAAAGTGCATATAACTTTTGACGCACAAGGAATTTTTGGGCACAAATATTTTTTTCATAATCAAGAGGTCATAATACATAAGAATCAACAATAAAATTTCAGGTGGAATGTTGTCGCTGAAAAAAATAAAATTAAATCAATTCGACTGTACCGTAAGGAATTTTTGGGCACAAATATTTTTTTCGTAATCAAGAGGTCATAATACATAAGAATCAACAATAAAATTTCAGGTGGAATGTTGTCGCTGAAAAAAATAAAATTAAATCAATTCGACTGTACTGTAAGCACAGATCGTGTTTTCAATGCACTCGTGGATCCGGCTATACATAAGCGTGAATGTTTATATATAAACTATTCTTCTATTGCTGAAAACTATTGTTTAATTAAGAACTTATTTTAGAACCAATCTTACCTCAACTGTGTTTGGAAGGTTAATAGCTTCACTCTGCAGTTCCTGGGAATGTATTGTGTATTTTCCTACTAAATTATCATTTTCCTTTTGTAATCTGAAAAATAAACAATGTTCAGAAATCGGCAAATCTGCTTGATTTTAACTTTAATTTCATTATTCTGGTTTCTCCAAAATTAAAATCAGTGGTACACTCAATTTTTGTGATTTCTTTGTTAATAAAACTGAAAAGTAGAATATTTGTTTTATGTTAACTCACTTCTCAAGTTCCTGGTGTATCGTTTCTCGTTCGTGTGTTAGTCTACCCAAGTTCACTTTCATTTCTGAACAGATTCGATTGAAAAATTGCCTCAGCTCCTTTAAATCTTGTTCAGTGCATTCGGTGGCCCTGGTAAGTTCAGCAACCTATAGAAAATAGATTTAACACAATAAAAAATTCACAGTTCTTCGTAAAAATGTAACCAGAGGAGACATTGAAAATGATCGAAGTTAGATTTTTAGGCGTTACCTAATCAGGCAAATCAGACAAAAGAACCCTGTGAAGGTTTTCCTTGGAAACATACAGATTTACGCATGGAGAAAACTTCAATTTGTATTGTTGACATTAGCCCATAATAATTTTCTGTAGTAATATATTAAGTGCATTAAAAATTATTGAAAATTCACTGCATGAAAACATGTTGCCTAGAAACTGCTTGAGTTCATTTTGATGTGATTTGACAAAAAGTGCCCGAGACGCAGTCCAGGGTATTTTTTCAGTCAAATCATTAAAATGAATGAATGCGGTTTCTTAAAGGAAACATGCTTTCAATGCCAAATTTTCAGATTATTTTTAATGTACGAAATATATTTATTAGACTATTTCCAGAACAAAACAGAACAAGAAATATTTTTTATTATTCTAAATTAACAATTCAAATTATTACAATGAAAAATGCAATTGTTGTAGGTTATAAAATAGCCCCACACCAATAATATATTTATTTATTACAAATCCTTGCCAATGCAAAAAATCACAGCTAGGTATACTTTCTTTCATTCCCGTGTCACAATTTTTAAGCAGGTTTATTTAAAAATCGATTTTTAAAATTATTAAACTTTATAGAAAAACTCAAAATATTTAAAAAGTTAATTAATTATGTTCCTTTTGCTTCTATAAGCCTGCTATCTTCACAGAAAAATTAAAAAAAAAAGAAAAAACCTTCGATTTTTATATTGATTCAAGTGACGTTTTAGCTGTCAAATCCAGTGCAATTTTCAGCTATAATGTCCCAAGGACGTTGATAATATGAAATAATTTTATCATAGTTTCCAAAAGCAACGTGCTTGAGGAAGTTGTGATAAAATTATGAGCTATTTATCAATGTTCGAGAGGCATTCGCATAGAAAATTTTTTGCAATTTATCTTATTTATTTTTATTTGATTCATAATTTCTGGTGCCGCGAAAGTCCATAAATGTATTCCAGATGTACTTTTTACTTTTAATTGTATTATATGGTGTGTTTTCCTTTATTATTATATTCATCAAGTCGTTACTTGCAGTGCCAAATTGTAATTGTGACATTGTCAAAAAATAAATTGTTGTCAAACTGGATGACATAAGTGAAAATTGCCCTAGGGACATTATCAGTGCAATGTTGTTCTGATTGGCTGTTTCCGCACACGTGATTAGAAATTGGCGAATTTAATAGGATTTCTATTTGACCAAAAAATTTTCGCTGTAATTTTACGAAAAATTTTCAGTTGAAATGCAATTGTAGCATTTTAAAGTAGTACGACTCTAATTTCTAGTTATTTGTATTTAAAATCGATTCACTGCCGCCTAAACAAAATTACTATTTACTTTCATAGACTGAGCAGGTACGCAACTCACTTGTATCTTGACGATACGTCATGTTGTATACCTGTAAATGTTTCTATTTGGTAATTTGTGATGTTATTTTAAAGGTGTATAACTGAATTAGGTTTATTTATTCATTTATTAGGGTTTCAATAGTTTCTGTCTATGGAATTTACTCCTATTATTTTCTTAAAGTTGACAGTTTCATTGGTCAAGGGAGAAGAGGAATTTTTCATAACTAGTTTTACATTGGTAACGCTTGGCAAATATCCTGAAGGCGATCTTCTTGCATAAATCGCGAAGTCCTGTGGACATGCTGCTCTTTTTGGAGGAATTTTGGTGGCATCGTAGCCAAAGTAAGATTTCTTAGACCTATGGATGATGTCCTGGTGTGTCCTCTTGCTCTACCTCTTGCCACAAATATTCAGAGTGTTTAGAAAGTTGTGTTTAGCTGAATGTTCAAGTGGCAGGTTTTTTTTCGTTGAGTAATGCTCTCTATGGAGGTAAGCTTTTTATTTAGAATTTGTATGATGGAATTCTTATTTGAGATGTGCATTGCAGAGTGTTTGGATCCAGTGATTTACTCTGGTAATGTTCTGAAAAAACACCTGGTTTTATTATTGGCAACACCTCGTGCTGGCTTGTTTAATTGGTCTTGGTTCGCGCCATCCTGTCACTCACTGTGATGAAATTATTCACGTTGATCCGGGGGGCACTTACGCTGGAGTAACAGCTGTTCACTGGAATGTTGTGGGGAGAAGTCGCACGAAGACACTGAAGAGCTGGGAGATGTGCTCTAGGTATCAAGGAGGTTGACTCAGAATCTCGCCGGATTGCCGAAATGTACAAGGTTTATTCTTTCTTAATCTTTCTGTAATAATCTTGCAATGGCTTTGAGCCACTCATTTAGTAAACTTTTTGTGATAACTATTTAATTAAATTGTTTTACAATATTAGATCATTAACCAAATCATAAGTTGTGAACCTTCAGTTCCATTTCAAGTGCATTTAAATGAATTATTGTGAGCACTCTTTCACCAGAACTCTTTCAAAAGGCAAAGCTTTCAAGTATATCTGTGATATTGAACCTTATTCTCTTCAAGAATTTTTAAACTATTAATTAGGATATAATGTGCTGACGTCTATTTTATATACATTGTAATGTGTTCGTTTGAATTTACTGTATTTTTGTCTTTTAATGACCTTTTTTATACATATTATTATGCTAATGTAATATGTCCAATGAAACGGAATAAAACTTACTTACTTACTTACTTACTTACTTACTTACTTACATGTCACTGCAAAAGTCAAACATGGTACCATAGGCTGCTTAGGCATTGCGCATAATGTAGTAGGAGGATAGTTTAGTTCCGTTATCAACTTTTAACCTCACATAAATAGCTTTTTCAGTAAAAATTCTGTATTAGTAAATTTATTAATGAGAAGGGCACGGCACCCTATCACATACTTGAATTCAATGCAAGCAATATAATTTAGAATTCTTCTGACTGAAATTTTAATTTGAATCACCAATATAATTAACATTAAATTTTTTTGTACATACAATTTGGGTATTTTTAATAAATGTTGTTCATGTCTGAGTACTCTCATTTCTTGATACTCTCCTAGAATTTATTAAAATTTTATAATTAATATTTCTTGTTACCATGGTCAGAACTAATACTAGTTCGAGCTTTAATAATTTTCATCGCATATCATATGCTAGCTAAAATTTTGTTTCTTAGCTGACAAAATTTCGTTTCTAAATTAATCATTGGCCAAGTAGCGCTCTCTCTTGTTTATCTGTCTTTACTCATTTACTCACTCCTCTTTTTGCTCTCCGAAACAAACTAGCTGCTGTACGTAAGCGAACATTTTTTTGCATTAGGCATCCCATTGGTTCTTATAATGTGAAGGAAATAATCGCAGGAATCGTTTTCATATATCGACGAATTTGTTTGTACCCTCATGGGGTTCATTTGTCTGATTTGCCCCAAAAGTAACCTTGTCTACGTCATGCTACAAATACAAGCTCTTTCGAATTCAGGCCCCATATACATTTTCAATGTTAAAACAGTGGTGCTATTTTGGATATATTTTGTTGGTATTTACATATGTCTGAATAAAGAAATAAATGAATTTAATTTTTATAACAACTCCCTTTTGTGTTATGTATACTCTATTTTTTATGTGTACTTAATGCAATAAAGATTATTTATTATTATTATTATTATTATTATTATATTAAAATATTAATTTATATTAATTTGAAGTTATTTTGTTATTCAAATTTTTGTTTTAAATTGCTTCAAAATACTAAATTATTACGAAAAGATTGAATTTAAATTTAAAAATGCCTTACATTTTTTTAATAGGAAGCCGGAATTCATACGGGTAAAACTGTACTTCAAGTCAACTGTTGAGAACGTTTCAAATAAACATCAAAACATAAACGCTACATCCGAATACTATGCCCAACATGCGTTTCATCAACGACGTTGGCATCATCTGAATATCTTCTTCTTTTTCCACAATAGACCAGATGGTCCTGGTGGAGGGTCTGTTACTAGCCCACTCACATATCAACCTATCTTCTTCCTTTAGCGGAGCAACGAAAGGTTATCGCACTCAGGCCCAATGATCTAATGATTACATTTCACTTGCCGTTTGGTCATACTATCATCTGAATATATTGAGTGTTAATCATCATCAAATGATGTCAACATGGTTGTCGAAACACGTGCCGAGTGTAGTGTTGAAATGTTTTGGTGTTTGTGGAAGCTACACTGTCAAATCGAATTTTTCGACCCTCCATGACAAATATGAGCTTTGGTGAGTTTTAAAGTCAGGTTTGTTATTTTGAAACTTCATTTTCTTAAAAAGTAAATGTGATTGAGACAAAATTTTTTCATACACAAAAATAGGCATAAGTGTTCCTAATTAACATTAATTTGGTGGTCTGTCAATGTCCGAAAATTTTTACGTTTATCCAATGTTGGATAAAGTTGTATAATCTTCTACTCTTTCCGATATCATATTGATCTTAACCTCACTTTTTATTGACAAATGTGTATTCTCAGTTGTCAAAATCCCTAAAAAGGTAGTTAAAACGAATTTAATGCTAATGGCTCTGATTTGGTAAAAAAAAGATTTTGGGTGCGATATATTTTTAAAAATATAAAATTACAAGGTGATTATTTCACCCTTCTTCAAGAAATGGGTCATAGAGCAAAAAAACTACTGCCTAAGGAATCACTACTTCCACATTTAGAATTCTTACATGCAATAAATTTATCTCATTTCATTTCATGTAGATTTTGATGAAACTTTTTTTTAAATGTTTGTTATATTACATTATTCAGAAACATTTCGGTTGGCGAACTCAAACAGAGTATCTAAAAAAAAAACAAACAAAACATTTGAGCTGAAAAAAAGCAAAGTAAAAAATGTTTATTAAGTTTTCAAATGATTTTTTGGCTGTTTCTATAGCACAAAAAACAAAGAAGTTAAGACAGAAATGTGATTCCTCACATTTATTTAATAAAAACGTCGTCATTTTGTTAATCTAGGTAATCAGTGATTAAAAAAATAAATTTCTCTAATACTGTTTTTCGTTAACATATGCATAACCTAAATGCTCATATTTTTTCATCTGTTTACAGCATTCTCTATATAAGAGAAATCGCAAAATCGGTTAAAAACCAGTCCGGTTGCTGTTTAAGTTTAATATACATATAAGTTAAATAGTCATAGTTTGTGCACCAATTTCTATTTCATTTACTTTATACAAACTTTATCTTGTATACAAGTCTCGCGTGAGCGATTATTTTCCCTACTTAAGCTAATAAAAAAAATCGATTAAGATCTCTTGGGCAAGAGCTGTTAGAATCTTTTGTAATGTTAAATTTGTAGAAGGATTTTTTTTTTTTTTTTGATTACAAGAAGATAATTGATTAATTAATGAATCTGAATCAAAATTTCTCTCCCCGCTTTTAAAATTAAAAAAAAAAACGTATTTTTATGATCATTCATATTTTCCCTATTTTTTAATTAAAAGTTCAACAATGTTGACTTGTGTTTGGGGCCACCGGGGCCAATCCAGTCAAGTCCGCTTTAATGTCACTAAAATATACGATTAAATGAAACAAAAATTTTCATCCATGAGAATTTAGCTCTAGTCTTCATATAAACAAACTTTGGCCTGTGACATTTCCAAAATAAATATATAAACAAAACGAACTAAATAATTACCTGTTGCTTGTGCTCTTCCTTCTTCTCATTCCACTTCTCTTCCATTTCCTTTCTAAAGCCAATTTCCTTTAACAGTTCTTCCTTGTGTCTCTCTGCTGCTTTTTCAGCTGCCTGAACTTTTGTTTCTAATTCGCTCGTTCTTTTCTGTTCCTTCACAAGTTGGGCCTCATAATTACTACACATATCACATACAGATATTTTAGTAGAATCGAATGAAGTATTTGTAGAGGTTGTGGCATTTAGGTTTACGTGCTGAGAAGACTGATCTATACCTTTGTTGATCTAAATAAAAATGCAACGTGTAAGAGGAAAGGAATGTATATCTAAGAATAATTATCACTATAGATTATCTACAATATCAATAAACTCTAATATTAAAAGACAAAATATTTCTAATGAAATAGGCTTTAGTTAGTGAAGATGGGTGAATTTGCTACTTGTTACTTGTTTGAAGATTAGAAATCTCTGGTCTTCATAGCTGATATCATAAAGACGGTAAAAGATCTAAATTTCATGTGGAGGTGTGGCCGACCATTTGTCGTTAATTCCAAGAGACCGGTTATTTTGTCATTGAGTAACATGACAGAACGTTATCCAAAAATACCGTGAAAAAATAATATTACAGTAGTAAATCGACAGTCTGTGAGAAACTTTAAATACACAAAATATGCGCTGGTTACGTTGGCAGACATTGAACCATTCTTTTCACAGTATAAGTGGATATTTGATGAAAGGTGCCGGAGTTTAACTTCGCATCATTTAGAACAAATACAAATATTATATTCTAATTATCTTAACAATATTTAATTTCCAATTGATTGTGTTTGTGAACTACTGTTACAGTCAACAATAAATACATCACAGTATGGCTTGTTTACAATTCTTTAGGAGCTATGTATCTTTAAACATTACAAAGTTCACTAGATACAACTATAGTTGAAGCATTCGCAATAGTGATCGAAGTACCGCCTCTGTAGGCGGTGTTGTTGAGACGCAATTTCTACAGAACGCAGAGACGGATTTAACTGTATCGTTTGCTCGTTTACTTTTTCATTGTACGTGTTTGTCAGCCGCGGCTTGTGAAATTTAGATTAGTCACATCTTAGTATTGAGTCATGGGACCCAAGCCATATTTTGTGACATGACTACCAAGATAAAATAAAGCAGTTCTGGGAAAAAAAAATTACATCGAAATTTGCGAAAGAAAGTTTTAAAAATGAGTTAAACACCTTGGGTTTTTGTAAAAAGGCTCACTTAAATTTTATACAAATTTTTTTCAGAAAAAGGAGGAAAACGATATTTAGTAGAATTTAAACCAGTCTTTTACAACAACCCATTTGTTGTGTGGTGTTCAATTCATTTTTAAAACTTTTTTTTTTGCAAAATTAGATGAATTTTTTTTTGCAAAATTCGATGATTTTTTTTTTGCAAAACTGCTTCATTTTATCATGGTAGTGGTGCCATAAAGTATGGCTTGGGTCCCTATGAGTCAATAGTAAGATATGACCAATCTAAATTTCATATGTCACCGCTGGATTTGTGCTCAGTTTAGCTAGCAACAATGTACAAAAAACGTATTAACTTAACTTGAAATAAAAGCAGTGACTATACCTATAAATAGTAGTTACAGCGAACTGTATATACAGTAGGGTGGGTCGATTTTCTAATTTCAAAAGGCCTGTAGTGTGAAATGTTGTGTGATGGTCTAAAATGAAGAGATATTTTTTTATTTTTTTTTATTTTAATATTTGACCCCCCCGCCGAGCACATAAAATAAAAAAACATTAAAAATTAAAAATCAAAAGTTTGGTACCAAATCAGAATACGTAGTAGTATAGACAAATAATTATTAAATGACCAAATGGAAGGGTGGATGGGTGGGCAGCAGTGGAACTCGATGGTAGCCACCTCCACGTGGTGAGTTCTGGGTTATTTTGTGTAATAATTATTGTGCAAAATAAGCAAAGAGCTGTTTAAAACCATAACAGACTTTCCCAACACAGGCGACTTAGTTATATTTTTTTTATTTCTTTTTTTTTTGGAGGGTCGGCGGGCGGCCTAAAACATTTTTGAAAAAAAAAAAATTTTTTATTCTTAAATAAAAGACCAATCTACAACTTTTTTCACTACAGGCATTTCGAGTTTTCTAAAAAAGTTATAAACCGACCCACCCTAATATACAGTTCGCTTAATATAAATTGTTACTACCCAGCAAGAACCGCGAGGAGGTACGAGCATTTCTTGCCAGAAAAGGATGGGTTTGGAATATTAATATTTAAAAAGTAACAAGAAACCTTTAAAAACAAAATAAAAACAAAAAATACACTCTAAAAATAGTAACAGAAACAAATATTTCTCTCAATAAATAAACTAAAAATAAACTGTAAAAGTTATTACTACAATAAAAACAGAAAGATGAATCATTGCAAGAATGAAAAAAATAACATTAATAAATAGTAACACTGAAAAATAATATTTCTAAAGCACTGAAGTAGGAAAGCACGGAAATAAATAATACAGCGGATATCACAAAACTCACTTCTTCACTTCACATCACTTCACTTTACTTCACCTCACTGCACTACGAAAACACAAAAACTGAAATAAATAATACAGTGGATATCACAAAATTCACTTCTTCACTTCACTTTATCTCACCTCACATGGCGTCTTCCTCTGAATCCTCGCCCTTTTCACTCTCTTCTTCATTTTCAGATGAACTGCTATCTTCGTTCAAATTAATAAATTTATTTCCACCATTTATATGAAGTTGACCAATTTTTAAATATTCATCTTCAGTTTTAATTACTTTCGTAATTCTTTTTTCCCAATCTTCCTTGTTAATTTTCGACACTACATTTTGAATTAACTCTACGACTTTTTTGTTGAATTTCGGAAAAGTATTTCCTTTTCTGACATTTTTCTTCAATTTACACCAAATTAATTCAATCGGATTGAAAATACAGAAATATGGTGGTAATCTCAATACTGTGGCCATATCTCTCCGCTACAGTGTCTATAACATACTTCTTCTCAAATTTTTTCGTTCGCAGGACTTCCAAGAGTTGTGCTTTATTATAATTTTCCTCATAATAGAGATCATGTTCCATTAAAAAAAATTGTAACTCCGCCTTAGTAGAACTCTTGTTAGGAATTTTATAGACTTGTCTCGAATGGTATTTTGCATTATGAAGAACAATAACGCTGTTCGGTTTTAATTTTGGAATTAGGATCTTTTCAAACCATTCCTCAAATATTTTTCCCTCCATGTTCTTGTGGTAATCCACGTTACAGTCTTCCGTGTTTTTTCAGCAGAGTTTCAATGCACTATCAACCCATCCATCAACTGATCCACAATGTAATATAATCAACCGAGTCCCTTTATTAGGGGGCAATGAGATTGGTTGACATTTCCTAGATCCATCAGTCCATCCTTTTTTTACCGTGTCATGAGTATCATACTAAGTTTCATCTAGATAATAAATTTCCCTGAGTTGTTTTATTTCTTCTAGATATAAATTTCGCTAATCTACTATTCGTCTGCTTTCCATAATCACCATTCATTTATTAATAGTTTGATATTTAAATCCAGTTTTTTTCATCCAATTTCCTAAAGTTCTTTTGGTATATTTTAGAGGATAATCCATTTCCTTTAGTTTTCTGTCTATTACATTAAGAGTTAGAATTTCATTTTTCTGATACGCGTCATAAACTACACATTTTAAAAGTTTTGCTAAAGATGGGTCCAGAGTTTTCGATTTACCGGCGTCGGATCGTTGTTTTCTTGGGAGGGCACCTTCTTTCGCCAGTTTGCGTATTGTCGAACAGGGAACTTTTGTCAGAGATGCTGTTTCACCTATTACATCTAAATCATCCAAATTAGGGTCATTAGCTTTTCGCTCCAAAATACTATCGTAAACATTTAAACAAATTTGTTTTCCGTCCACGTCCAAATGTACTCGTTTTTTTTTTCTGAAAACACTGATGGATCTTGATTTTCTTTATCACTGTAATCACTATCGCTTTCATTTTCACAAACACGATTAGATGTAGACGTAGATGCCTCACACGGTCAAAACATTTTTATATAAAATATATTTTATATTAAAAACTAAATACACATAAAATAATAATAATTTATAATATTACACTTACAATATCCCCCAAAGCACTGCTATGAATTGGAACAAAACTTACTAAAATTATTTTCAAAAACACATTATCAAATAAAGAAATATAAAGTAATTATTGAATTATATCTTCACCCCGACGCGACAGTGTAAGGTCGACTACGGTGACTCTCTAACTACGGTCCTGAATTCAAAATAACAGTCTAACGGTTACTCCTACATGCTACGTCAGATGTCAACATCCAATGACCAATATCGGGAGATCTATTTACCGCCTTATTATTTCCTCTCGCCTCTCATAACGCCACAACACCGCTCACTAATAAAAATACTTCAACTTTACATATGGTACTACTCTGCATAAAAAATGGCCATATTACTCATATCACCTAGAGCCGATTCTGGTTTTAGTGTCATAACTACCTCGGAGCCGAGGTCCGATTATTACTGAAGCTTTTATGTAATAACAATTGTTAAACATTTTGTAAGATACTCTACGAAAGTACGTAGTATTATGTAGTATTACGAAATTAGGTACAAAATTATCAATTAAGAAAATGTTCAAGAATTTGACTATATGTTATTGTTTCATCTGTAAATATACTTATAAATAATAAAAAATTGTATAGTAGGAAATTAAACATTTAAATATTACCTCTTCCTGTTGATGACCACATTCTTTGCATTTTTGAAGCTGCTCATCGGTAGCTCTTAATTTCTCTTTTAGAGCTTTTATTTGATCTGCCAAAGGTTCAACGAGGGAACGTAATACTTCTGCGTCTTCTTGAGACTATTTAAAAAAAAATTAATAAAGGAAACTTTCTTACTTATTATGTCATTTTTATTCAATGAGTATTTATCAGTAGTAATATGTGTTTTGTCTTTGATATTTACAAGAGAGAAGAAATACAGTGTGCCACAGATGGGATACCGCACTCTTGTAAACTTTCTTATTTTTGAGTTGCCGAGGAAAAGTAATTCTTTATAAAAAGTTTTGCTTGTCTTTGGAAGTCCTAAACAGTTGTCAAACTTAAGATAAATTATACAGGGTATTCTAAAAATTAGAAAATATGAAATCGACTTTAAGCAAACTACTTCATTTTACACTTGTATTTAACAATGTTTGCTCAATTATGAAGAAAAGCTTAAATACGGAGCTTAGTTGCAAAATAAGGAAATAACAATTTTCAAAAAAAAAAACATTTTATTCAACTAAGTTGAAAACTATTCCACATGTGGACCTCCTACTAGTACACAGTGAACATTTTTCTAATCTTTTTCTAAATTCTTCATAGACAGGTGAGATCACATCTTCATTTATGGTTGCAATAGCAACCACAAATTTTTGCTTTAAATTTGAAATAGGAATTTTCCCAAAAATGGTTTTTGTCCTGGGAGGGTTAAACCCATTTTTGAATTTGCCGCCAATTCTAACCAAACTAACAACGATTCCTTTCAGTATTTTTTAATTACTATTAATTAGCATTAGTATTATTAGCACTATTAGGTATTTGGCGAAAATTCACACCCATGTCAAATGATGAAATAACGAAATTTTGAGGACTGAGACTAAAAGTTATATTAGAATTGGCGGCAAATTCAAAAATGGGTTAAAACCCATCCAGGAAAAAATCCATGTTTGGGAAAATTGCCATCTCTACTTTAAATACCTCCATAAGAAGCAATCCAAAAGGGTTAGATCTGTCGAAGGGGCTGGCCATGCTGTTGGTCCATTGCAGCAAATCCACCTGTCGTGGAAGTTATTGTCCAACCATTGTCTCAACTGTCTCAATTCTTTCAGATTTTTCTCCAAAAAAATTTTTATTCCAATTTTGGCAAAAAAAATTTTTTCAAAACAAAAATCTGAAAAAATACTTATATATTCTACATAAAAAGAGAAACAACTTTTCTCTTTTACAGTTTTCTCTAGAGCGCCTACTTTCGCCGTAAAAAATTATGGAAAGTTGAAAAATTTCTGGCGCAAATTGGCCTCGGAGTAAAAAATTGCAAAAAGCAAAAGATTGATATTTTTTGGCGTAGAATCGAAATCCACTATAAAAAAAACATGTTACCCTGTAAAAAAATGGGGTCAATTTTGAGATGAATTGTCTTAGAGATTTTTTTATAAAAAAATATTACCACATAGATCCTTAAAACCTCATTGTGCCAAATTTTGTTGAAATAACATATTTAAGAAAAAACTGAATCATTATTTAAACAACAAATAATGACAGAAGGAAACTACAAAGTCTTAAGCTTTCAATACTGTCAAGTTAAAAATTTTATTTATGGTGATTAGATTTAACCCTTTCACTGCGGAGTGGCTCATCCTAAACCTCTTGCGCTGTGCGGGTTAAAATCGCCACTCGCGAGTATAGTCGTCTAGAGCAGTCTGAAGCAAATGGGTCAAAGATCAAAATGGTTTCCTATTAATTATTTTTCTTTTATTCTCAAGTTATTCATTTCTCTCTTAATTACTATTGAAGAAAAAAAATTGAAATCGAAAATAAAAATAAAAATTGCATGTTTGCATAAATTGTTCTAGGTTTGGCTTTATTTTAACTGTTAGATGATAATCCTAACTATGGGGGAGAACAAGATGTCACGGCTCGCGGCTGCTTTCAGTCTGGTTGCTGGGTCGTGAGTAAGTTGCAAAATTTTAAAAATAATTGAACCACTTTTATTGAACTATTGGTATTGAACACTTTTAGCACTAAATGCTGTTCATTTTTGGGCGCCACTTAGACATAAAAAATCTAAGAAGTTTAAATTTCTGCTGTTTGGATGTGAAAATAAAGCACAGTTTTAAAATAATATTAAATATAATAAATCTAATTTCATATACTATACAGGAGTATACGTATTAAAAAAATGATTAGAGATAATCAGTACTAAAGAATTACTTTGCCAGAAAAATATTTTTTAAGTTTTTCAAAAAAAATTACTAAGTATCCATTTACATAAATTGTTCGTTTAATATTTCTGCTAATAACGTTATTTTTGGATTACACTTATCAAAAAAAGACCATTTAAATACTTCCATAAAATAAGGCCTTCTACTTAAATATATTCACACTTTAAAAAAATTAATATTGTAATATGTTGCACCCCTTAAAATTTAAGGTTATGTTACTAAAAAGTAGGCAGACTTCAACAGATCGAATGTCTGAATGAATGTAGTGTATTTGCACCTACTCGAGAAACCTACCAGAAGTTAGTTCTGGTCACGGTCAATAAACGATACGGTTGCATCAATCAGCAGCTTTATGACGAGAGAGACGCGGGGGGCGGGAAATCGAATGAAAGAGATAGACATATCTGATTTCCGTGCAAAAGACAGAGACAAAGATGCTTGTAGTGTCTACAGGTGACGTAGGCTGTAGACCCTACCGGAATCTTTGTCTCTGCCTTCTGCACGGAAATCAGATATGTCTGTCTCTTTCATTCGATTTTCCGCCCCCCGCGTCTCTCTCGTCATAAAGCTGCTGATTGATGCAACCGTATCGTTTATTGACCGTGAGTTCTGGTGACATCTGGAATTATCTAGAGAATGGTGGCGTCATCACAGAAAAATCGAGATCTGTCATTTTTGGGTATAAAAGACCGACCGCATTCTCGGCGAGTAGTTCAGAAAGTTCAAAAAGTATAGAAAGTGAGGTTAAGACTTCAAGGATAAACATTGTGATTTTAGTCAGTAAAGTGTATTTAAATTAATAATATTATTGTGAAGTATCCAGTAAATATTTAATAAAGTGGGTTAGTGGACATCTCTTGTTATAATTTTTGGAACCCACGGAATTTGCAAGGGGTAGTTTCCTAAGGGAGGAAACACGTCACAATATTTATATCTGTATGGTTAATAATGCTTTCTACTTAAATACATCATACTTTAGATAAAAAATATATATCATAAATGAAGCTTTGTGCCCCTAAATATTATGGACAAAAATCTTATTATCTTGACAAATTTAATTTTTAAATTAATTAACGACTGTGGTATCTTGCAAAAACGTTTAGGTTACATAGAAAATTGGTTGGATCTGACCTGTTTCTTAAACTCTCCTGATGGAGTACAAAGTGGTGGTTACAGCTGGTGTTGGAGGCGGTAGATAAGCGATACTTCTTTCTCAAAAAAATATTCCCTGCTGCAAGCGGCGGCTGGCGAACGGTTTACCTCGTGTTTGCGAACGGTTTACCTCGTCTTTGCGAACGGTCTCGTGACTTCCTATACTGCTAAATGTTGTCGTTCCCCAACTACTTTAACTGCATACCATTCCCAATCGAAAAACTAGACTGTTTGGCTTATTAATTGGTGTCCCCAGAAAATTATTCTTTCTCTCAATTAACGTAATTTTTAGTGTCCAAAAAATCGGAAAGATAAAGAGGAGGCCGACAGATCTTCTTTTTAAAGAATGGCCTTTACCAAGTACTAACAAAAGGTTTCAGAAACTCGAGCAGGAGCTTGAACATTCAATTTCGACACCACAATTAAAAAATGAACCTCACGTTTCCGTGCTCGCGATTCAAGGTCCGAAGGTCTGTTTTTTTTACGTGTTCTCCTTCGCGTCACCTATCGTTCCCCTGAAGTATCGCCATTATTACCACCTTAAATTTTATCTAATAGATGTCGTCGCCTGTCCTTTTCCTGAACAAACAATTTAGGTTCTTTTTACCACTAATTTCCTTTGTTCAATTTATTCTGCCTAGCAAATCTGCAACTTTTCAGTTATACAGGGTAGCCACAAAAATTGCTGTTACACATTGTTAGCCAGAATTTCTTCGAATTCCCTGTCTGTGTAATATTTATGAGACATATTGTAATATAGTTATAAAAATAAAACTTTACGCAACATAAAACAAATTCGTAATGGTGTCTTAGTAAATATTATGGGAGAACATTCATCATAAGACATAAGACCGAGGCCACGCCTTCGGTATACTCGCACGGTACCAATAAACCGTTATTTATCTTTAGATCACGCCTACTCGAGTTGACGCATCTATAGCAGCTGGCACCAATTTTAAAAATATTATGTGTCTTAACTCGCTTGGAGCAGTTAGTCGAACGGCGCGTATACACGTCTTGAGCGGCGAAAGGGCTAAAACAAGTAAACTGGAAAGGGCCCGTGTAAAAGGACAATACTTTTTGGCGAGTACCATGATATTTTTGATTATTACTTCAAATTTGTAGCAAGAAATGTAAAATAACTTGTTTCTAACTTCACTACGAACCGAGTTAAGGCCATTAATCCTTGATAGAATGTCATATTTGCCTGTTTATAACTCTAAAACCACTCAACAAAAATTTGGCACAAAGGATGACCTATAAAATGGTGGCAATATCTTTTTTATAAAAGATCTCCAATTTACCTGAAAATTGCCCCAAATTTAAAATAAATTGATTTATTAATAAATGAGCTATGGAAATTGGGACACACTGTATATACAGGAAAGTGGAACAATGTTTGTTTGTTATTTTTCTGTCCTGTGAATCATTTGAGGTACTTCTAGATGAGCCAAGAACTTGGAATTTCTCATGGAGAAAATTTCGAAATTTTCGAAATTCAAAATGGCGTGTCTAATATAGCGGCCATTCTATAATATACACACTAAAATGAGGCATATTTTGTTAAAACAATAAAAGATATGTATATGCCACCACTCACTTTTTTTAGTAAAATTTTATTCTCTACAACTTGGTTCCTATAGTTTTTTTCACATTTCTTACCATTTTGGCAGCATCTTCATTTTAATGCGAGTACTACGTTCCATATAAATATAAATTAGGAGTCAGATTGGAGCTGCCACTTCAAATTTTATAAGTTTTGAAATTTTCTAGGTGTTGGGAAGATACTCCTTACTTTCATGCCAAATTTAAATTACCTAGCTCATTAGCAAGTACTCAAAAAATTCACCGTACAGGTAAATATAGGCAAAAACATAGTTAAAAGGTGATACAACGGCTATATCTGTTTGTTTTGACGTTTCCAGACATGCTAAGAACTTGAAACTTTGCAAGTAGAGGGACTAAACTCGAACCTTCAAGAAAAGTAATTGGGAAATTGGGAAATTCAAAATGGCGACCCCAATATGGCGGCCCTAAAATTTAGTCAACTTTTACCGAACTCCAAACTTGGCTAGTTTAGATGGCCATTATTTGAATAGTTTAGTTTTTGTTTGATAATGATTGGATGGGGGTGTTATCCATTATTTTTAGCTACACAGGCATTTTACCAGTATTATATAACATTATTAATCATCGAACCATGTTAAATATATGAAATAAAGAGTTCCTTATTACTTTTACTGTGATAAAATAAGAACATTTAAGTTGCAAATTTTCCGTTACTGTTTATTTTGTGTATTAATGTTCTTGAGACGGCTCTGGGGGGATTCCACTTATTTCGTCGCCCTTACCACAAAGTGGCGTAACTCAGAAATTGCTAAAAATGAGTTAAGATTGCCAAAGGAGTTAACTTGGAGTATTCACGATAGTTTTCGTTGAATTGATGTAGGATCCACAGACCTATCTCAAATAACTTAAATATATATTACGGCAAAGAGGCGGAACTTAAAATAAGTCTGTTTTCGACAACTATGATAAGATTTCTTTACTACGCAAGTCTAGGCAATGGGGCGTTATTTGTAATTCACTTGAATGTAGTATTAAATAAAATAACCTTAATTCAATGTCTCAGTGTTATTTTAAATTGCTCTCTCAAAATTTGAAGATATTCACTGTACGTCAAGATGACTTGGGAAATGACTTAAATTGGACACAATTGGTCGAATTTCGAGTAATCAGAGAGCAACTAACAAAACTGTATTTCAAAACAAGCCATTTGGAAGTAAATTTTCACCCCATAACGTTGCAGGGGCCAGTGGCACCATTAAATTAGTCCAATCAAGCTCTCAAAAAAAAAAAGTTACAGATTCAATATCAAATGTTCTTAAAACAGGAATATACTTTTGGTATGGCATAAGGGCATATCTCAATTTTTTTTGAAAAAAAAAATTCCTACCACTGACTTTCGGATCATGGTATAAAACCTAAGACTAATTAATGCTTTGCTACAGTTTGCAATTGAAATTGGAATAAATAGTTGCATTAGCTTTTTCCCACAATGCAAAACATATCCAGCGAATCATTAAAATTGCTCTACTGTAAAATTTTGAAAAATGAGATAAGCCCGTTTGCGATACGGGCGACGAATTTGGGAATTCCCGTGTCCCTGTGTAAACCAGGCTCAGTTTCTAACCTAAACAACTGCATTCTTAACTGAGATGGACTATAGAGCTCACAAAACTGAAAAACTTTTGTCTTAAACTTTTTTTTATTGGACGTCATGGGAAAGCGTCACATTCAAATATGATTTGAGCCATATCACAAAAATGGCTGCTTCTGCGCCGCTGCAACCCGGATTGCTATGACCAACTAGGCACGTTCAGAGAATGATTTGATAAGCATCATCACCAATTTTTGACTCTCCAGCTTATGTTCCATTTTTGTCGCTGGGCTTTCGTACTATTAAGTTTGAATGCGTAAAATTTATTGCTGACTAAAATTCTCTGAACATGAGATTTGCTAATACCTAAATTTGTTGACGACCTTAACGACCACCTTGGGTGTTCTTGCATCGGCGTATTCTTCATTTAATTGTTTTTTGATTTTTTTTATATTTTCTACATCCCCAGTGGAAACAAAGGAGGAGGGTCTCTAAGGCCGGTTTTCGGACTAATTTATTTCTTGAGGAAAAAACTCGAAAAACATTTTTTTAGTATCTACTAACAATATTAAATCGATTCCACCCCAAACGAAACTTCCCCCCCTTCCTTTTTACCCCCTGTCACCCCCACCCTCTCTCCCACCTCTTCTGAAACAACGAAAATACACGTACAAAATCAAAAATATCCTTATTCAGCAACAGTCATGTTAAAATGTTTCAATGACCTGCAAAAAAATCAACTGAATGCTGATTATTTAATTGTTTAGGGGGGGTATAAATAGGGAAGGTGAGTGCGGGAAAGTTTCGTTTGTGGTGCAATCGATTCGATATTGATAGATGATGATAAAAAAAATCAGTGTTTTTTATTCAAAAATAAATTAGGGCGACAACCGGCCTTAGAGACCCTCCTCCTTTATAAATTAATTTATGTACTGCTTTGTGAGTCACTTTAATATCTGGATAAGAAACATTTCCGATTCCATAGTATTAGACTAAGTAAATTCGTTGTTCCAGGGTTAGCATAATTCAATGTATGTAAAAAAAAGGTAGTTTGCTTAAAGTCGATTTCATGTTTTCTAATTTTTAGAATACCCTGTACAATTTATCTCAACCCTTTCGGGATAGACGTGTTTAACCCTTTCACTGCGGGAACCGGCTAATTACGCGAGGATGGTGGCATACTTAAATCCGGGAACCGACCGAATCCGTATGTCAATATGTTTATAATATGTACCTACTAAACTTCAATTTGGCACACCTACAAAAAAAAGCTCTTTTATGTTTTTATAATAAATACTTCATTCTAAAACAAAATTTATTTAGAAATTTGTAAAATGTGACATTTTACAATATTTACACGCAACAGTTTGAATACACTGTCTGTCTGTACTTCAACCTACTGTTGTATATTGTGACTTGTCTGACCATTTTTTGCAACATATTTCGTACAATTATGAACACTTCGATCGTACTGTAAACCAGTCTAGTGGTAATTCAAGAAGATTTTTCAATAGTACTAGAAATATAAATAATTTTAAATATTTACTGTCTTTAGAAAGCTGGAATTTCTTGCACACAAATACTGACAGCAACTCTAAATTCGAACAATGTTATCATATTTTTACTAGACTAATGGATATTTCATTTCCACTAGAAACCATCAAGGCTAAAAAAGAAAACAAAAATTCTAAAAAACCCTGGATTACTCAATATTTAATTGATGAGGGTAAATTTGTTAGGGGCATATTTAAAGCATATAAACTAACAAATGATGTGAATATTTTAATTCGTTATAATATATCAAATAACATTAAAATGGCAAAAAAATCCTATCATGATTCTTTGATGCAAAATTCTAAAAATATGGTCAGTACAGCTTGGCAAGTGATCAAAAGCCAAGTAAATGACAAAAAGTATACTAAGATACCATTAGTATTTAGTGATGAGGAGGAAAACAATATCACAAACTATTAGACTGCTGCACAAGCTTTTAACGATTATTTCATTAATTCAATAAAACATCTAACTGAAAACTTAACTGTCAATTATGATGCTACTGATACAATTAAGGAAAATTCATTATTTTTATATCCAATGACACCACAGGAGGTGAGAACAATTTTAACTAAGATATCTAGCAAACACTGCCGGTTACGATGAAATACCTTGCTCCCTTCTTTTTAATGTTGTTGACTAAATTATTGATCCAATTACGCAGTTGTTAAACTACTCTTTTCAAGATGGGATATTCCCGACACTCTTAAAAAAGCACTTATTGTACCAATTCATAAAAAAGGTGATTTATCACAAATTTCTAACTATAGAGGCATTGCCTTACTCTCGGCTTTCTCCAAACTTTATGAATACTCGTTTCATACAAGATTAACAAATTTTCTAGAAATTGAAAAAATTCTGTTAAACAACCAGTTTGGATTCAGAAAAAAAGTTTCAACACAGGATGCCATTTTATCAGTCTACAACTTCATTTTAACAAATTTTGAGCATAAAAACAAAACAGCGTGTATATTATTTGATCTCAAAAGTGCTTTTGATATTATTGATGTTAATTTATTACTAAACAAATTGTTCAGATATGGTATACGTGGCCCTGCGTTCTACTTAACGGGTCGTAGAAGTCATATTAAGAAACAATGGTTCAATTTATAGATCGGAATCATGCCCTGTGTCTACAGGTGTCCCGCAAGGAAGTGTTTATTATTTTTATAAATAATATTTTTTCCTATCACCCCAATGCATTTGTTTCACTCTTTGCCGACGATGCTTTAGTAGCAGTCACGTCAGATAATCTAAGTAACCTTAGTGTGAAGGCAAATAACACTACTCATTGTATGAAACACTCTTGTAGAGACAATGGTTTTGTATTAAATGATCTAAAAACTGACTTTATAATGTTCTCACTAAGAGAACTAAAAGAAAGTTTATTGGTGAAGATTGACAGCAGTAGTATCCAACAAAGCACTTCCGTAAAGTTCTTGGGTGTATTCATTGATGCACACTTATCATGGGACAATCAGGTTGACAGCATTCTTAAAAAATTATCAACCTCCTGCTTTGTTATTTGGCAGCTTAGACAGCATATTAACCTAGTTACCTTAAAAATGTACTATTATGCGTATGTGCACTCAATCTTGAGCTATGGCATCGTGTGTTGGGGCAACTGTGCAAGAATTGGTGAGATTTTAATACTTCAGAAAAGAATTGTAAGGACTATGGCATATAAAAATTCCAGATTTTCTTGTAGAGGCTTATTCAAAGCACTGAATATTTTAACAGTCACCAACATATACATTTTAAATTGTGTGTGTTATGTTAAATTACACCCTGACAAATTTACCCTAACTAGAGACAAATATTCTGCATATAATCTAAGACCCAACTATAACCTACTTGTGCCTCAGCACAGTATGACAATGTCTGCAAAAGGTCCAGTGATTATGGCAATTAAATTATTCAATCACTTACCTACTCCCTTAAAGGCTATACAAAATTTTAATGTGTTTAAATCTCGTGTACGTAACATGTTGCAAGAGCATAGTTTTTATACAGTCGCTGAATTTTTGAATTTCAATGAATTTAACTAAAATGTTAGTTATTTTAATTTTTCTCTTATATTTTAAACTACTGGAATTGTCCCTAGTTTTAATGTATAATGTCTATATGAATAATGTAATTTCGAATGCATGTAATATTTCATGTACCTGTTAGAGAAACTAGAACTTTTAGAAGAGAATCAGTATGATGTAAACGTGGATAGTGATAGTTTAAAGGGTGAGATAGACATTAAAGAGACATTTTTAAATATTATACATTTAAATATAAGAAGTATTCGAAAAAATTTTGATGAACTACTTATATTTCTACATGCATATAACTTAAGAGATTGTCAAATAATAGTATTAAGTGAATGTTGGAAAATTCCTAACTGCGATCAGTATAATATACCAGGCTTCATATCTATATATAACGAGGGTAATTTTAATAAAAATGATGGAGTTATAGTTTTTGTCAGATCTGAAATTGATATAAATACAGAAATAATAAAATTGGATTGAATGCAATTAGATTATCCTTCAAAATTAATGAAGTTACATGTGGCCTCACAGCAGTGTATAGAGCACCCCCTTCTTCGGTTCAAGGTTTTATAGAGGACATGGATAGATATTATACTAACATTATACATAACCAAATTGAAATTTTTACTGGAGACACCAACATAAATATAACTGATAAAGAAAATAATATTGTTAATTCGTATCTCGCTTCACTTAATCACTATGGGTTTATGTCATGCATAAACTCTCCTACGTGTGTTGCTACAGATTCATCCTCCTGTTTGGACCATATATTTATCAAAATAAAAAATAGTAAATTTAAATACAAGTCATTTATTATCCATTCTGATATAACTGACCACTATCCAATAATGTTAAACCTAACCTACAAAATCGATTGCAAAATAAAGAAATTAGATACTATTGAAAATGCAATAACCAAAAAAATTGATCATAAAAAATTACAACAACTAATCAAAGAACAAAATTGGAATAACGTCTTGATTTAAATGATCCAAACATGGCTGCTGATACTTTTTCCTCTATATTCCAAACTTTAATTGAACGATCAAAAGTTATTAAGAAACATTATAAAAAAAATATAAATAAACGGAAGCCATGGATAACCATTGGTATCATCAATTCAATAAAAAACGTAATGAAATGAAAAGACTTCTACTAAAAAATGATAGTACAGTGTTAAAAAATGAATATAAAACTTACAGAAACAATTTAAATAAAATAATAGCTCATACTAAAAATTACTAGTATAAGAACAAAATTGAAAATAATACAGCTGATATTAAAAAAATATACAAAATTATATCAGAAGCTACAAATGAATCATCTGGAAAAAATAAATCTTAAATAGAAACACTCAACCTTTTGTAAATGACAAAGAAATGGATGATTACTGTAATAATTACTTCGTCAATGTGGGATTAGAAATGGCTAATAACATTGTACCCCCAGCGATTGAATCTGAAGTGAGTTAAGAAAACATTTCCTCCATGTTTTTAAAGCCGGTTACGCAAACCGAAATAATTAAACATATACACTCACTAAAAAATAACAGCTCACCTGGTATCAACGGGATATCAACCGAAACTATAAAAGACTGTCACTTATATATTCTCAAGCCACTAGTTCATATCATTAATTTAATATTCCAAACTGGAATTGTCCCTAGATACTTTAAAAACACAATTATTACTCCTATACATAAAGCAGGTAGTAAAACGAGTATAGATAACTATAGCCCAATTAGCCTAATAAACAATTTTGCCAAGATTTTTGAAAAATGCCTTAAAGACAGATTAATTAGTTACCTAAACACTAATCAAATATTATCCAAAAATCAATATGGCTTTTTAAGTGGCTCTAGTACATGTGATGCAATAAATCAACTTACAAATGAAATAACTGATAACCTTAACAACAACAAAAAGTGCATTGCAGTATTTTTGGACTTAGCTAAGGCATTTGACACAGTGCCCCACAAAAAGCTACTGGATATATTACAGGGTTATGGAGTGCGGGGTTAAATGTTTTTAAAAACTATCTTTCAGACAGATATCAAATGGTCCGGATTAGAGAAACCATTAGCTCTCCAAGTAAAAAACCGCTGCCCAAGGAATCACTACTTCCACATCCAGATTCTCTGTCCAAGTCACTCACAACGAAAAAACTTTGTATGTGAAAATAATTATTTATGGAACTTTAATAATATAATATTTGAAATCCTCTACCCCAAAAACCCATAAAACGACACCCCACATTGGTAGTGGGGTGGGGGTGGTGATAGGGGGTGGTAGTGGGGGGTGGATGAAGTAAAAAAATATTTTGAGGTTTCTGGTTCCTGTACATGCACTAAATCACATTTTTTTTTCATCCCCTTTAGTAAGGAGGTGGGGGTGGTAATGGGGGTGGCTAATGCCAAATTTTTTTTTGAGACCTCAGCTTCTCTTGTATATACTAAATACCAATTTCATGGACTCTTACCTGCTTCATTTACCCATTTACCCCAAATTTACCCCAATTTACCCCCCAACCCTTCGACGGAACAAGATGAAAATATAATCTAGTTCTAGATCTCGTTAAAGTACATATGTGTACCAAATTTCAAGTCAATATCTTAAACGGTTTCAGAGTAAACGTGCGCACAAAAAAAGTTACAGACAGACAGACCGACAGACAGACCGACAGACACAGACCGACAGACAGACAGAAATTTTTTTTTCGCTCAAACTTAAAATCTCGACGTTTCATGACATTTTAAGCCTATTTGGACAATAAAAATTTTTAAAATTTTTTTTGTCGTTACTATACTTCCACTGGACGTGGAAGTAATTGTTATAGGAGTCCCACAAGGCACTGTCCTTGGACCAATATTATTTATCACTTATTTAAATTCTTTAACTAAACTAGATATAAATGGCACTGTTATCTCATTTGCGGATGATACAGGATTGTTATTTCAAGACGTTTCTTGGAATCAAACAAAATCTAAAGTCACAGGTGGATTAAACAAGATACAAAATTGGCTTAACACTTTCAAATTGTCATTAAATTTAAATAAAACCCACTACATAGCCTTTTCATTGACATCTGCAAATCGGCCTGAATTTACAAGCATTAGATTCAATAACATGACTAAAGAAATTAAAGAAACAGCTCAAACAAAATACCTAGGAATAATAATTGACCAACATTTAAAATGGGACAAACACATTCTTAAATTAACAACAAACATACGTAAACTTATACATAAATTTTATACAATGAGGGAATTTTTAGGAAAAAAAATATTAATCATGGTTTATAAAGCACTAGTAGAGTCTCTAATCAGGTATGGCATTACTTCCTGGGGAGGTCTATATAACAATTCACTAAAGCAACTGAATGTAATACAAAATTTCATCCTGAAAGTAATCTACAAAAAAACTTGGCTGTACCCTACAGATTTATTATACTCCGAAGATATTTTGAATGTGCGATCACTATATATTCTTTCTTCTTGCTCATATCTACATAAGAATGATAATTTAAAAAAAAACTATCACCCATCAGCATGATACTAGGGGTAAATTACAGAGGAACCTACAAATACCTATCATTAATAAGAATATCAGTTTGAGATCTTTTCAATACTTGGCTCCAAAATTTTATAACCTTCTACCCATTGAAGTCAAGCGATCAAGGAATCTAAAAACATTTAACAAGAAATGTAGAAACTTTATAAGTAATCATTACGACTCCTTTAAAAAATTTTTTTAAGAAACCTAAATACAGAATGATTGTATCACATAAATAGCATTATGTACTTTGCTATTTACTTAGTAGCTGTAGTTTAGTTTAGTAAGTAGGAACTAGATTTAATTCATATTTTATTTGTAATGATATTCACTCTGACTCCATTATATTTATTAATCATAAAAATAATGAATTGTAAATAATGCAATCTACATCACCTAGGCACATTCAAATGTTTAGTCATTTAGGTGCGTGTACTAACTGTACAATTAAGTATATAAGTTGTAATTTATGAATATCGCATCCAATTTGTATCTATTGAAAAATCCATTAAATAAAGTTGAATTGAATTGAATACCTACTACTCATATCAAATTAGATCCTTTATTTTGTGTTTTTTAGTATTTAGGCGACATTATTCTATACTTGTACTCCACAGGTCTAACGAAAATAAAGATATTTGTATTTGTATTTGTATTACACTTAAAGCGCACCCATGCGGAAAACTTACACATCCGCGAACGTGATTCATATGTTAGTTGAGGGAGATGTACAAATCCGCAAAGCCCTACGGCGGCCACAGAGAAAGGGTTAAGTGCAGCAATCTGCCTGGCCGGGTGCGGTCACGGATTGCTGATATAGAATAGAATAGAAAAATATTTATTGTGTTATATATAAATGTACACATAGATACAATATACACCACAAAAGATGACGTTCTTTGAACGTTCTTCCACGCCACCACACAAACAAAAAAAAGAAAAACTTACATCTAACAATCACACATAATTCAAGTAGCCTAATAATTACATTATCTTATCGATCATTTTGTAGATGCAATAAGTATTCTTGATAATTTTTTTTAAATGTACCAACTGAAACACCCTCAATCATTTCATAGTATACAGTATTATTTAATAATTCAACAGATAAATATGCAAAGCAACACTGAAATCTTGCCTTTTTATGTTTGTGCACATTAAATTTATTTAATTAGAGAATATTATATAGGTATTATGCAAATCAAAACTTACACACTTTTTATTTATTATGAAAATACCTATTTTCTGTATATTGTTGCCCTAATCTGGGCACGCTAATATACTAGTTAGGTAAATACTTTAAAACACTTATTATTGGAGAACCAATCAAACAACTACTCTCCTAGCTAATACTGACGAAGTATTGAATTACATGATAGGATTCTTAGCATTTTAAAGAAAAAAAAATATTGAAAATACTTAAATCATTTATTTACATTTAGTCATTCACACTTTTTTTATTTAATATGAAATTATCTACTTTCTGTATATTGGTACCTTAACCGGGTCACGCTAATATACTACTTAGGAAAACACTTTAAAACACTCATTATTGGAAAACCAATCAAACAACTACTCTTCTAGCTAATACTGACGAAGTATTGAATTACATGATAGGATTCCTGGCATTTTAAGGCAAAAAAAAATGTGTTGAAAATACTTAAATTATTTATTGAAATTCAGTCATTCACAACAATTATTATTGAACCTTACATTCTATTTCAACTCTAGAAAAGTTATACAAGTTTTTTCGAACTCGTTAGTTCTCATCAGGAATTCTATCATGTAATTCAATACTTCGTCAGTATTAGCTAGAAGAGTAGTTGTTTTGATTGATTGGTTTTCCAATAATGAGTGTTTTAAAGTGTTTTCCTGAGTAGTATATTAGCATGACCCGGTTAAGGTACCAATATTTCATATTAAATAAAAAAAAAAGTGTGAATGACTAAATGTAAATAAATGATTTAAGTATTTTCAATATTTTTTTTCTTCTTTAAAATGCTAAGAATCCTATCATGTAATTCAATACTTCGTCAGAATTAGCTAGGAGAGTAGTTGTTTTGATTGGTTCTCCAATAATAAGTGTTTTAAAGTATTTACCTAACTAGTATATTAGCATGCCCAGATTAGGGCAACAATATACAGAAAGTAGGTATTTTCATAATAAATAAAAAGTGTGTAAGTTGTGATTTGCATAATACCTATATAATATTCTCTAATCATGATAAAAGCAAATAAATAAAAAAAAAAAATTACTCTTTTAGATATTCCGGTTTTTCACTGGTATAAATTTTCATTAACAAACTACCAAAGAATAATTTGTAACGATATTCTATTTTTAAATAGAAATGCTCTTTATATATGGGGGTGACATGATCATACTTCCTTATTAAGTGAACAAATCGCAAACATGTGTTTTGAGCTAACTTGTTTTTAAATTCCATTGTCAAAAATTTATAATATACAGTTAAACAATAATCAATCTGAGGATACAACATTGATTCGACAATTCTATGTTTTACTTTTTCATGTAGCAAGTATTTAAATTTATGTAGTGCCTTTAGTTTCAAGTATAATATATATCCGCCATCCGATTTATATGCTATCTATAAGTTACTAATTCTAAAGGGAACAAACCACATATCTTCCACATCAGATTTTTATACACCTATTACTAGCACAATGGCCCCGGTGATCATGTGCAATGGCTGATCAAGTCGTATTCCGTCTCGAAGTGTGGCCTCACATCGTGTGTAAATATATGCATCCCGTATATCAGACATGATAGATTTTCGCTTACATATTCGCTTCCCGCTGCGAAACTGTTTATAACTTCCTAAGACAAACAAAACTTTTTCTAAAGAACGACTTTTTCTCGGAAAATCAAAAAGAAAGTTTATAAGAGTGCGGTGCCCTATCCGGAGACACACTGTATATAATTACAAACAATTAATATAAGTAATACAAATAAGCTAAGTGTTTACGATAGGGAACTTTTTCAATTTGCTTAATATTGATAAAATTAGATTCTCTCTTTGTTACAATAACAATTAATTTTGATTATTAATCTCATAGAAATATGTTGTATTTGGCATAAAATTGAATTTGGAACAGCGCAAATTTACATAAGTGATAAAACCAGTCTGACGTCAGATAATTTATTTACTCCAGTCAGCAGATTATAAAATTGTATTTTCAGTGTTTATTCATTCGTAAATTTGTCATAGTATTTGACTTAAGACGTATAATTCTGTAATTAAATATTCTAAAGATTGCTTAGTGCTGAAAATAAATGTGAATCACGCCGCTGACAGGATAAAATAAATTATCTGACGTCACATCATGTCATTCCTACGTGTCGTGATGTCAGACTCACTTCACCATGTATGACCCTAAAAGCATGATAATCGCAGTGGAAAATATAAAAGAGGGAAGAGAAGGAGCAGTCATTATGAATTGTAATAATATTAACTCAAAAGAGAAAATAAGAGAAACAAGAACTTGGCAGCAAATATAGTGTAGCTGATGGGAAACAAAAAAACCCTAAAATAATAATAAGAGGAGTAGAAGAAGAGTTAATTGAGGGAAGTGATGAGATAATTATAGAAGCCCTGCGAGAACAAAATGAATTGAACCTGACTAACGACTCAGTTCTTGCCGTTCACGCAAAATACAAACAAAAGGAGAAAATCAACAAGGGAAATATTGTCCTTACTGTCGACGTAAACTTAAAAAATAAAATTTGTCAATTGGAAAAGCTGAACATAGGCTGGAGAAGATGTGTAGCTCACGAATTTTTTACGGTAGTAAGATGCTTTAAATGCGCAAGATATGAACATACGGTGGCTAAATGTGAAAATGATATAACCTGTTTTAACTGTGCGGGCCTCCATAAAATAACTGAATGTACCTCAAATTCGTCAAAGTGCATCAACTGTACAGAAACAAATACCAAATTTAGAAAGTCTCTGCTTACAAATCATCCAGTAACTGATTCAAGCTGCCCTTGTTATCAGAGGATTATAAATTTAGAAGAAAGGAAGACAAAACAAGCATAGCAAATACAGACGAAGGGAAATACAAAAAAGGATACAGAAAACCGTAATACATGCTTAAGACTTTTCCATTTAAATGTTCAAGGAATATCTAATAGCATCAACAATATTAATGTAGCTGTAAATGAACTAAATGTCCATTTTGTCGCGCTTAGTGAACATTGGCAAAATTGTTGTAGTATAAGTGCATTTCAATTAGAAAACTATAAATTGATTTCATTTCACTGCAGATCTGCAAAAAGTGCTCATGGAGGTGTTGTACTATATGCTTTGAAGCCATTATCTATAACGACTCGTAATGATATAGACTCTTTAAGTGAAGATTACCTGTTTGAATGTACTGCTGTTGAAGTCAAGATCAATGGCAGAGTATATGTAATTTGTGTCCTTCGGCAAGTGTTAATCTTTTTATTGACAAACTAGATTGTTTACTAGAGTTAGCTACTGAAAATGATAAACTAACAATTGAATCGAGTGATTTTAATATTGACATGTCATTGAATGGGGATGCAAATCATAAACGTCACATTAAAGATCTACTAAACTCATATAATATGAAAATAACGGTAAATGTACCAACTAGGGTAACCAAAACAACTTCCACTTGTATTGATAATATTTTTGTCTCTAATATTGTAACTTGTGATACGGAGGTGTTAGACGTAAATATATCTGACCATTTGGCTCAGGTACTACGCATTCAGGGAGATGTAATAAATAACAGAGAAAAGTATGAGTATAAGCGAATCTTTAGTACAGAAAATTACCAACTCTTCTCTGATCTACTAATGCAAGAAACATGGCTATTAGTTTATGAAGCAATAACTGTCGATGACATGTACAATACTTTCATTAGAATTATATTAAATTATTTCAACTCATCCTTTCCTCTAAAATCTGTTAAGGTACTACAGAATAGCAAAAAGTCAAAATGGATTTCTGAAAATATTTATAATGCAAAGGAAACATTAAACTTGCTACATGAGTTATATATGCAAGATAAGGTCACAAAGGATACTTATGTCACTTATAAAAACTATTATACTAATTTGCTTATACACGAAAAACCAAATTTTTATGAGACACAAATAAACAATTCGTGTAACAAGTCTAAAACTATATGGGGCATTATAAATACTGAAAATGGAAAAAATAACAAGGACAGCCAGTCATTTAATGAAATTATTCATAATGGCATAAAGAATATTAAATTGTCTAGACGATGGCCACATTGCACTCGGGATATTTTTAGATCTATCGAAAGCTTTCGACTATGTTAATCATAAAATACTTCTAAATAAGCTGGAACAAGTAGGGATACGAGGTGCGGCACACAACTGGTGCAACTCCATAAAACAACTGAATGAGAGATATCAGAAAGTTTGCATTAGATCAGATTCATCAGAATATTATTCAAGTAATTGTAAAATATCATTAGGTGTACCGCAGGGCAGTGTGCTTGGTCCAATTCTTTTCTTATTGTACATAAATGATTTACTAAAATATCTAGATGATGACTCACTTTTTATAACTACTTATGCCGATGATACCAATATTTTAATTTTTGAAAAAAATTATGATAACATTCAGACTAAAGCAACTAATGTGAAGCAAAATATTTCCGAATGGTTTCATCAAAATTCATTAATTTTAAATAATGAGAAAACAAAATGTATCTTATTTAAACGTAGTAGGAATAAAACTGGGTATTCTAGCAAAATAGATATTAATAATGTAAATATTAATTTTTCCGAAAGCACAAAATTTTTAGGTGTCACTATTGACGTTCATATGAATTGGAAGGATCATGTACGAATGCTCTGCAGTAGACTTAGCACAATCTGCTATTCACTGAAAGAATTGAAAAAAGTAGTAAATCACAATACTCTTCTTACTGCATATTATGGACAATTTTATAGTGCAATGTCATATGGTATCATTTTTTGGGGAGGATCACACATTCAAGAGCTATTCATAATTTAAAAGAGAGCGTTGAGAGTCCTAGCCAATCTAAAGATTGGTGAGTCATGTCGTGGACATTTTAAAACACTAAAACTACTGACTGCTGCAGCTCTCTTTATTTATGAATGCCTCTGTTTCGTCTTCAGACATAAGAATAAATTTACAGAGAGTGTTCGAGATCATGAATATGAAACAAGGCAAAGAAATGCTCTTTCTTACCCGATACATAACACCACAAAAAGGCTGTTATTACAAATGTTTGCGCTTTTATAACATGCTGCCTACTAAGATAAAGGTAATAACTTCCATAAATATTTTCAAGACAAGAATTAAACGAATTTTAATAAATGTAGAACCTTACACTTTAGAGGATGTGAATGAGGTGGCTTTCAGGCGATATGATAATCTCTCTTTGAACTAAGATCAGTATAACCAAACCAAATGTATATAATTTTTTTATGTTTTTACTAGTTTTTAGACATGTACCAAACAAAATTGTCAAATTGTTGTCTCTGGTACGCAATAAATTCTATTCTATTCTATTCCATGTCTAATTTCACTGTTTCAAATGCAACTTGCCTCAATGAAAATAATAATCAAAACTGTTATTATAATAAAGAGAAAATCTAATGTGTCTTTTAAAATTTTACTAGTTTAGGTCACGATGTATTAAATAGATGGACCGACATACGGCACTTTCATTTTTTTTACTTAATCTTGATTTTTAATTTTAATTGTGTGTTATAAACAATTGTATCATTTTACCTATAATTTTATCTAATTTTATCTAATATATGTATGTGTGTATATGTCTATATATGTCCATACTTTTAAACAATTCTATTCAATTTTAGTGTCCTTGGAACTGTTTATAATCGAAATTATATGTGTTGTAGCCTTCTAATTTTTTGACTTGTGTAAATACTGTTGTATATTAAACACCAATAAATTATCTTATCTTATCTTATCTTATCTTATCTTATCTTTCCTATTATAATAATGGCTTCATAAATGCATGGTTTCTATTTGCTTTAGTAGATGGCGCGAGCTATAAGGTCCTACAATTACCTGGGCATGCGCATCGTATAACTAACACAACCTCAAATTTGAAGGTTTTTTCGTTTATTCTTATTTTTAATGATTGTATAGGCATTTTTAGCTTGGAGCCATACTGGCTCCAAGCAAATATATAAAAATTCACGCAAATAATTTTTCAATATTGTTGATTAATAAAAATAGACTGCTAATTATAGGTTAGATTCCTAACCCGCAAAAAGTGTCTTATTTTATTGTGACAAACTATTTAAAACTTCATACACATTACGTTGAACTTGATTTTGGTTGAAAGTACAGGAACCAGGCAGAAATTTTAATAATAGCTACGTAATACTTGTAAATCTTAAGAAACATATATTTTTGAGGTTAGCTGTGACGACACGTGCAATGCTGCATGTAGTGTTGCATATATTCTTTCAATGTTTTAATTTAGCTACTTAATGTCAGATGTCACTGGACTCTTGTTTCACTAAACAAAAACAAAAGGCTGGGAATGTATGCAACACTGTATGCACATATGCACAGAATCTGTAAAATTATCTTTTTATGCGTAAGTAATGATTGGTCCTGCAATCTATTACATTATGTACAAAGTAAGCACCTCCGATTAAAGAACTTATATCTAGATACATAACAGGCTATCTTTTCACTATATACCTTGTTTGCTCCTAACATAGTCACATTATATGTCCATTAAAATGGATAGATGAACATCACATCCCATAGGCAACAGTGGCGTTGTGTGTGTAGAAAATGTGTAGAATGGTAAATATTTTCATTAAAATGAATTATTGCAAATCCTGCATTACCGGCTCTTTATATAACGTGATGTAGGCATACGATATTACAGTGAGATAAAACAGTAAGATAAATATGTATTGGAAGGATATTAAAATTTAATTGCTATTTACTTTATAACTGTAAACTGAACTTCATCATGTTACGACTATGGAACGATCGATTTTCTTCTTTTCTAAACTGCTTTCTGCAAACGGCAGAGCACTTCACTATTTATTTGCACAAAATATATTGTCACTAAACTGTGTAAATATGAATAGAGAATATTATTTAGGTATTAAGCAAATCACAACTTAAAATAAAATTACTTTTTCACCAGTTTTTGGTCGGAGAACACGAAAAACATTTATTGACATTAATGGCCAAACTGTCAACTGAAATTATGATAATCGAACTGAAGCCGATCGTGCACGAGCGGCCGCGAATACGCCGATGGGCCAATCAGCAACTTATGGGAAGAAGTGCCTTAGAATGGGAGTCTTTCAGCGACAAATAAATCAATGCCATTATGTATCTAGATATAAGTTCTTTAATCGGAGGTAAGCACTTATGAAGCCACTGTGAGAGTTGTCGTCGCATCACCTATTTAATACACCCTGGTTTAGATTTAACTGCATTCACTGCTACCTACTCAGCTATTTATAGCCAGCCGAAAGTAGCGAAGCGAGATATAATTGTAGTACTAAGAAAATTTTATAACCTTTCGTGAAATGTTAATTTTAAAGTATAATATTGATATTTAATAACCATGTATAGGGACCATTAATAGCTGTCATTTAGAAATGAAAAAATATTCAAACAGGAAAATAGCTGTAACAATTGACAGCCTGTCTAAAACGATTTTTCAGATTGTTGCAATTATAAGTTATTTTCCTTTTTACATAATACATTCTTTCTTCCTTTATATCAAAAATGATAATATAATTAACAGATAATATGCGATACATTTCGCCTTTTTGTCTTTTGTGACACTAATATCCGATAATGCTATCAATTAAATTATAATTACCTTTTTTATACCATCATCAACACTTTCTTGAGATGAAAACGAATCAGCTCCTAATTTTTTTAAACCTTTTGTCAAGACATTTAACACTTGACTTGGGGCCAAACTGCTGTGCTCCTAAAAAAGAAAATATGATTCGATAATTTGAAAAACAACATTCAATATTATTTTACGTATATACCTTCAATGTATTCAAAATTGGAATCATATTAACTTTAGTTACAAATTATATTTAGAATTTTCACTGAAATTTTGTTAACTGTATTTATTTGAAATAAAATCATTTATATTCATACAACTAGATTAAAATTCATATTGGGTATATTTAAATTCTTATCACCGGTTATGTGATAAACACCTTTTAAGTGTGTCAGTTTAATACAAACCTGCACGGTGTGATGTGGTGATTGACTCTTTTCACGTTTTAAATCTGTTATTTCTTTTTGTAGCTGTTGAATATAAGACTGCAATTTTGACAATTCAGTGTCATACACGGTTCTAGTTGAACTAGATTCTTCTACAGTCTCTGAAAAAAAAAAAATATATATATATTTATACATATATATACAGTGTGTCCCCGGATGGAGTTGACAAGAGGAAAAACAACTCTATTATTGATTTTACGACGAAAAGTCATTCTTTATAAAAAATTCTGCTTGTCGAAAAAATGAATTTACGATATAAAAATTTTAGATCAGATGTACCGGGTGTTAATAAATTAAGAAAACATCAAAATGCCTCAAGAGAGAAGTACCTTCATTTATTATTTTGGACAAAATGTTTATAAAACAAAGTTATTTATACTCCAAAATAAAGCCCAAATACAAATTATGAAGTCTACATTTTGACTTTTATGTTTTTATTGTGTTTATCTTTTTACGTCGAATTTATTAATATGAAAAAGAATTCAAATTAAGAAACAGTGTGCTCTCGATAATATTGAACTGACAAACGTCATTGTGACATTGTGTAGAATATTACTATCTTACATTTGCATTTATTAGTGTTCTGTTAATTATTTAAAAAATGTTTACCAAACAAGAAAGAATTTATTTGATCAAATGTTATGGGATTGGAGACGTCTCTTATCGACCAAAAGTTCCCTAACACAGCGGTATCGCGCCAATCATTGCGCAAACTTGTAAAAAAATTCAATGAAACTGGATCTGCATTGCCTGTATTGGATGTCAAAAAACCCAAGAAAAAGTACAATGAAGATGATGCGGCAACACTTTTGGCAATAAATTCAGTAAAAGAAAACCCGAAATTATCTTTACGGAAACGCTCACAAAGATTAGAAGTAAGTAAAAGCCATTTAGAGAGAATTTATATGGAAAACAAAGTTCGACCGTTTAAGCCAAGGTTCAGACATACACTTGAAAATGGAGATGAAGAGAAGCGATTGGAATTTTGTTTATGGGTCGGTGAGAATTACCTCGTAGATAGAAGTTTTCACAGAATGTTTTTGTTTACTGACGAAGCAACATTTTGTACCAATGGCCATATTTCATCACAAAACAGTTGTTATTGGGCTTTTGACAACCCAAACAATGTCATTCACAAACGAAGTCAACGTTATAAAAAAGTGAATGTATGGTGTGGGATATTTTATGATCGAATCATTGGTCCATATTTCTTAGAAGATAATTTAAATCAGCATGTTTATTTGGACCTTTTGGAAAACTTTGTATTGCCATTTATAAACACTCTGCAACCGGAAGTAAGGCGTAACATTTTTTGGCAGCAAGACAGTTGCCCAGCTCATTCCTCAGTTTTGGTACGGCAGTGGTTGACAGATCACTTCGGAGCCAGATGGATGGGAAGATATGCTCCAATTAATTTTTCTGCAAGATCACCAGATGTTACACCAATGTTTTTTTTTCTGTGGGGTGTTTTAAAACAGAAAGTTTATGCAGATGACCTGCCGCATGATTGAGAAACACTAAAATCATGAATACAAGACACGGTGAATAAAGTGAATGTACCCTCAACCATTCGTAAGGTGAATTTATTAAAAGGATGGAGAAATGTGTTGAGGTTGGAGGAGGCTATGTAGAATAAATTGTTTTTCCACAATCGTTGAAGTAATGTTATTATGTTATGTTAATGTTTGAAAAAAAATGTAAGTTGACATAAATGTAAGTCAAAATTTAGACTTCATAATTTGTATTTAGGCTTTATTTTGAATTATAAACAACTTTGTTTTATAAACATTTTGTTCAAAATAATAAATGAAGGTACTTCTCTCTTGAGGCATTTTGATGTTTCTTAATTTATTAACACCCGGTACATCTGATCTAAGATTTTTATATGGTAAATTCATTTTTTCGACAAGCAGAATTTTTTTATAAAGAATGACTTTTTGTCGTAAAATCAATAATAGAGATGTTTTTCCTTTTGTCAACTCCATCCGGGGACACACTGTATATAACTTTAATTTTAATGACAACATGGTTGATAAAACGCGTGAAAGTATTTGAGTGTAGTGCTGTTATACATTGTTGCCCTGACTTATGACCTGCTTGCCAGCAAACATTTAGGTATTATTTGACGTCAAAACTACCTCAATCATGTATAATAAATTCACTTGCAAAATTAGAATTAACCATGTTTTGGTAAAATTTACGTTGACGCTACGTGGAATCGACTTAAAATCGATGGCAAAATTAAGTTATATCGACTAAGACAGTTAAAATTACACATAAATCATACTTATAGTTGCACGATATATTTGGTTACTAATACCTGTTTAGAGAGAATTTTACTTAAATAGAAAAAATTATACCAGCTGTAGTAAATGCTGATAACACTCAAAAGGAAAATGAGGGTTTTCAAACAGTGAGGAGAAGGAAACGTTCAAGAGTTGGCAATGGGGAAGGCGACGAAAATTTCCATGGAAAAGATTTCAACAAGCAGAAAAAAATATGGCTGTTTATATCCAAGGTGCCAAACAGTATAACCACTGAAAATGTTAAAAACTATATATCCAACCAAAGCAGCGCCCAAGAAGTTTACGTAAAAAACTTACCAACTGTTAATAAAGCTAAGGATAATCAATCATTCATAGTAGGAGTTGAAACACACCTAATGGATACGGTTTATGATCCGAGCTTCTGGCTTAAAAAAGTATCCTTTGACAGATTCGACTTTAGCCTGGAAAAACGTTTTCTGGACAAACAGCACTCCGAATCGTCCGGCTTACACCAAAGCCCTAGTGAAAAAACCCAAGCTCTCTTTTAGATAAATGACTCAAGCACATCGCTATATAGGACACCAGCATAAAGCTAACTACAAGGAAACTAACTTTCATTTGTTGCACCTGAATGTACAATGTCTCCATAACAAAACAATGGAATTTGAGGTATTCTTGAAAAAAAAAAATCATTTGATTTTCTTTGTTTAAATGAGCACTGGCTCACAAAAATGGAAACGGAGTCAATTAGGATAGAGGACTTCCAGGTTGTCTCTGGTTTTTGTAGGGTAAATAAAGTTCATGGAGGCGTAAGCATATATGTAAGAGATTTTCCAAAGTGTTTGCCACTGTCTTTTAATATTGACAATTTGCCTGATAGCCCACAAAAAGTTGCAAACTGTGTAAACTTTTTTTTAATGAGTTCGTGAAAGTGTGTAGAATAATATCCTGAAAAGTTCACATTTTGATCGGATGCAGAACATAAAAAAAAGTGAAAAAAAATTTTTTTTCATCAATTTTTTCAAAATTTTCAAATTAAGTCAAGCTAGGAAAAAACAAAAAATACAGATGGATAGATCACGGATTTATGAACAAAACATGTGCTAACAAAATTTATCGCTAAAGCCACGGTTTTCCCGGAAAAAAATAGTCAGTGTAACGTTATAACTCAAAGCGAGATACATGCGTGTGCGCGCTTGAATACGCACGACTGTGACACCTACGCTTTGAATTACATGTCACTTAATCAAAATTTGTTCAATCTATATGAGTGTTGGTTCATTTAAAAGACGGAAATTGTAGCTTTCTGATGCTTTTGTGTTTTAAACATAACAAGCAAAGGATGGATGGGAAAAATATACTTATATATATTATCACGCCCGAACTCAATCGTCGCAATAAAAAAAACCGCTGCCTAAGAAATCCCTACTTCCACATCCAGATTTTCTATCCAAGTCACTCACAACGAAAAAATTTTGTATGTGGAAATAATTGTTTATGGAACTTTAATAATATAATATTTGAAATCCTCTACCCCAGAAACCCATAAAACGATACCCCACATCAGTAGTGGTGGGGGTGGTGATGGTGGTAGTGGGGGTGGATGAAGTAAAAAATATTTTGAGGTTTCTGGTTCTTGTACACACACTAAATCACACTTTTTTTTCATCGCCTTTAATAATGGGGTGGGGGTGGTAATGGGGGTGGCTAATGCCAAAATTTTTTTTGAGACATTAGCTTCTCTTGTATATACTAAATACCAATTTTATCTGCTTACCTGCTTGATTTACCTATTTACCCCAATTTACCACCCAACCCTTCGATGGAACAAGATGAAAATATAATCTAGTTCTAGATCTCGTTAAAGTACATACGTGTACCAAATTTCAAGTCAACATCTCAAACGGTTCCAGAGTAAACGTGCACACAAAAAAAAGTTACAGACAGACAGACCAACAGACAGACAGAAATTTTTTTTTTGCTCAAACTTAAAATCTCGACGTTTCATGACATTCTAAGCCTATTTGAACAATAGAAATTTTTTAAAAATTTTTTGTCATTACTATACCTAGTTCCACTGGATGTGGAAGTAATATAGAAAAAAATAAAAGCCCTTCAAAAAAATTCTTTCTTCATTGAGAACTGTTAAAAAGTATGTACACTTCATGATCATTATGGTTTATTAATTTGTAGTAACGTGGATTCAAAAAAAAGTACATTTCAAATCATTTTAATTTAGTTGCTTGATGATTTTCTTGATAAATATATATATTGAAGGCTGTAACTTGCCGAGAAATTGACCCATTGGAAAAAATAAAATATCACTATTTCGGAAAAAATGTATACTTTTCGAATGTTCAAACACAAATTCGTTTACTTTTATGCATTTTTTCGAAAATATGATTAATCATACCATGCTAAGAAATTGCGATTGTCACGATCTTATACTTATAACTATGAAAATATCTTTGATTGTTTTGAATATAAATTCTGGAACTTTTCCAATACATTAACAAATGTATAAGGAATTCAACGGATATAGCTGAAATGTGGATAGGTGTATCTGTAATAAATACAATACAGTAAAGGCACGTAAAAATACATGCGTATTATTTTTCATTCTTCTGGACTTGTATAAACATTTTAATGTACTGACACCAATAAATGATTGTACAGAGGACTACTAATAAAATTAATACTAATAATATTAGTCGGTTATTAAAAATAACCGAATATTGAAATACCTCAATTATTCCCTTCAATAATTTCAATCTCGAAACCCGATTGAAACAAATTAAAAATAAAAACTGTCAGTCGTAGGGAACTTGTTTATTGTGTCTAAATAACATGGTCTGCTTAAACCTCCGATTAAAGAACTTATATCTAGATACATAATGGCATTGATTTATTTGTCGCTGAAAGACTCACAATCTAAGGCACTTCTTCCCATAAGTTGCTGATTGACCCATCGGCGTATTCGCGGCCGCTCGTGCACGATTGGCTTCAGTTCGATTATCATAATCACAGTTGACAGTTCGGCCATTAATGTCAATAAATGTTTTTCGTGTTCTCCGACCAAAAACTGGTGAAAAAGTAATTTTATTTTAAGTTGTGATTTGCTTAATACCTAAATAATATTCTCTATTCATATTTACACAGTTTAGTGACAATATATTTTGTGCAAATAAATAGTGTAGTGCTGTGCCGTTTGCAGAAAGCAGTTTAGAAAAGAAGAAAATCGATCGTTCCATAGTCGTAACATGATGAAGTTCAGTTTACAGTTATAAAGTAAATAGCAATTAAATTTTAATATCCTTTCAATACATATTTATCTTACTGTTTTATCTTACTGTAATATCGTATGCCTACATCACGTTATATAAAGAGCCGGTAATGCAGGAATTGCAATAATTCATTTTAATGAAAATATTTACCATTCTACACATTTTCTACACACACAACGCCACTGTTGCCTATGGGATGTGATGTTCATCTATCCATTTTAATGGACATATAATGTTACTATGTTAGGAGCAAACAAGGTATATAGTGAAAAGATAGCCTGTTATGTATCTAGATATAAGTTCTTTAATCGGAGGCTTAAACAGGTTGCTTCGTTGTTGTTTTGAAGAAAACTTTGCTCCTTTGTATTGTGAGTCCAGCATAGCCAGTTTAGTACTTGTTTGGTACAGTTGGCTAAAGTTGAACTGTTGCAGGACTTCTTCACAATAACAGCGCTTTATAAGAGGAATTAAATCAATAGAATTAAAAATTGTCATTAAAACATTTTTCTTAGAAATTAGGTACCACTTTTTATTTTGGCAAGGCATATTTACCATGTACTAATCTCTGCAAAGTAGCTATTTCTTCCTCAGCCTTTCGTTTTTCTACTTCAAAGTTTGACTCTAAAGTCATGCTATCCACAACCAATTGGCTCTTGCAGTCATCTAATTCATTTCTGTATTTAACAACTTGCTCGCTTAGCTGAACGTTCTCTTGATTCTTTCTTTGCAATTCGGCTGCAATAATAAGAAGTTAAAAGTTACAAATATCCATAAATAATCTAATTACCTTCTTTCTGCAAAAATAAATCTTTTAATTTAGCTCTTTGTACATTAAATTCATCTTGGATCCTTTTCTTTTCTGATTCAAGTTCTTGGATTCGAATATGTGGGTCTAGAACAGATAAGATATAAACCATAAAAAATGACCGATATTCTGTTAAAATACCTTTTTTGCTTTGTGATGCATTATCTGCTTCTTCTGGTTGATCCATTTGGATTTAATTAAATTATTGCCGTGATTAATCATTCATACTCATACGCTACGTGCAACTAATATTAATTAGTCATTTTTAGTGAATTACGCCATAAAATAAACACTAATTAAGCCCAAAACTCAAATAATTACACTTGTTAACCTATAAAAATATTCACTTGTCATTTTTTGTCAAATCAAATGTCAAGGCATGAAGAACAAAGCGGAAGGAGTACGAACGCCGTTCTTTAACTATGTCCGGAAATGTGGGGAGAAAAGGTGGCGCTGTGGTAAAAACAGATAACTAAAATGGGTATAAATAATTTCATTCCATTACTCAGGAAGTTTAGACAAAGAATATTTACGTCTTTACTAACGTAAAAATTACTTGGAGTAGCACTTAACTACACTGAATAATCGTTTTGCGAGAAAATAGCTGTACGAGCAGGTAAAATAAAATAAATTAAATTTAAAATGACTGTAAAAATTATAAACTTGGAGGAGAACTCTGAAATAATTCAGTTACTCACTCCTCTATAAGTTTTTCCATACTACTTGTGAACATAAAAGCAATTTACACAGATATAAATAAATTACCTTTCCAATCAATTGCACTCATCTACTCCGAATTATCAGATTTGTTCAAAAATTCTGCAATATCTGCACCACTGCATATGTATCTCTCTTCAAAAATGTTCAACTGATGCATTCTCACTCTTATCTCCTTCTACTATCTGCAGTCTGCACTGGTGCCAGAGATAGTGCGAGGTTTTTGAACAAACCTATCAGCTGACTGCGTTTAGTGTAAATTTAACTACACTAAAAATGAAGGAAAAACCACACTGGAGTTCGGTGGAAAAGATGTGTTTTGCGGAACGGTTTTTCAAATGTTCCCATAAGCTTGCTTAACGCTTACTCCCTTCTCGCTAAATTAGGCAATCTAAACCACGTGACATCCAACATGGCGTGTGTGGGCCTCGAGGACAAACATTCATTTTCATTCGTTAAACGACGTTTGTGTTTTTCTGTTGGCTTGGCTACGTTTCCCGAATTTAGTAAAAATAAACCCGTGTTTGCCAATAGGCCTATCCAACCAACACCACCTTAGGTGGTGTTGATCCAACACGCTGTCACTTTGCTTATTTGTTTGTAGTGTTTGTACTACAGCAGCCATCTTTTGTTGGTAAGTTACGGTTTTCGACAGGCCTAAAGGGCACCATACACGTTCAGTAATCTCATTACCTGATTCTTCCCGTTTTTTCAATCATACTTAATTCAATAATTATAGTTACATATGCTTTTTTCTCAAATAATGGACATGTAAGGTGTGAAAAATAATGACAGGGAATGACGGGGAAATTTTTAGTAATGATGTTTCTGTAATGATCTGCTGGAATGACATTATTGCTGAACGTGCATGGTGCCCTTTAGGCCTGACAAAAACCCTAACTTACCAACAAAAGATGGCTGCTGTAGTACAAACAAAGCAAAGTGACGGGGTGTTGGACAGGCCTATTGTTTGCCCACAACCAGAGAACTTATAAGTTCTCTGCCACAACGCCATATTTTGACAGGTCGTTGGATTCCCTAATTAAGCAATCCAAACCACGTGAATTTTAACATGGCGTCATGGGCAAACATCCGGCAAACGTTTGTTTTCATTCGTGAAACGTTTGTTAAAGAGTACGTTTTTCGGTTACCTTGGCTACGTTTCCGCGAGTTAATTAAAATAAACTCCGTGTTTGCCCACGGTCAATAAACGGTACGGTTACCTCAATCAGCAGCTTTATGACGAGAGAGACGCGGGGGACGGGAAATCGAATGAAAGAGACAGACATAACTGATTTCCGTGCAAAAGACAGAGACAAAGATGCCTGTAGTGTCTACAGGTGACGTAGGTTGTAGACCCTACCGGAATCTTTATCTCTGATGTCTTTTGCACGGAAATCAGATATGTCTGTCTCTTTCATTAAATTCCCGCCCCCCCGCGTCTCTCTCGTCGTAAAGCTGCTGATTGAGGTAACGGTACCGTTTATTGACCGTGGTGTTTGCCCATGACGCCATATTGCAAAATAATTTGACAGATTGCGTTGGTGTTGGATGAGTTAAGGTCTGTGTGAAGCAGGGTTGCCAATGTGTGGGGAATTCCCCAAAATGTGGGGAATTTTAACCACTGTGGGGAATTTGTGGGGAATGAATCACCCTGGGGAATTGTGGGGAATTTGGTTACACTTAACTACGTAGACAGAAAAAGCAACACATTTCATATTTTACATTTTTTTCACGTCTTCACGAGACACGTGACACGTGATTTTTTCATTCATAAACTTACCCTTGCCCAAAGAGTTGGTATTAATTTGGCATACGCGCGATTGCTGGTTCGCATTCCGTCTTGACTTAACCTTGGCAGCTCACGGGTACGGTATTTGGTATTGGTATTATGGTATTTATGTTATGTCATCGAAAATTCATCGTATCTTTTTTTATTCTTAAGGATAAACAAAGATCTATAACTGTTCTAATCTAAAACTGTGGGATGAGGGGAATTGTGGGGAATCGCGCAAGTTTTGGAGGGGAAAATGGATCAGAGCTGTTGGCAACCCTGGTGTGAAGGTGACAGAGGAACAAGCAATTTCAATTCAAATTGGTTGTGTCCTTGTGCCTGAAATTAAAAAATCGCTCAACTGGTACACTTCCTGACCAGTTACCTAGAATGCTCACTTATTGCAAATATGAACAAGTTCCCAGAAACACCTAATAATACAAAATCTCTCTAGCTACCAGTCCAACGAGGTTTGAAGTATAGAATGGCAATCCCAATTCAGTATACGTACGGTTTGTTTGGTCATACAACAAACCAACAAACGCTCGAGGGACGCAGTGGGTGTGAATTTCTTGGCCCTAGTTGCAGTGGAGTACTGCCACAGAAGTATAGGTTTGTGGTACTGCTTTGAGGGATACAATTAAGCTGTTCTATTGTTGGTTGAACTCTACCAGTCCAATGTAGATGTACCGAAGGATTACTAAAAATTGCCTGTTTTGGGGTTTTCGCTTAGCGCCCTCTATTAATCGTTTTTGAGTTATTGTGATGAAGGGCGGTGACAACAATTTGGTTTTGCATTTGCCATTTGCTACGGCTAGGTCGGTTTGCCTACGTTCACGCAAATCACGCTTCGTCTTTGTCTAATCTGCGTGTTCAGGTGCGAAGAACAACAAAGAGTGGGTCGACATTGTGGAGAACGAAAAGGGAAGCATTCGTCTTTAATCATAGATCAGAAAAAAAATTGACAAAAGGTTCGCTACCTGCATTTTGAGGTCACCAAAGTTGAAATGTTTTTAGATTTCATTTTGGAAAGAGGCGATTTCCGCGTGTTAAAAGTGAATTTTCATGGGAAATTCAAGTACTAGAGCGAGTAACGCGAATACAAGCAGTGTAGACAGTGTTTATAAACAGAAAGAGGACCATTTCAAGCAGGTAATTTATCGTTATAACCTTTCTGTTTGTTTATAACTGCGTCATTATTGCGATTGTGGATTTCTAGATTTTAGCTTGCCTATTTTCAGATCAAGGCAAATTTCAATACTAGCTTAAGTGGAAGATCTTTTGCGAGTGTAAGCAGCCATCAATCAATCTATAGTGTATCTAGGCCTTGGTCTAGGGTATCCAGAAGAAGGTAAGTGCAATATAGAGTGTAAATATAAAGAGTTTCATCATTCAAAGTCGTGCACATGCTATCAGGAAGTGAACATAGTGCCACTTATTTGTTTATAAAGATATAAATAAATTAATCCTCATTTAAACGAGTATGGTTGATCTTATCATAAGTCATCACTCATCATTAATCTATATTTATAGTTTAAAATATAAGTGGAATATACTAATTCAACAAAATCTAAAGTAATCTTCATAAGGTTGCTTTCATTTATTGCTCTTTTGAACATTAATATATTATGCCAAGTAATGGTTTTTTGATTTGAAATTTCTGATAATTTTATGCTAATCAAACTAACGAAATATTATAGGTACTAATGTATTTTTAATGGTATGGAAATTTAGTAAAAGAGCTTGTGTACCTGAAGTTTCGAACGTTTGGTTGAACGAACTTTTAGCCAAAAAAGAAAACCTAATAAAAACCACACATCGATTTAGGTGTACACACTTCATTGCCACATTTGCTGACAATAATATCCACAATACTTAAGCCTTTGCACCTAAATTGAAGTGTGGTTTTTATTAATTTTTCTTTTTCATATGAAATTCATTCAAGTGAACATTCGAAACTTCAGGTAAGTACATAAGAGCTTTAGTTTTAAAGTATTTTGTACTTAGCTGTCTCATTCTTTTTGTGAGTATGTGTTTTTTTCTTGTTAGGTGGAAGGAATCTACATTAACTCTCCCTTATGAATCAAGCAAAACCGCTTGGCCTGTATCTCAATTAGAATCGTGTTTTTTGCCTGAATTTCCTGTGACGGCTACCTATAACGAGAAAAAATTTGATATAATAGAAGAGATCAGCAAGGGAGCCTTTGGAAAAGTTTATAAGGTTAAAGATTTGGAAAAAGGACAAATATTTGCTCTTAAAGTTCTCTCCAAATCGAAGGTAATATATTTATTTTATTTCTTCTCTCCTTTCGTTATTTTTATTTGTAAATGTATCGACTCTAGTGTAAATTATTCAATTTTCAAACATAGGTACATATGTTTTTTAAATCTTTTCTTTACCTAAGTACTCATTGTAGTTTTAAGTTAGCATCTAAAATTTGCAATTGCAGTGGTCGATAACCATATGAGTAAGAAGCCATAGTCTTTGCCCCCGTCCCCCCTCCCAAACATTCTACCCTCTGCGGTTGGTTTTTCTATGAACTTGAATGCTTTTATGAGTGTGAGTAGTTTGAACAACTCCATACTGTTGCACAGCGCCATCTCTACTGAATACGAAAAATGAGAATTAAAATGTAGTGGAAAGTTTTCCAAATGTCTAGGTAGCATTGTGGGGCAAGGTCTTTTTCCATATTAAAATTGAAAAATATAAAAAAAATTTAGTCATAAGAAAATCTGAACTTTTTGAACACAGAGAGTGAAATTGTATGGGATAGAGTTTTGAGAATAACGGGCACGGTTTCACCAATACTAAAGTCGAAAAAAAACTACAAGAAAGATTATTGAGAAGAATAGATGAATCATCGTCAGTTATTAAAAAAAGTTTTTTAAACTTGTGCCAATAACAAATCTGTCTCTTTCTCCAAGAATTCTATTTATTTTCTAATATCTCACCTTTTTGTGTGTAGCCTTACACACAACATGTCGACTAATTAATTTGGCTCTGTGTAAATGCAGTAAATACTAGATATATTTTTGCATTTACTTTTGATTGTTCCTTTATTATGCACTATTACTATAAAAAAATGTATTGCTAACAAATTTTTCGATCTATCAATTCATATTTTAAAACATTGTGCTGTGTCACCTAAATACGTAAGAAAAGTTAAAGCTGAACTTGAGGTAATGTTCCGTCATGGGTAGATTTTAAGCAGTTTTTATGGGGGGGGTGCGAAATTGTTATAATGCCGAATGATTTCTTCTCCTTTGCTCCTTTATTTTCTTTATATATGATTAGTCGTGTCATGATAGATATTTCGATTAATCGGCCTAATTTTTTTTGCAAATTGTTTATTGAATTCTAAAAAACATTGGTAAAAGAAAAAACGGGCCGTTAGGTCTTTTTTCATTTTGTTATTAATAAACAAACAATTCTAAGCACTAAACAGATTAATTAAATTTGTTAATTTGCTCTCTCCTAAATTATTTGAGAAAACAGACTGAAAATGTATACTCGGGGGATTTTGAGGTCGCTGATTACAATTTTGAAAATTGGAAAATTCAAGATAGCTGACCCAAAATGGCGGCTATGAAGTATAAAAATGAGATTTTCTGGCTTAAGTATACATTTTTGAGAAATTTTAACAATAAAAAAAGTGTTTAGAATGCCATTTTGCACCTAAATATACAATTTATAAGTAACTCTCCTTCGCCTCAAGTGGGTGAAGTGGGTTAGTTTATTTAAATAAAGTAACCATTTTTTAAAATATTCTGGTAAATCACTCAAAATTTTTTTAATAAAGATATTTTAAATAGATGTTACCCGTTACTGAATTAATTTTATTGTTAATTAGTTCAAGGGGCATACAAATTTTAAATACAGCGCGCTTTCTTTATCCCGGGATTTACATATGGCAAAGACACCCTTCTTAGAACTTCCTTAATATTAGTACCAAACTTTTCAATAGGAAGAGATGAGATTTATCTCAATAATATTTAAATGTTCCTAAGGATACCCCAATTAAAACAATGCTGCGCTCTCTTGATTGGCTGTCTGTCGAGTATTATATAGAATATCAATCGATGATACTAATATATAAAATGAGAAATAGTCTTACACCGAAATATTTGACAGATAAGTTAGTTGAGAACATGAGTGTTCATAATTATAATACAAGGACGAGAAATGAATTTCATGTAATGACAAAAAATAAAAAAAGTTCTGAAAGGTCTATTTTTCACAAGGGTGTACTACGTTACAATGAACACCCCAAAACGATAAAAAACAAAACATCACTGGTAAGGTTCAAAACAAGTTTAAAAGTACATCTGCAGGATGAATGCTACACACGATTTTAATTTATATGTATTAAAATTTTGACTTATATATTTTTGTCTGTAATTGTATTAGTAAGTTATTATTAATTTTATCATTAGTGATATTTGTTAATGTATTGACGTGCATATACACCTACATATTGTTTCCTTTTATATCGTATATGTTTATTATTACTGTTTTTTTTTGTTTTGTACAAAAAAAAATTAGCTATATGCTAAATAAAAAGATTTATTATATATTAAATACATTATTTTACGATAATGAAATCGACGATGTTCAAGAAGAAAGAAATGAATATCAAGAGGAGCAATATTTTCATTTATAATCGTCTCCAATGAAATTGAAAAAAATTATTTTAAAGAATGGTGTTTAATTAAATTTATATTTGTATATATTTTTTAAGTAAACAATTTTTATAATTGGATTGTTGCATTAAGTTAAAATTTTAATAGAATCTGTGTTTAACAATAACATTTCTACATAAAAAATCATTGGAAACATGTAAAAGTTGAAAATACAGTCTTATAATATTACAATATCAGTTTTAAAAATACATGCATTTAAAACGGAAGTGACAACCTAATGGCAGTCTGCAGAGAAATTAGTTATTAAACTACGAAAAAATTTATAAACTGTTGATAGCAATGGAGAAAAAAAGATAATAACCTCAGTTGAATTTGACACTATATTTAATAAGTTTGTTCAAAAACCCACACTATAGGCACCAGTGCTCTTCAACTTATGTATAGTCAGACTGTGTGAACAAACCTAATGTCAAATTCAATTGATGTTTCTAGGTTATATTTTGGTTTATTTTGGCGGCATAAAGTTATGGTTAAATCTAAGTTTAGGTGGTGTTTTGTGCTGTACTGTGTAAATAATACCACCAATTCACCGAAAAAACATTTCTTCAGTGTTCCCGTAATGAATGGTGAGCGTAAAAATGAGTGGTTAACTGTTTTTCTAATATTTATAATCAAAACTCTAGCTATAACGTACCTCGCGGCTTTTGCACCTCTAACCTTTCCAATGCTAAAACGATAATCTCTTTTTAAAAATTCGCTGCCCATAAATATATCTATAGAAGCTAAAATATCAGTTTTTATAAATCCTGCCTCGGTCATTTTGAAAGAAAATAAATACCAAAAGCTAAAAACTTCTAATTAAATGTCAAATTCAGTTTTGACATTTGAGGTTATTTTCTTTATTGTCAACAATGTCAACTTGTTCCTCTTCTTCTGTTCTGCATACAACTTCACATCTAACTGCCGTTATGATGTCACTTCCGTTTTCGTGGTACATTCAAATAGTCGAACTTTAATTTTTTTTTAAATATGTTGCGCTTAGAATTTTTCTTTCAAATTAAACATATAGCTAAATTAATACCTCCACTACCATATTTCACCATTTTTGAACAACAACCCAATTGTGTAGAAATAAATAATGAAAAAAAAAAAAAATTGTAAGTACTTAATTTTTTAACAATTCTTTCCTTGCTATATTAAAACACTTTTTACTTCTGTAATTTCCACGTAAAATGCACGTAAACAAAATTGAAAATTGTATACTAAATATTTACTATTTTAAGACCATTATTTTTAATTTTAAAAATTGCATATTAAATTAAAACAATAATAATTGCCTTAAAAATATATTAAATAATGATTTAAAAAATATCTCGTTTTTATACTTTATAGCCGCCAATCTTCAATTTTCACTTCAAAGTCGTATAATTAGCAACCTCGAAAACCCCCTAGTATACATTTTCAGTCGGTTTTCTCAAATACTTTCCGAGATAGCAAATGAACAAATTTACTTCATTTGTTTAGTGCTTGAAACTGCTAGTTTATTAATAGAAAAGTCCCAGCGACCTGTTTTCTTTTTCTATATTGACGCGACTAGATAGTCATTTAATTTTTGGGATACAAAAAAATGTAAATCTGATTGAAGACTTTTGATGAATCGAAGCGTTCTGTTTACGTTTCCAGCAATTATGACAGGGCACTGTAGATATACATATACTCATATACATACAGCGCTTGGGGCTAGAGGCTAGAACAAGCAGATTTGCTGCCAGGATGATTTAAGTCAAATATAAGACGGGGGTTGCTCGAAAAGAAATAATTATTTATGGGATTGAGTTTTCATTGTTTTGAGTTTTTTTATGATTTTGTGTACATAATGGGGTATTTTCCTATTTTTTTTTTTATTGAATAATATAGAATATATACAAACAAACCTTCCAATACAGATTTCCGCGAAAATAATTATCAATTTTTTGAGAAAACAGAAGTTAAAATAAGTGGAGCAACAGATGTTTTAAATTGGTGACGTAGGTAGTTTGTGTTGGTTTTTGGTATCCTTTAAACTACAAAAACTGTATTCACTTAATGTTGTTTTAAGATTATGAAATAAGAAATAAGTTCTGTATCAATAACAGGCTCTGTCTTGGCGATGTTATGCTTACGAATCATACGTTATTGATTCTGGGAATATTTCAACGACCTAATTTTTAACCATACCAATAACACCTCACACTATTTTAATTTTAATTTTTAGTTCTTATAAAGCTCTCAATCTGTAAAGACATTTTACACTTGTTAAATAGAGCGTACTGCAAACACTGTGTTTTACTCGAATACCATACCTTCCTTTTGTTTATGGGCCCAGCTACCGTGTGTGATCGCAAGTGAGTGTGTAATTCGAGACAGTATAAATAAAGCATAAATAACGATGGCGGGTGGTACATCAACTGCGTTAAAGCGCAATCTAAAACTGTTTAATGGTGAAAACTATTTAATGTGGAAATTCAGACTTCAAGAAATTATTGAGCAAGAAGGGGCTAGTAAAGTGTTAAATGAAGATCCACCGACACCAATTACTGAGGAGTGGATACAGTGGGAACGATTTGCCAGAGGGACATTAATCGAGTACTTAGATGACACAGTCGTATCACAAGTGCCACCAGGTCGTGCGACAGCTCGACAAATTTTGGAAAAATTTGATGGTCTATACGCCTGTAAAAAGGTGTCAATTCAGCTTTGTCTCCAAGATCGGTTGTTTAATTGCAAACTAAAGCCAGGTACGTCGCTGAAAAAGCACATGTTAGAAATTGATGAAATGGTGCGTGATATGGTTGCTTGCGGCGGGGAAGTGAGTGAAACAACAAAAGTGTGGTACACATTAAACTCATTGCCTCCAAGTTATGCACAAATAAAAGCTGCAATTAAAACTATGTCAGACGAAAGAATTACGCTAGCATTTGTAAAAGGAATGCTGCTGGAACATGAGGAATATCTTGTGCGTGAAAATGCTGATACAAGCATGAAAGCTCTTCATTCCCGCACCACAAATGCACATGAAAATCGAAAGAAGTTTACTCAAAGAAATAAGCCTGAATTTAAAAATAAGCAGGTGAAAAAGTGTTTTTACTGTGGGCGAAAAAAATCATTTTAAACGTGATTGCCATTTTTATAAACAAAGTTTGAAGGTGCATGAAAAACGCAACAAAAGAAATTATCATGAAGCTAGTGCGTCAACAGCAGTAATGGATAAGTCGTTTGCTTTTATGATGTGTGATGAAAACACTGCATCGTGGCGTTTTGTGCTGGACTCTGGTGCAACAGAGCACATCATAAATGACTTTACTCTTTTCACCGAATGCGAAAAGCTGGATAATCCAATTCGCATAACTGTGGCGAAAATAGGGACGGGACGATCATTGAGGCGACACATATTGGTAAAATAAATGTTACAACTTCACTTGGCTACAGTGGCGAGTTGAAGAATGTCCTCTACAGCAAAAGTGTCCCAACCAACCTCATCTCAGTGAGGCACATCCAGGAGGCTGGAATGTCGGTGTTGTTCACAGAAACTGGTCATGTCGAGGTCAGAAAAGGGGATACAACAGTTATTAAGGGTAAGCGCATAACTGAATTTAAAAAAAATGGAAAATACCCCATTGCCAAATATTGAAAGTGCCGTATGGTGACCAATTTTGCCGAATCGGCTTCAAAGTTGGGGGGGTGACTCCCTCCCCCCCTGCTCTATATCCGGCCTTGTTCATGTCATTTAAATTGTTGTGATTTATATTTTTCGTATTAGTACAAGTTATATATCAATGTCCAAATTTGAATTAAATTTCACTAAAGCAAATTCTTGTAATCCACCAACTGATAGTGACATGATCAATTACTTCGATAATATTGACTTCGCGAACGCTGAAACAGTGCCAAATAGTAATTTATAAATTGGTGGGATCCAAGGGATAGTGTCACGAGACTCAAAGTAATGGGTGACCAATCAAATGGAGCCACTAGATTGGCACTTCATATTAAGAATTTGAATGTTTATTACTTTTTATGTAGTTATACTGCATGTTTGCGACAAAAAAATATGGGTCCTTTGTTTTTACATATTTAAAGTCCTTATCCAAATATACAGTGCGTCCTACATTTCTTCGTAGCTCAGTTATTAGGCATCCAATGGGCCTTTCCCACGTAATGGAACTTGATGATTATTTTGTCATAAATCATTTATTAACACCTAATAAATATTGTATATACACGTCATATCGTATATTTTAATTTTAAATGAATATTTTAAAAATAAAATATTGTCTAATTTACTCCATATTTCAAACAAATAAACGCGCTCAAATTACGTCATGGGCAGAACTCCAATCAAAATTAAACAATTTCTGGATTCATAGGGCATTTGCACGTGACGTCACAGCTAACCTCAAAAATATGTGTTTCTTAAGATTTAAGATTATTACCCAGCTATTATTAAAATTTCTGCTTGGTTCCCATATTTTCAACTAAAGTCTAGTTCAGTGTAATGTTTATGAAGTTCTAAATACCTCGGCCTAATAAAATATGACTCTTTTTGTAGGTTGGAAGTCTAACCTGTAATTAGCAGTCTATTTTTATTAATTAACAATATTGAAAAATTATTTACGTGAATTTTTAAATATTTGCTTGGAGCCAGTACGGTTCCAAGCTAAAAATGCGTATACAAACATTAAAAATGAGAATAAACTTGAAAAACTTAAAATTTAAGGTTATGATGCAAATGCCGTATACGAACATTAATCGAACCTCTTGATGTTTCTGAATTTTACATCTCGTCTGGAAACCTGCCGATGAGACTATTTCCATGTTGCCTAATGTATATGAATGTTTAACGTTAGAGGAAATGCTTTAATTATTTCACTAAAGAATGTCTACTTTTTATCTCCGCTTTTTAAAATAATTAATTTCCATTGATTAATACCACTTCATATAATAAAAATGATAATAATTAACAGAAGAAACACACTTACGACATGTCGGCTCCCAACAAATAACTGACACTTGGCAACAATGATGGAAATAAAATAAATAGTTAGGTTATGTTTTCTTATTTACGATTTACGTTGTGATCGTACGGATCTAGTATTTTGATTTCATAACTGTGTTTCTTATTAATTATTTAAAACTGTGTGTGTGTGTACTGTGTAGACATTAAAAAAATGGAGACAGATTTTGAGAAGGCAGCAAGTGATAATCTCCCTATTATTGACAGTGAAATGGTGAATGACAATTCCTGTTTACTTAAATAAAATAACTGTTACTGATAAATCTGTAGATTTAATAATGATTTTAAAAATTATTCAATAAATGTAAAAGGAAATAAAACACTTAAACCTAGTTGTTTACATTTATTAAATGTAATTTGTATGCTACAAAAGTAAAACGAATCATATTTTAACGTTTTTATTCAGTTTTTGTTCATAACTATTTAGTTTTATAAATTCAGCAGGTATGAAATACCTGTAACTATAAATGTATTATTATATATTAGTGCAGTAATTAGAGGTTTTAACTTTGGAATAATGTCATATGATTTAGATTTCATTCATTTTTGGCAACTTAATAGTAAATGCATCAAAGAAGTTTCTGTAGTTTCACACGTCACTAGACTAGAACTAACAAAGCTTGATGACATGTCTGTCAATTCGGTAAAAATAGAAAGAGACAAAAATTTATACGTACAATTTGCTCATATGTAGCCTCTACCAAGGGTGCTAGAGTATACTGATTGGTCATTCCGCCCATTTCGTCATCAGTGCAGAAATATTGCCGCCAATTTTAAATTCATATAACATAATAATTTTTTCTGTAGAAAAGAAGCAAATTTCGCAATAAAGAAAAAATACGGGTGAGTTTTTTTAAAGAGAACTTTTCAAATATTCAATAAACAAAAAAACGTGGGAAAGGCCCATTTCAACAAAATTTGGATCGGTGTCAGAGACCTTTAATATATCTTTTTTGGGTAAAACAAAACTTATTTCATTGGTCCACATTTTTATTAAGAAAAAAAATCATATCAGGCATTTTTTTACTGAAAAATTAATTCGAAATTATTGATCAGCATGTTTTATTCAAAATTTATATCCAAAATTTAACGAAATTTTGATTTATAGCTTTCGAATTGCAACCCCTTAAAATTCGATTTTTGCAAATATTAAATAATCTGAATTGTATGTTTAAAAAAAAGTCATTCTTTATTTTTTATTTAAATTCACTTTTTCTACCACCCAGTATCATCGATACTTTCAAATTTCGTAGGTCAAGAATTTTCATTGAAAATTACCAAAAATATTAAATTTTAAATGATTAATGTAGTAATCCACAGATTTAACAGGCACTCAAAAAATGTTTTGGCGCCTTTGACCAATCAAACATGCCGCACGCAGAGCCAAAGATGCCGACATTTTTCAAGTACCTGTTTACTTTAACTTGGAAACTAATTGTTTTTGGGAAAAAAGTCATTCCTCCTTTTCTGTTTAAAATCACTTTTTTTTTACCACCGTCGTCAACACTTTCAAATTCGTCAATTCTTAATGCTTGAATGATTGACACGGCACTGATTTAAGATTTTTGGAAATTTTTCAATAAATTCTTGGCCAGATTTGAAAGTATTGATGACAGTAGGTGGCAGAAATTGATTTTAAATAGAAAATGAGGCATGACTTTTTTCGAAAAACAATTCGTTTCCAAGTTATTAATTATTTAATATTTGGTGGACATGTTACCACTTACGGGGATAGCACAATGCCTATGAGGCCTGAGTGCACGTGAGCGTAAGCTCTACAATATTGTTAATAGCCAATTACTTACTACAGAGGAGGAACGAGGACAGAGATAATTGCAAAAATGTGCAGCGAAGCACAAATTTTCACCATTCTGATTGCTGCAAATCATAAAATATTTTTAAATAAAAATTGTAGCTTTTTTCATTTTCTACAATATTGGTAAGACTTAATTTTAGGGTAGAAATAACAGAAAAGGAGATAATTGAGAAAAATCTATTTTGACTGTACTTTTTGGCGGCCATAGCAGGCACGATATTTTTGTGGAAAACATAAATTAAAGATTGGGGCAAGTCCATCCTATAGTATAAGTTGGAATTATTCGCGGGTACTCTCTGTTTTTTTCTGTACAAACTGCTGTAATTAACCTGAATATATTTTATGCAATATACTTTTTAACACAGAAAACTAAATTTTAATGTAATATTATTAAGTCCTAATTCTGTAATCCAGCAAGTTGACATATAGTGCCAGTTTTGAAACGCAGAGAACAAATCTTGGCCGTTCTGGACAACTAAAATTTGCTCATCAGCTGGTAACGCTATTTGCGTTTGACCAACTTTACGTATATAAAAGAAACATAAAGCATAATAAAAGGTAAAAATTAATGTTAGATCCTTGCAGAATGATGTAGTTTTCAATTTTTGCCGGAGAAAAACCCCAGAAATAAATACAAAAATCTACTAAAAATAAAACAAACGAAAAAACTATAACAAACTATATTGCCAGCTAGTTCAAAATCGGTGAACAAAAAGAAACTTTCAGGGTAGTAGGCAATAATTTATGCTTTCGCTAACTAAGCAAAAGTAAATACACATAAACAATACACAAAAATATAGCAAAATACCAAAATATCTTCGCTGATTGGCCAATGCGATTTAAATTAACAAAGCAAAAAATCTGCATGTAAACTAAAACTCTAAAGTTTATCGTGACAAAAGGTAAATAATCCTCATACATTAAAAAAAAAAAACAGTTATGAACTGTTTAGAGACATAAATGTCTACACAACTTTCAAATCTAATTTTACAAGAAGGTACAAATATCTACCCGGATTTTAGGTAGTCTATAAAATCTACAAAGGGAACGTAAATTCGTAGCGACATCGCGCACTACACAAACAAACGGAGGTACTTAAACACGATATCACATCTTGATATTTTACGGAAAGTTATGGCAAATCTGCACAGGACCAACAAAGCTTTAAATAAAGTTTCTACTTACAGATCTGCAAAACACAATGAACACCAAAATGCACTACTTGTCTTCCTCTTATAAATAAGACAAATTGTTAAGACAAGCAGGAATCAGGAACAATTATTTACATGGAAACCCAACATAGTTTGGTGCAAGTTGAAAAATTCACTTAGGCATACTGCCTACTTGCCTATGTCTTAGGGACTCCTAATGGATACTCAAAATGTTTACTTAGCACTCGCAATTTTAACCAAAAAGCTAGATTCTATTATTTAATTACTTTAAGGTAAAATAACTACTACTTTTCTTACTTTGGCGGAGAACCGCTGAACGGCCACCAAGCCTGAACGGCCTCCAACTCTCCTCGACCGCGCACGCCTCTTAGTTCTGTTAACTCTTGGTCATACTTTTTCTATTACTATTGAGATAATTGAAGGGCGCCAGTTATTTTTTAATATTATCACGGGGAAATAACAAACCGGTTATACTGGAAGAACTTAAATAAAGCTGACTACAAAATAGATATATCGAAAGGAAAGAATACAAACATTAGTTAAAATAAAAAGGAAGACTTTAACACTCAGTTGATGTTGACCATTTTGACACCTCATGAAGGTGTCACACGATGGCAGTATTCGTAGCCCCTTGCCATAGGGCAATCTCAAAAATCGAGAAAAGAAACCCAATATTGACCTCAATAAGATTCATTGGTGCAGGCCAATAACACGACTAAATCGGTTTTAGAACAGTGTCAAGATAAACGAAACAAATTCTTTCAGTTTATCAAACACAGAAGTTGACCAAATACGGAAAAATAGCTTATTTACATAAGCATTCGTTAACTGTAAAGTCAACAAGACTGTAACAGCAGATTCTTACATACAGAAAAGGGTGACCATTTAGAGGGCTTTTACCTCACACAGGTGTCACAGAATGGCAGTATTCGTAGCCCCTTGCCTTAGGGCAAAGTTACAAATCGGGAAAAGACTACGAAAATACTGGCCTAAAAATTTCTTAAAAGCAGACCAATAGGACGTATAAATCCAAATAGAACAATATCAAAATAAACTAAACAAATTTCATCAGCTTAACAACACTAAAAAATGTACAATTATAGGTATCACGGACTAACTATACGAGAATAAATGACTAAAAGTATCTTGAGCCCATTGCCTAAACAATCAGGATCATTAATACGAATATACACAAAGTTATGCAAAAATAAACTAAGTCAAATTCACCTAGACTGTTCGGCAAGGTAATTTTTCCAATAAGGAGAAGAAACAAAACTATATACAAAATGCCATTTTGTTAGCCTTTCGCTAACTAAAGAACGAAATATATCTCGTACTAGACTAATCTAGTCAAGATGACACTAAAAACATTAGCCTCTAGCTAATAACAATTCTAGTTTCCACTAGACAAGACACAATCATCCAGCACAAAAAAGCTTTCCGTCCAGGAAAATCAACCTGCGTTAACATTCCTGTCAACCAGGGTGAGGACAAAAATACAAAAACTACGCACGAAAAAATCCATACGCAAAAGGTATCGCACAATCAAACTGTATGGCACGGCAACGCTGCTAAAACAAAAATAATGTATCACACATTCGAGCTGTATGACACGACCAAGACAAAAATAATGCATCACACAATTAGACTGTATGACACGGCCAAGACAAAAATAATGCATCACACAATTAGACTGTATGACACGGCACCCCGGCCAAAACAAAAATAATGCGTCACACAATCGAACTGTACAACACGACAACACTGGAAAACAAGAAAGGCGTATGAAAATTCACACGCAGAAATATACTGCACAATCAAATTGTATGACACGGCAACGCTGCCAGGACAAAAATGTAATAAACTCTGTACTTGCATTAACAAGCCAGAAAGATACTAAACACAAAAAACTACGCACGAAAACTTCGTACGCCTAATGCATCGCACCACCAAAGTATACACTGCAACGCTGCAAAACAAAATACTCTGCACTTGCCAAAGGCTAGCCAGAAAAATACTAGAGCGAAATACTAAAAAATACTCACTCAAAAGGTACGACAAATTAGCATACCAACAAAACAAACTAGAACACAAATAAACTCCGCACTTGCACACAGCCAGCCGGAAAAAAATTATACGACAAAAACGTACAACTCGCAAACTATACCAAAACTATAACCTGATTTGGGCTCAGATTCAGCCACACAGGTAAAGGGCTAACAAAAAGATACCATATACACCTCAAAAAAATAACTAAATACAACTGTACAAAAATGTACCCAAAATTATATGAAAAGTATGGATTTTAAGAAAACAGAAGTCTAAAACTCCACTCTCTGCACTAACAAAGATTAAATTCTATCTAAGCTGGCACAGAAGCAAACTAGACTCCAACATTTCAACACTTCATTCAAAGTCAACCATACTAACACACAATAATGGAATACAAAAAAAATTCCCAAACATTACTAGAAGGTAAGATACTAAACTGAATCGCAAAGAAACTTATAACTAAATGTCACACTGAACTCTTAAAAAACTGGACTAAAACTAAAATACACTAAAACAAAATAACAAAAAGGTAAAACATAAAATCACAGATACATCAAGAAAATGCCAAAGGTAATATAGAAAATCCCTAAAGGTAGCAAAACGTAAGGAATATAAAAAAAATACAAAAGACACTAAAAAAATGTCAAGGTTGCCCAAGAAATGAGAGGAAGTAGGAGTATAGGTACGTAAAGCAAAAATGACAAAAAATACTCAATTTCTATATGCAACTAAACAAAAGATAATTTTAAAATTTCTTTAAAACGTAAACAAATATCATTAATAAAAATTAATGAACTCTAAAAAAAAAAAAAAAAAAAAAAGTTAAAAAATATTAACAATCAAATTCAAAAAATCTTAAAGCCACCCCTGCTACATAAGAATTTATTCAGATTCACGTAAAGCAAGATTGACTAAAAGATAATTAAACCTAACTCCAATATAATTAACCTTTAACTATAATGTAGTCTAATCAAACATTTTACTAAAATGCCCTAGCTTTTAACTATTTACGCACCGTACCGAAATTTTAAACTGTAAAAACCAAAATGGTAAAATGTTTTATTTAATTTCATAAATAACAAATTACTCCGGGATTACAAAATGCTTTAAAGCGAATACTGCGTACCACGACAAAAACTACCTGCAAAGGAAAGGGATGCTATAAAAAACAACCTCACACGCGCCAAGACATCTTTTTACTGAACTGTTTTAAAACCATATTTTGTACTTCATGTACTCCTAAAATTATAGTAACGTATACTATAATTTTACCAAAAATGTTACCTGATTTCTGCTTTTACATACGTTAAAACATGAAATTTTCCGACAATAAAACGGGTAAACAAAATGCACTGAAATAACAAAATTCTCTGCAAAAATGTACAATTTGCAGACGAAAAGCCATACAATTTTAAACAAAACATTCCTATTTAAAATACTATTAAAAACACACTAAAAAATCTGAACAGGTACAAAATTCATCAACGAAACGATACTAAATTAATTAACGAAAGCAATTAGTTATTGTTCATCAATAAAATACTAATACAATTGACTCAAATAACTCAAAATATTGATAAAAACAGAAATAGATATTGATCAAAACGGCCCCACGTTGGGCGCCAATGTAGCTTTCGCTTTTTCCCGGAGAAAAAGAAGAAATAAATACAAAAATCTACCGAGTATTACCCAAAAATAAAACAAACGAAAAAACTATAACAAACTATATTGCCAGCTAGTTCAAAATCGGTGAACAAAAAGAAACTTTCAGGGTAGTGAGCAATAATTTATGCTTTCGCTAACTAAACAAAGGTAAATACACATAAACAATACACAAAAATATAGCAAAATACCAAAATATCTTCGCTGATTGGCCAATGCGATTTAAATTAACAAAACAAAAAATCTACATGTATACTAAAACTAAATTTATCATGACAAAAGGTAAATAATCTACATAACGAGAAAAACTATAAAGGTACATTAAAAAAACAGTTATGAACTGTTTAGAGACATAAATGTCTACACAACTTTAAAATCTAATTTTACAAGAAGGTACAAATATCTACCCGGACTTTAGGTAGTCTATAAAATCTACAAAGGGAACGAAAATTCGTAGCGACATCGTGCACTTTACACAAACAAACGGAGGTTCTTAAACACGATATCACCTCTTGATATTTCACGAAAAGTTATGGCAAATCTGCACAGGACCAACAAAGCTTTAAATAGTTTCTACTTACAGATCTGCAAAACACAAGGAACACCAAAATGCACTACTTATCTTCTTCTTATAAATAAGACAAATTGACGATTTGCACGAAAGAAAGTTTGGTAAAAAGTGTCGAGATTGGTATCACTGTAATTCACTGCACATGTTGACCAACTCGTCTAATTTCCAAACTTTGCAACAATTAAATACCTATAATATAATAATCATAACATTGTTTTCATTATCTTTAATGTTAAACCTACTTCCATTGAATATAAATCATCTTTATTAGGTTGTTTCGTAGTCTACAATATTTAAAAAATGTCGAATTATGCAATTTGTCAATCACTGCTGCCAACTCTTCTAAACTGAGAGTTGGAAACAGTGTTTGACAAATTGGATAATTCGACATTTTTTAAATATTGTAGACTACTAAACAACCTAATAAAGATGATTTATATTCAATGGAAGTAGGTTTAATATTAAAGATAATGAAAACAATGTTATGTTTATTATATTATAGGTATTTAATTGTTACAAAGTTTGGAAATTAGACGAGTTGGTCAACATGTTTATACTGTGCGCCATGACACTTTTTACCAAACTTTCTTTCGTGCAAATCGTCAATTGTTAAGACAAACAGAAATCAGGAACAATTATTTAAACGGAAACCCAACATAGTGTGGTACAAGTTGTAAAATTCACTTGGGCATACTGCCTACTTGCCTATGTCTTAGGGACTCCTAATGGATACTCAAAATGTTTTCTTAGCACTCGCAATTTTAACCAAAAAGCCAGATTCTATTATTTAATTACTTTAAGGTAAAATTACTACTTTTCTCACTTTGGTGGAGAACCGCCAAACGGCCACCAAGCCTGAACGGCCTCCAACTCTCCTCGACCGCGCGCACTTCTCTAAAAGGTCTAGAAATTCGCGCTCGACTAAAAGTTGAGGGTAGGCTTTGGGAATAATTCTAAATTTATAGCTATTAAATGCAAATTAAGGTAAGGTTTCGTAAACTAAAAATTGTTAACAAAAATATAAATTAGTACAATTTAGCACTAAGAGACCACAAGTAGTGGGCCATTTAAACGTGCACGTTACAATGAATGTCTAGAATAAAAACTGGCAATTACTATTTGGTTAAATAAAAATTTTTAATGATTAAATATTGTATTCATATTTTATTTCTTGAAATGAGTAATGTTATTATTATTATAAATCATATCATTTATATCTTTTGTAAAACAAGTATAATTTGCAATCTAGGCATCTTAAGAGGGGACAATACCAATCACAAAGTTTCATCGGTAAAGCTAAAGCTGAAGTGTGGCTGCACGTGACGTCACAACTAACCTCAAAAATAGTTCTTAAAGTTTAAGAGTATTAGGCGGCTGTTATTAAAATTTCTGCCTGGTTCCCGTATTTTCAACGAAAATCTAGTTCAGTGTAATGTTTATGAAGTTCTAAATACTTTGTCCTAATAAATTAGGATTCTTTTTGTAGGTTGGAAATCTAACCTGTAATTAGTAGTCTATTTTCATTAATCAACAATATTGAAAAATTATTTACGTGAAGTTTTAAATATTTGCTTGGAGCCAGTACGGCTTCAAGCTAAATATGCGTCTACAAACTTGAAAAACTTAAAATTTAAGGGTATGTTGGTTACATGATGCGGATGCCCTATTGTAGTGCACCATCTATTAAAAAGCACTGCACTAAAAATCTGGTCTAGGAAAAAGCAGTTTTTAGCCAAACGGCTGGCGTTATTAAACTGAAAAAAAGATATTCTTATAGGTAAATGAATACTACACTTATATTGAAGAACATTTTTAGCTAAAACTTGTTTATTAGGAAGATCTCTCTGCACATTGGCTAATAAACAAGTTTTAGCTATGTTCTTCAATAGAAGTGTAGTATTCAATTCGCTAAAAAATGCTTTTTGCTGGAAATTTTTTTTAGTACAATACTGTTTTAGTAGATGGAGTCACTTCAATAAAATTAGAAATTATTACAAAAATAATTACATTTATAACCGATGCGCACTCATTTCGTGTATTTAAAGCTTGGTCTCGATGTGTTCTTGATCTTTCAGGCGTGATTGTAAATATAGAGCAACGATAAAGAAAGTACCAACGCCAAAACTAGACAACCAACACAACAGCTTTCTGTACTTTATTGGCTTATTTCAGCCCACTCCCCTCTGGTTTGATCGCATTGCTCCCTCTTAATTTGATATTGATTAAATTTGCCAGCATACGATAGGCATAGCTACCGCTTCCAGAAACCTACTGTCGACAACATGAGTAGTCTTTTATTTGCATGAGGATTAGTTCACTTGGGTCACATCTGACCCGGTCAAAATTGACTTGACTTAAAGCAAATAAAATAAAACAGTTTTGTTTTGACTTTTGACAACTTAAAAAGTTAATTTAATATTCTTGGTTTGTAGGATTGTACGCAGAATTTCATTCTTCGATATTTTTAGGTTAGAATTTCTACGAAAAAACTGCCAAAAACGTCATTATTTCTACCCCACCACATAACTAACCAAAAGTTCAGAAGTGACTATCCTGTGCGGGGTGGAGCAGCATCGGGAAAGGGGGATCTGACCTGATTACTTCTGAATTTAGATCAGTTGTAAATAAAATATGACAAACTGCTGAATTATGTGACTAAACTCAGAAGTGACCTGATCCTCATGCAAATAAAACACTACTATGGTACAGGAATATAAGATCTGAAGTGTAGGTGTTTGTGAAATGCGTTGCCGCATTGCATTGTGATATGGAGTATTTATGCTCCTCTTTTTGTGTTTTTGCTTCTAGAGTTCTTCTGAGCCTTCTATTTTGTCCGTTTCTAATTTCGGCAGCATATATGTTCTTTGGTCCTTTCCTCATTTGTTGTATCCACCTAGCATAGTTTCCCTATTTTTAGTTTGTTGCTGTTTAGCATTAGCACTCTTTTTGGTAGATTTATTGGGTCCCTTCTTTGAATATGTTCATAATCTCGATAAATAAACATATTACTTTGGAGAATCTTTGCATAAAATTTATTACCCACCTTCGATTAAATTTATTGCCAAATTACTTCAGTTGACACTACATTTTTAACATTATTTTGTTAATTTGAGGAACAATTTTATTTCTCGCAAAGCTTAGATTCAACATGAGATAACATTTCAAAAATAATCTACACCCAAACCAGGGTGTATTAAATAGGTGATGCGACGACAACCTTCACAGTGGCTTCATAAGTGCTTACTTTGTACATAATGTAATAGATGGCAGGACCAATAAGTTCTCTCATTACTTACGCATAGATAGATAATTTTACAGGTTCTGTGCATACGTGCATACAGTGTTGCATACATTCCCAGCCTTTTGTTTTTGTTTAGTGAAACAAGAGTCCAGTGACATCTGACATTAAGTAGCTAAATTAAAACATTAAAAGAATATATGCAACACTACAAGCAGCATTGCACGGGTCGCCACAGCTAACCTCAAAAATATATATATTTCTTAAGATTTACAAGTATTACGTAGCTATAATTTCTGCCTGGTTCCTGTACCAAAATCAAGTTCAACGCAATGTGTATGAAGTTTTAAATAGTTTGTCACAATAAAATAAGACACTTTTTGCAGGTTAGGAATCTAACCTATAATTTTTAAATATTTGCTTGGAGCCAGGAAAAATGCCTATACAAACATTAAAAATGCCTATACAAACATTAAAAATGAGAATAAACGAAAAAACCTTAAAATTTTTTGGGTTATGTTAGTTATACGATGCACATGCCCAGGTAATTGTAGGACCTTATTGCTCGCGCCATCTACTAAAGTAAATAGAAACCATGCACTTATGAAGGCATTATTATAATAGGAACGTTGTAACTTTCCAGCGCAGGGAATGTGCATTTGGTGAAGCAAATGCCATAAATTCTATAATAAAACTCAATTAGAAAAGAAACAACCTTGTCTATATTGTACTTGATTTTGCACATTTCTACAATAAATAACCAATAGTTTTCTAATTATTAATATTGTTACTATTATGAATGACATTTCATAAAAAAACACTTAAAGCATTGATGCTGGTTTAATATATTTTGAGGGATTGCAAGATTTTTAATGTTTATTTTTATTATTCGTTTAGATTATAAAAGAAAATTCAGTGCAGCAGGTAAAAGACGAAGTTCAGATACAAAGAGTTTGTGGTCATCACCCATTTATAGTTGACTGTCCATTACACTGGCAAAGCAGGAAGCGATTGTACATAGGTATGATAATCAGATGTTTTTATTTATATTTTAGTGAGCTCAAATTTTCTTACCTTTTCTTTGGGTATTAACCCACTGTTATAGTTATTAAAATTTTTTTCATCAAATTTCTACCCGACTGGGTTTTGACTAATATTGTTAACTAACGAAATATAGATACAATTTATTTTGTGTTTTTTTTAATTTGTAGAACAGTAGTTATGCCGTAAAAAAATAAATAACATGTTATTAACATAAAATGGTATTTAAAATACCTCCCGTTTACTTCTTTGCTTGTTTCAACACATTACCGAAAATGAGAAAGGCTCTTTTCCGGCCCCAATAACAACACTTTTTTTAAATTCGAGCCAAATTACTATTTTTTCAAACTTCAACATTTAGTCCATCCATCAGGTAGTTTTGGGTGGAATTAACTCGGGAAGTTTTGATATTTGGTATAATTCTAGAGATAGATGTCTAGTACTAAGATTCACATTTTGCACAAAGCATGCGCTGCCGCTCGCGCCACCATATTGGCAAGATGTCCTCCAAAAACGGTTTTTTTCAAATATCTCTATTACTGTATGCTTTACAGTCAAAATACTTATAACCAAAATGAAAGAGTAGCAAATTATATAAAACATGTCATACGTATGTTTTCTCTAAAATCAACAGTTTAGGTACAGCAGTCGAGTGAAGTTGAAAATGTTCTAAACGAACATTTTTGTCTAAAGGCGTTTTTTTTGTGACCGATTTTTCGAAATTTATGTGTTTTAGAATGGCAGAGAGCTATTTTTGTAAAACCTTTGTCCAATTTCATCTTGGGCCAGTGGCGTAGCTTTTATTTTTTATGAACATTCAATTATAAAATAAAAATTAACAATAAGTTGGATAAAAGCAAGAGTCACGTAATTCGTTTTAATATATATTGAACTGAAGCAATGCAGTATGTACTTGTTTCCACACCACCCTAAACAACAATGACATATTCATATGAAGATGATATTTCGATGGCTGTATTTACTATTAATGTATCTGCATCTTCTGTAGCCTGGATAACAGTGAACTGCGCGCGCGTCTTCGAATTTTTTTTTTTCAAGATGGATATAGCGACCTTTGTTTGAGCCATTTGATAAAAAATTCGTCTGTGGAACGGTGGGGGGTCATAAATTCGTCAAACAAAACATATTTTTACATACTCTATATTAACTAGTGCAAATCGTACCAAATGTTTCATTTCGGTTCCAAACGAGTTGTTTGGAACCGAAATGAAACATTGCAGCAGATATCCACCGTCAATTATATAAACTTTATTGGTCCCAAAGTCATATTCTGCAACTGGAAAAAAGATTTATACAATATAGACTTAGCAGTTTTTCGCATACCGTCTTCAGAAAACGAGGGATACGGAGCCAATTCATACTGCAGATGCTGTTCAAGCTCCTCGTCTGTTTGTTTTGTAACGCAGTCTCTGGAAAATAAGTAATGGATCAATTGGCACTACAGTTTCATAAATTTTGATGCTTGAATTCATTGCACCTAGAGGTAGTACTTTCTCTTTGCGTCTCAATATCACATCGAGTTTTTCTCAATCATATTATTTATCCCAACTTTACCAATTTCTTGCATCTTAAAACAGTCTATTGTTTCATCTCCAATAACTCCTGAGGAAATAGACATTATTTCGTTTACTTCTGGGAAAGGAGGGTGTTGCGTAAGCCAAGCCAATAGCTTTTGCACATCATCATTGTCTCGAATAACACGTGAACTTCTCATATCCACATGTTGTTCTCTAGATGCAAAAGAATTGTTGCAAAATCTTTCAATCTCGTCACATACATTGTGCAAATACACCATTCTCAATGTCCACATGGTTAACACGCTATCCGTGATTCCTCGTCCATGAGTAAGCTCTCCAATAGCTTTCATCGTCCTCATTTGTTCAATTGGCCAAGTACCAAACCAAAACTTGCGTCTGATTGTGAAAAAGCCGTCTGTTGTAAATTTATTGTTCTAATCATGAGTCATTTTGTCTTTTAAGGATATCATATCCTGCAAATGTAAATGACACGATTTTAGGAAAAGTAAAATGAATATGTTTACCTTTAATCGACTGTTGTGTCTAAACTATTGATTTTACAAAGAACATATATAAGGCAATTTGTAGGAAATTTGCTCCTCTTTCATTTTTGTAATAGGTCTTTTAACTCTAAAACCCAAGGTAAAGGAGATATTTCAAAAAAACTGTTTTTGGAAGCCATCTTGGCAATATGGCTACGCCGGCGGCAGATATTGCTCTGTGCAAAATGTGGATTTTTAGTTATAGATACCTGCCAAATTTCAAAACTTCCCGACTTAGTTCTTGGTAAGGCCTTTTTATATGACCTGACGGGTGGACTAATTTGAAGATACGACAAACAATATACATTTTACGTAGTTCGATTTTTTAACATTGGTAAAGATCAAAATACATCAAAATTGCCATTTTTTGTGCTTTTGGTTGGTTGTTTTACACTGAGCGCAAGAGAGTACGGCAAAGATTTTTAAATACGTAGTGTGAATACGTAAAATCTTTGACATATGTAAGAATCAAAGTGGTACTCAGCTGGGGCCGGAAAAGGGCCCTATGGACACCCCTCCTTTAAATATACATACTAAGTAGTGGTATTTCGGAGATTTATTAATCAATAATAATATTGAAAAATAATTTGAATGCACTTTTAACTGCAAACCATGCTGCAAATCGTCATTTTTCCAACATGAGCTGCAATGATATTCTTGTGTGGGAAAACAATTAATGATATGATATGGTACATTATAAAAAAAGAAAATTTCTTGTAGGAGTTATTCATTGGTCAAGTGACTATTAATAATATAAAGAGCCATTTAATATACCGGGTGACACAGGAGATATGTAACACCCCGTAGCATGTTTATTTAAAAAGGTATTATTTTGAAATTTGGTAGACTTATGTAATGTGTGATTGTCCTTTTTTTAGTACAAACAAGAACATTTTTCCACTTCCTGTTTCACCGGAAGTGACATCTACTTTGTTATTTTAAATGGCACCCTATATATATTTTTCTCGTATCTGATTCTTCTTAAATTTCTCTTTTCAACTATTCATAGCAAGATGACATTCGTTTTTAAAATGACTACTGAAAACCATTTAATTGCATTCAGTCAAGTTGGCTATGGTATGACATGTAGCGGTAATTAATGCTTAGTGTGCTGTGATATCAAAAGAACACTGGTACACAATTTTGTGTTTCATATTTGTTTTGTTCTAATCAGTAGCCGAAGAGCCTTTATATAATTTTTATATTAAAGAAAAATCTCTAGACTAAATCCCCGAAATCAGAAAAACTAAGATAGAAACATATTTATTATATTTATTAAAATATTTATTCATATTTCACTTTTACCAATTAGATGGCCCCCGAAGTTACCGGATCTTACGCCACTTGATTTTTCATATTGGGCCATCTCAAGGAAGTAGTTCATAAAACTTCACTCTAAAATAGGGAAGACTTGGATATGAGAGTTAGGTTAACAATAAATGAGATTACTGAATTGCAGTTAGAAAATGTGCTCAGAGGTACTGTTACAAGAATTCGATCCTGCAGGGAAAATAATGGCCAACATTTTGAGATTTTTCGAAAACAATTTTATTTAAAAGCAAGTAAAATCAGATATAATAATGAATTGTATTGGGTAAAAGTGAAAGATGAATAAATATTTTACAAATGGGTCAAATTTAAAATTAGTGTTTCTAACTTAGTTTTTATGACTTCGGGGATTTAGTTTAGAGATTTTTCTTTAATATAAAAATTCTACAAAGTCTCTTCGGCTACTGATTAGAACAAAACAAATATGATGCACAAAATTGTGTACCAGGGTTCTTTTGATGTCGCAGCATTAATTACCGCCACATTTCATACCATAGCCAACTTGACTTAATGCAATAAAATGGTTTTCAGCAGCCATTTTAAAAACGGATGCCATTTTGCTATACACAGTTGAAAAGAGAAATTTAAGTAGAATCAGACAGGAAAAAAATATATACAGGGTGCCATTTAAAATAACGAAGTAGATGTCGCTTCCGGTGAAACCGGAAGTGGAAAAAATGTCGTGTTTATACTAAAAAAAGGACAATCACGCATTATATAAGTCTACCAAATTTCAAAATAATATCTTTTTAAATAAACATGCTACGGGGTGTTACATATCTCCTGTGTCACCCAGTATAGCTCTTTATATTGTCTTCAGTCTAAAATCTCCTACTGTTTTATTGATTTTTTGAAATGTTCTAAAAACATTTTTATTTAATTCGATAAAAATAGTGTCAAATCACTATTATCTTATATTTATAGATACTTACCTAAAAGATATCAAATTTGATAATCGTTCATCGATATCATTCCCAGTTGTGGAAACAGTTTTTAAATTTTGAAAAATTTACATTTTTAAACTTGCTAGTTCAACAACATTAATTAATCAGCACATTACTTCGAAATAACCTCTATGCCGGTAACTTTTACGTCAAAGGGTATTTTTTTGACAATCATATAATCACGACTACCAATGTATTAGATGCTCCAACGAAATGTAAAATTAGATTATAATTGAAGTGGAAAAACTTATTCTCTTCAGTGACAAGTTGGTCGTCAATATTTAAATTGGAGTTTTATTGACATTATGTTAATTATAATATTTTAACTTATTTTAAATATCAAATATTCCAATGAAATAGCCGGTCAGCTTTTTTCACTAACATAATTTTATTTTTTAGTAACTGATTTTATAGAAGGTGGTGAATTATATACTCTGCTGAAACGGTACATAACTCTTCCAGTTGCTTTGGTCCAGCTTTATGTTGCACAGATAGCCCTAGCTATTGGTATGTATTACACTTTTTTATATTAACTTTTAACACAATGATTTAAAATTCATGTAATGAGATATACATGTTCGTTTTGTTAAATGTGTAAATGATGCGTTTTTGTAGTTGTATTTTGAATATCTATAAATAATGTGTAATATGATTTTTCTTGGGCGAGAGTACAGCAGGATAAGCATGGGTCCATTTGTTGAAAAGACGTGGTGAAAAAATTTTCTCAAAAAAAAAAATTTTTTTTTTAGGGGATGTTCTCGAGGCACTCATTTCCTTTCAAATACATGTTTATATGCCCCTTTGAAACATATCCAATTTTCAAAGCGATCGGAAGGGTAGAACGTATTAAAAATTGATAATCAAGGGCGTACTGCGGGCAGCGCGGTTCATTATTACATCTTACCACGGTCACTGGCGGCCATTGCAACCCTTCCATTCAAATCAGTATCAAACTTCAAGAAGTATGGTCCAGATATTTTCAAATTCTGACGTCAACTGTTGGGTCAAACGATATCTAGTTTGAAAATCTGAACATTTTGCAATGATGACGTCTGTAGTCAGCCTACGAAAGAACTGCAGTTTTCAAAGTCCACTACTGCCTGTTTATTGTGAGTCCCCTTGCCTTTCACGAGTTGGTTTGTTTATCGTGAGTCCCCTTGCCTCTCACTAGTAGGGACACTTGTTTATTCTGAGTCCCCTTGCCTCACTAGTTGAGGTGCTTGGATATTGTGAGTCCTCTTTCCTCTCACGAGTCGGGATGTTTATTTATCGTGAGTCCCCTTGCCTCTGACAATTCGGGGTGACTTTTTTACTTGCCTCTCACTAGTCGAGGTGCTTGGTTATTGTGAGTCCTCTTGCCTGTGACGAGTCGGGGTGTTTGTTTATCGTGAGTACCCTTGCCTCTCACTAGTGGGGGCACTTGTTTATTGTGAGTCCCCTTGCCTCTCACGAGTCGGGGTGATTATCATGGGTCCCCTTGCCCCTCACTAGTCGAGGTGCTTGGTTATTGTGTGTCCTCTTGCCTCTCACGAATCAGGTTACTCTATATTGATGAGACTTCTCTTATGTGAGAATTTCAGCTGGCTTCAGAACTTTCGACAAATACCTTGAGTGGGACAGATAGTATACTATTGCAGCAATGTGCGAGCAGCAGCCAACTGCTCTGTTTCCGTTGGCGCAGTTGTGTAATGTCTGTCCCATGCAAGGTATTTGTCGAAAGTTCTGAAGCCAGCTGAAATTCTCAGCGATATTTTTACTCGTAATAATAATATTCCTGTAATTGAGGACTATAGCAATGACGAAGAAATGTCTCACCAATATAGAGTAACCTGATTCGTGAGAGACCAGAGGACTCACGCAAACAAGTCTCCGTGAATTGTGAGAGGCAAGGGAACTCACAATAAACAAACTGCCTGACTAGTGAGAGGCAAGGGGACTCACGATAAACAAGCATCCCGACTTGTGAGAGGCAAGGAGACCCACGATAAACAAACACCCCATAATAAGTGGTCCAAAATCGTACTGTAACCTTCACGTGGTGGACCTTGGAAACTACAGTTCTTCGGTAGGCTGACTACAAATGTCTTCATTGCAAAATGTTCAGATTTTCAAACTAAATTTTGATTGACTCATCAGTTGACGTCAGAGAATTTGAAAATATCTACACCACATTTCTTGAAGTTCGATACTGATTTGAACGGTGGGGGTGTAATGGCCGCCTGTGACCGTGGTAAGATGTAGTAGAGTCATTCTCAAAATACACCCCACTTTCGAATTTCTGAATCTTAAATAATTATTTAGCTTCAAATGACAATATATTCAGATAGCACCAACAGTTGCAGTTTTATAATAACATATTGACCTTCAGCAGTGCACTTTTTATCCATTTTCTATTTTTTTCGGAAGAAATTGCAGATACTTCTAATGATTTTTGTCCATTATGTTACCGAACTTTAAAAAAGTTTGTTCTCAATTAGAATTAAAATAAAAAATCAAAAATAATTGAGAAGTAATGAACAACTAGTGCTTTACACCTTTACTTGACCTTTTTTCAAAAGTCGCGTCAATTTGGGTTTTATTTAATGCTAATGTTCCACTTTGTAACTATTTTATCAATTTCTGAAACAAAAAGTTCCCTAAAACAAATAAAAAGGTTTTATTTATTACCTATTCATATTTCAATCTTTGTGTTTTAGTTGTATTATGCTTACATTGAAAAAGGTTTGAAAATATTTGTAATTTTGTTGATTAAATCGAAGAAAACATCATGATAACTTAGTGGACAAGAAGTAACATAGGGGACAATCGAGGTATTAAATAAAAACATCTTGCAACAAAACATATTTAATAAAATGGTTTTCTAACCAAAAGCAATGTACGCCTCTAAAAACATATTTAAACTTTAAGGAAACTTGTAATAGATAAATAAACCTTTTAGATACATATAGCAAACTAATACTTTATTTTTCAAAAATATCAACTATCTCCACATTTCTTTTTAATTTTTTTCGGTAAAGCGAACGTCGCTGCTTTTCAGCAGCTGTTAAAGGCATTTTCCTCAATCTAAAATAAAGTTATATAACCTTTTTTTGCTGTTTAATGAGCTAAACTTCCCTTTTTGTCCGCTGCGTTACTCTCAGTCCCCTGCGTGACTTTCTAAAAAGTAACACAGTGGACTAGTAACGCAGTGGACAAAATAACCTCAAAATCCATGTATACAGTGGAAATGACAAATTATGCAAATTTTAAGATGTATGTTTTTGCCTATTTATTTCATATTAAAAACATGATTTACATTAGATAAATGAAATATGACCTACCTGGATTTAGGGTAACACAGCGGACAAAACAATTATTACAAATCGACACCGACAACACTGACTGACGTATGGGTGGAAATAAATAAAATAAATTCCCAATTCAAAACTTAACAGTTTTTCTTAAGATTCTGTTATTGTTTCGTCATCTACTGGATATTTTTTAAATTATATTGGTAGGTAACACAGTGGAAGTAATGCAGTGGACGAAAAGTTGTTACATATAAAGATTGCAGTAAAACCTAATGGAAAACAATATATTGACCAAATTTGCTTGTTTAATGTTAAACTAAATATTGCGGTGTACATAAAAATGCATTGTTGTAATAAACCTGATTTCCATTAAACTTAATAGTATGCTGTGAAGATAGAACTTTGGCATAGTTACATAGCATTTCTTTGATATTTGGACTACAACCAATTTTATTATGCAAAAATTAAAAGGCATAGAAATATAAAAATTTCTGGGTTTAGGTAAGAATTAAATGGTCTATTTAACAGTTGGTTTAGAGTTTTATTAAATTATATTTTACAAAATTTAAGGTGCTTTAAAGTTGATTACCTGTCAAGTGGAGTATATTTTGAGAATGACTCAATAATGAACCGCGGCGCCTGCAGTATGCTCGTCATTGTCAATTTTGAATATGTTCTACCCTTCCAATCGCTTTGAAAATTGTATATGTTTTAAAGGGGCATATAAACATTTATTTGAAAGGAAATGATGGTAGTGCCCTAAAAATCTTTTTTTTTTCTCAAAATGCTACCTCAAGTGGGTCTTTGCGAGCCTGTTCCAGTTACGAGTTCTTTACATAATTATTAACATTACACAAATTCTTACAATATTTTGAATCAGACCCTGCATCTGGTATGATTTCACACCAACTGCTCATTTTCTAATGACATTTTTTGGTGGGGATCTTGAGTTATGAGGCAACCTTATAGTGTAGAAATCTTAAACATAACCGTGAAGACGGAACAGAAGTACTGACTTTATATTCTGCACAATTCAAGCATTTTATCTTAAGACTAGGCATGTATGTACGTATTTAATTAATATGTAATGCAGACAGACACGGAGCTAGCACTGTAGTATTGAGTGGGCCGAGGCTAAGCATATTTTTGGGTTTTAGGAGTTATATAGGCTTTATTTAGCATTGCTCACAAAATACAACAAGTTATAAATATAAAAATAAGACAAAAACAATTCAATGTATACACAGCCCTTATTTACTAAAACAATAACATAAATTGCACATTCTCTCGGAAAACTAGATAGACTACTACAATTTTTTATTGAAACTGGCAGTTGATTATAAAGTTGCAAACCTTTTGAGAAAAGATGATTTCTACTATAATCAGTCAATGTGTTTTCGATGTAGAAGTTGTGGTTGGTTCTGGTGTTATAATTATGAATGTCTCCAACAAGAACACAATTATCTAAGAGATGTTTTGGAGCTAAGCCTTTTACAACTTTAAAAATTAAAAAAGAATAAAAAACTACATTTTGATAAACAGACATTAACTGTAAAGTATTTAACATAAAACGTATTGGTGTTAAAAAATTGCATCCTAAAATTGCTCACGTGGCTTTATTTTGTACTAACTGCAGATTTCTGAATGATTCGCTGCTGAACATTAGCATTAAAGAGGGACAGTAATTAAAATAGGGTGCAATTATGGTTTTATAAATTAGTACTTTTGACCACTGACTTAGGTAATAACTAATCCTTCGTAAAAAATATATTTTTTTTGCAACCTTTTTTATCACAAATGTTGCATGATCTGATAATGTCAAATGTTGATCAATAATGACTCCTAAATATTTAATTTCCTGAACACATTCAATTCTTGTATCATTAATTTGTACTACCACAGAATTCCTATCTATACCAGAGCTATATCGATTACTTAATATCATGCATTTTGTTTTGCTAACATTTAATGCCAGTGAATTCGATATTATCCACCTATCTACAGTTTTTGAAGCATTATTTAATTCATTTATTTCATATCTGAAATATTTTCACCCATTACATAAATAAGTGTAATCATCTGCAAACATTTGTATGTTAATATTGGGGTTATGCTGTTTTAATGTAGCAACGTCATTAATAAATATAATGAACAATATAGGTCCCAACACAGATCCTTGCGGTACTCCATTAGTTACTTCATAGTTTTCCGAAGACACATGATTAAACCTTGTTTTTTGTTTTCTTGCACTTAAATACGATCTAAACCAATTTAAGACTACTCCATCACATCCGATTTTATGCAGTTTTTTTTAATAACAGCTGTTGATCAATTGTTTCGAACGCTCTTCGAAGGTCTAAGAACACCGCTATAACATACTGTTTCTCGTTGAGTGATTTTTTCCAATTTACTAACACTGTCTGAATGGCTGTCTCACATGAATTCTTATTTCTGAAGCCGGCTTGAAATTTACTTAATACGTTGTTATTTTCAATAAAGTCTAAGATTTCTTCCTTTACAACAAGCTCTAGAATTTTTTCATAAGATGGTAACATATTTATTGGACGGAACTCCTCGGCGTTGATAGTGTGATCAACTTTTTCTATAGGAATTACTGTTGAAATTTTTCATTTGTCCGGAACACTACCTTCACTCAACGAAGTATTAAGAACATCTAATAGTCTATTTCCAACTACCTCAAATGAAAGTTTAAGAATCTTGATTGTGATGTCATCCGTGCTAGTGTTCTTATTTGGAATTGAGTTTATTATCTCCTTTAGGCGAGCCATTGACAGACTTTTAAAACTTGTAAGTTTATTGGCCGCCGTTTCAACATGACAAAGCGGGTCAATATAGTTTATTTGGACATTAATTTTTACTTTGTCTACAATAGTTTTTATACTCTCTAAGAAATATTTATTAAACATTTCACAGATGAGGTTTGGGTCTGTTACACTGAACTCTACTATATAAATGGAAGGCCAGTATAGGTATATGCGTGTGAACAAAATACGGCAATTACGGCACAGATTAAGTGGTAACGGATTCAAAAACTGTAAGCCATGCGTCGACGCAGTAGAGAAATTAATGTCTGTGCTTGAACCAAACGGCTGTCTACGGGAGTTATGCGCCGACGCCAGGCTGACGCGATTCTGTGTTTTATTTCTTTTCCATAGATTCTGTAGCGTAAGTCTTGGATTAGATGCAATTTCCAGAGTCGGTGTCACCATTTTATTCTTTGTTTATTCTGTTGTTGTGTAAAGTTGTTATAAATTGATTATTTTGTGTAATATTTTGTGACTGTTATAAACGAAGTTAATTGAGACAATATGGTGCAATCTTGTATGGTACTGTGTTGCAAGAATCGGGGCAAAGTCCCGGGTTTTAAACAGTTGCAGTAACAATAAGACCGGCTCTGACGTATTTTGTAGTGCGATTGCGCTCCTCCTTATGGTCGCCATACTTGCGCGAGGTTCAATTTGGCGTAAAAATTGGTATGGATATTGACCTTCCATTTATATAGTAGAGTTTAGTGGTCTGTTACTATTATTTCAGATTTTTCTTCTGTTCTTTTTCCTTTTAATGTTTTCCACATCTCCTTTGAGTCATTTTTACATCGTCGATTTTCTCTATGTAGAAATTTGATTTTGCTCTTCTGATTATGTTAACCATCTCCTTTCTTTTTTGTTTATATATTTCCCAGTCCTCATCCTGTTTTGTTAACATTGCTCTTTTATACTGAACATCCCTATCAGCTATTGCATTATTTATTTTATCTGACCACCATCCTTTTTCCTCTTTACGTGTTTTATATTCTATTACAGGTGTGACTTTGTTCAGACTTTGAGTTATTTGATCAATAAAAATCTTAGAAATTTTATTTACATCATTTGTGCTATTGTACCATGGAAGAGCTAAAAGTTCAGCTTGAACCTCTTCTTCCTCTTCTTTAAAATTTTTAAAGTTTCTTCTTTTTTTGCTCTTAATTGTACTTTTAGTATACCCGCTGTTTAACTTTATTTTTATAATGCCATGATCAGTTATTTTTGGAGTATAACGTACTTCATGTTCAAGGTCATTATTATTATAGTCTGTTTTTAAACCAGGAGGACTGAATACAGAAGTTCCATTCACACCATAAATGTAACCAGAAAATACAGTAAAACCTCTTTGGCATTTTGAGCAACCAACAATACACCACTACAATATATCTGTCTGCATTTTATTATATTATATAATGCATCGATCTCTATTTGACCTCTATGTATTTGATACACCCTCCATACCATTCGCGCAATATAAAGGCACCAAGTAATTAGCCACTTTTACCTTCAGATTTCAATAGTGCCACATACATTTCAAATATGAAGTCAGTAACTCGATCCGTTCGTGCATAGTATTGGTTTTTCTTTTTTGTGACGTAGGTGTATTTTTGATTGACTCGAATTTCGTTTTCTCTTCAATAGTGTCACCTACATTTCAAATATGAAGTCATTATCTCTATCCGTTTGTGCGTAGTAAGAGATTTTCTTTTTCGTGACGTCGGTGTATTTTTGATTCACTCGAATTACGTTTTTTCTTCAATAGTGTCACCTACATTTCAAATATGAAGTCATTATCTCTATCCGTTCGTGTGTAGTAAGAGATTGTCTTTTTTGTGACGTGGGTGTATTTTTGATTCACTGGAATTACGTTTTTTCTCCAGTAGTGTCACCTACATTTTGAAGTCAGTACCTCCATCCGTTCGTGTGTAGTATGGGTTTTTCTTTTTCGTGACGTAGGTGTATTTTTGATTCACTCGAATTACGTTTTTTCTTCAATAGTGTCACCTACATTTCAAATATGAAGTCATTATCTCTATCCGTTCGTGTGTAGTAAGAAATTGTCTTTTTTGTGACGTGTGTATTTTTGATTCACTCGAATTACGTTTTTTCTTCAGTAGTGTCACCTACATTTTAAATATGAAGTCAATACCTCCATCCGTTCGTGCGTAGTATGGGTTTCTCTTTTTTGTAACGTAGGTGTATTTTTGATTCACTCGAATTTAGTTTTTTTTTCAATAGTGTTACTTACATTTCAAATATGAAGTCAATATCTCGATCCATTCGTGCGTAGTATGGATTTTTCTTTTTTGTCATGTAGGTGTATTTTTGATTCACTCGAATTTCGTTTTTTCTTCAATAGTGTCACCTACACTTCAAATATGAAGTCATTATCTCTATCCATTTGTGCGTAGCAAGAGATTTTCTTTTTTGTGATGTAGGTGTATTTTTGATTCACTCGAATTTCGTTTTTTCTTCAATAGTGTCATCTACATATCAAAAATGAAGTCATTATCTCTATCCGTTTGTGCGTAGTAAGAGATTTTCTTTTTTGTGACATAGGTGTGTTTTTGATTCACTCGTATTTCGTTTTTTCTTCAATAGTGCCACCTACATTTCAAATATGAAGTCAGTATCTCCATCCGTTCGTGCGTAGTATGAGTTTATCTTTTTTGTGACGTAGGTGTATTTTTGATTCATTCGAATTTCGTTTTTTCTTCAATGGTGTCACCTACATTTCAAATATGAAGTCATTATCTCTATCCGTAAGTGTGTAGTAAGAGATTTTCTTTTTTGTGACGTAGGTGTATTTTTGATTCGCTCGAATTTCGTTTTTCTTCAATAGTTCCACCTACGTTTCAAATATGAAGTCAATATCTCTAAGACTGAGGGCGCTTATGCAGATCGACAGTTTCTACAATTGTCCTTGTTTCAATCTGCATCGCACAAAAACACGAAACAAATGTCAATTTAGACAAATCGCCCTGTATATGACTTTTTATCGCCTCGCAGATTGACAGCAGTGGACGAATCTGATTGGACGTTTCGATATTTAGCTATGACGTAGGCACGGTCGGGATGACAAGAATTTTAAAAAAGCCTCCACTTTGGCCTTTCGCAGTTAATTAATTCTTGAAGCAGGACAATTAAAAAAAGAAAGACTTTTAGATAATTTAATTCTGTACAAATTCGTTAGGGCGGAGTTTTTTGGCCCAGGAGCCACCGTTTAGGAGTTAAGGAGGTTTTATACGAAAAATGTACCATTTTGAGTCGTGCATCACATTTGGGCCGATTTCTCCGAAACGAAAGTATTTAGGACGATTCTGATGGAACTGGGCGATTTCTCAAGAAATTATCTTGTGAAAATTTATTTTTGAGCTAACTGCAGCGGTTTGCGAGATATAAACGAAAAACGGTGAAAAAAAGTTAGCGTTTTGGAGCCGAAAAAAATGCATAAACATGCAATCTTAAAATGTTCATATTTTTCGAAATACACCAGCGGAACGACTGTACAATGTCGCGATGGAAAGAGGAAGAGTTCTAATTGAACCGCATTGTAAATTTCATAGGGCAAATCGAAAATTCGGCCCGACACGAACGTATGAAAAGTGAAATTTTTTGACATTTCAACAAAATTGCAAAATACGACACGACAAAGGGAGCATCGTGAATAAAAAGTGAGGGTAGCAAAAATTCGTCCAGAAAGAGACAGATGAATTGAATTAGTTAATTAAGAAGTTAATCGTTAAATGGAATCGACGAAATATAGCCTAATCCAGTAAGCATTTTATTGTGTGTCCGTCAATACCGTTCCGCGTCCAGAGAATTGAGCGTGAAAAAAGCCTTTGCTGCAGTAAATTTGGAAAGAGTAAGGGGCTCAGCCCTCTCAGATTTTAATATATGTTAATATGATAATAAAAAATCTAAATTCCAAAAAGACTGATTCACATCACCTAATATTAGTAAAAACCGGATTACTTGATTTTTCAAGTGTACGGGATTATATTGCACAGAAGTGTACGTGACTAGTTAATAGAGTTCTCAATGGCACCCTGAAATGTCACCCCACGTTAAATTATGTTGCAAATTTTTGAAATGGTATATTCTTTTTAAGTGTTATAGTTTACCCTTTATCTTTATTCTTGAAAATGTTACATATAATTTCCTAGAGTGTTGGATATTTGATGGTAAGGAACGTTATGATTTTTTTTTTCCAGATTTTCTTCACAACGGAGGTGTTATTTATAGGGATCTTAAGCCCGAGAACATTCTACTGGATAATGCTGGCAACATTCAACTGATCGACTTTGGATTATCCAAGTGGCTGTCATATGGGAACACAACCAAAACGATCTGTGGAACACTCCGTTACATGGGTATGAACTTCTAGCCGTGACACAAATAATTATGACATATTAAAGACACTTTAGTGCATACATTGAACTATTTAGTGATACATTCACCAAAAATTAGTTATTGTGTGTTGTTCATTATTATAAGCGTAATTTTTAACGATTTACTCAGGTACCGAGGCTGTGCTTTTATTGTGATATCACAAAAATAAGTTTCCTGAGCGTTTTTTTTTTAAGAAGCGTTATTTTCTTATTGAAAATCGGCAAAAAATCTCGTTATTACTATTATTATTTGTAGTATATAGTATTTTTTAAGTTGATTCAAATTTAAATCAAAATGAATGCAAGATCTCAAATTTTTGAATTGACAGTAGAAGGCAGGCAGGCCGATGAGGCCGTCGCGAGTATATTCCACACGGTTTTATTTCATAGGTCGCTAGGTAAATTTTCTTATAACAGTGAGGGTAGTTATTCACTAGGTACTGTAGGGTATACAGATGTAGATTGTAATTTTATAGATCTTACCTATGTTTGTTGCACTTCGCCCAGTTTAGACCAAGTATTAAAAAAAGAAATTAGCTGTTTCTCGGAGCAACTTCGTGGAAACGAGAGCACGGGAATGGGGCAGATCAGCCTGGAGTTCTTCCAGAAAAAACCCAATCGATGGTTGTTCCAACCAGAATGTATACCCTGGGAGATATGGACGGTACGACTAGAATTAATAACACTGAATAATGAAGGGGAACGGCAAGTTTGCCGGGAGAAAGTGAGTGGGCTCTTAGGAGATAAAATCGTATATATAGCGGAAGTTATGAATCGGCATGAATATTTACCGAAAATGCCTAATCAGACTGAGCTAGATTTGATTTTTGACACCACGTTCCCAGAAGTTCAGCCATACCTCTTCAAGATTAATTATTCTATATCTGGACCGTCCAGTAGTGCCTCTGTGGGGTCTACAGTGAAGAAACTTATTAGAGAAACTTTAACTTTTTGACAATGAGATTGAAGAATAATTGTGGGGTGCTTAATAAATAGCCCGAGCAACGTCGACCTCAAGTAGGGAAGTAATTAGTAAACGGATGAAGCTAGTAGGGAAGTTGTGTTCAGAGTCGGGGTCACTAATTAATAATCAAAAACTGTGAGGTGTCCATTTGTGGGGTATAAATAAATAAGAAAAATGTTGCCAAATAGACCTTATAAAGTGGTACTGGAGCACTTTGAGGTGTAGTTACTTCAAAACGGTCCAAGATATGGAGAATAAATAAACGGACAATTTTGTATCTATTCAAAAAATTCGTTTGCAAAATGGACTATTTTTAACCCCCTCTCTCCCCCTTGTGACAAAAAAATGTTCTGTTGATTCATTTTCCAAAAGAGAATAAACTTAAAATGTCATATATAACTATTTTCAAATAAAAAGTTTTTCTCAGAACGTTTACTTTTTATAAGACCCCTCTCCCCTTCGTCATTTTGTTGTATTTTCGGTAACCCCTCCTCCAAAGTGAACATATTTGTTGAATAATCCCATATCAGAAAATTTCCTTTAAAAAAATATGTTATAGTTATTTCTATAGAATTGATAGTGTTCATGGTGCAGGACATCATCGTTTTTAGTCATTCTTGATCATTTTCTGATTAGTTATACATTGGAATAACATGTTTTTATTCAATTATTAATTTAACAAGATTCATGCATAATATTGACACATCAAGGAATCCAATGTTGGTAGTAACAATTTTTTTTATAAATTATGAGGGAAAATATTTGGAAAATCGTAAATTGTCCATTTTTTTAATAATCAAGATGGATCTGGAAAAAGTAATTGAATGTAAATTTTTCTACAAAAAAGCTGGTAAGTCGCAGTTAGTAAGAGAAGCATTGAATCTGGTGTCTAGAGTAGAGTAGATTTATTGATGTCATAATAGAGAAAGTTTACACGTCTAATACAAAATTAAAAAAACATTTGTTAGAGACAGTGCCTACAAATACAAACGAAGTAGAAACTATACAACATGTTTATCTAGAATGTAAATAGTTATGTCCAAATTTTATTACAGTTGATTTGTAATTTGGAAGTTATGTATTATTACTATTATTTACTTTATTATCTCCCCTATTTCGGTATTCAGCATTTCAATTATTAGTCCTGTTTATGCAGAATTTTGACTAGATAGACAATAACAACATTTTAAATAATATGTTTAATAAAATTAGATAATATCTAGTTTTTATTATTTTTTCGGGAAAATAAATTTTTTTAATTAAAATAAATTGGTTGTGAAATGACGTTAATTTTAATACTAATATATTCAACTATATCCATGGTATAAAGGGCCTAATTCTATTTAATATCAACAATGCTTATTTCATTTTTCATAAGAAAAATTTCAATTTACCTCAGTTTTAAGTGCTTCAGTAATCTTTAGGACATTTTTTGCCACTGTGAATATATGTTCTTAATTTATGCACATTCCCAAAATTCTGCTGTCTTCAGAGCAAAAAGAATAATTCTTACAAGGAATTTTTTATTTATGTAAAGAGGGAGGGAGGGGTTGCCTCAATCATTGGTTGCTTTCATCACGTGGTAGCGCTAACTAGCGATCACTTATCGTTTACGTCATTGATCAGTTGTGTGCTGAACGGTGTATTCTGTCATTATCATGTGAGACCATCATGATAGACAGAGAGTAACTGTCATCTGAATAAGCATGCAAAGTATTAGTTGAGGTTATTAGTACCAAAACAACTTTTTATTATTTTTTTCTTAAAATAAACTAAATATAGAAATGTTATTTTATAGTGATCATTAGACAGAGGCTTAGTACGTACATAAAAATTAAAATACTGTTTAGTGATATTGATAGATAAAATTTATTTAAAAACATCAGTTAGAAATAGTGAGATATGTTGTGTCCAGTTTTAATAAAGAATAATTTAACTCGTTCACTGCTGACGAAAATTTCAATAGAACATGAAAGGCTGACAGATACTGGCCCATAAGTTGCATGTAGAACGAGGACGTTTTTAGACGACATGGGCTCCCTACCAACTACCGGCATGGTGTCTAAAGAAGTCATCAGCACTCAACGTGTTAATATAGCTCTAGTGTCGAAACTTTGATTTATTTGGCCACTAAAATCAAAAGACAATAATATTTTATAATTTCACATTCGTAATATGTTAATGGACAAGACAAAAGTTGTGTTTATACTTAATATTTTCAAATTCAAATAACTGATCAGCGATCACGGATCATGTATCATCATTTTGTTACATAAAATGGCTGCCGCTACCTTAGAGATCACCTGTGATCAGTCGGGCTAATGCCGTTCATGCAAAATGATCAGTGAATGCTACCTGATCGCTCACCGCGATGAACGCAACCATTGATTCATGTTTTTCACAAAAATATTGATGCCGCTATGGCCGCCATGTTGGAAAAATATGGCCAGAAAAGTTTTTCTCCTGTTAGTTCCATCCTAAAATTAGGTATTACCAATATGTAGGGAATAGGAAAATTTGTTGTTTAAACAATTTTTCACTATTTTCAGTACTTTACCATTTACAGCCAGCGTGTGCTTCACTGCAGATTTTTGCAGTTATCTCTATCTCAGTTATTTCTGTATAGTGATTAGTTATTATCAATATTGTAGATTCAAAAATTTCCTAAAACTTCCGTTTAAACAATTTTTTTTCACGATCAATTGTTTAAAAATTACTGCAGCTCAAAAATTTCATAATTCTTCAAACTTCGAGCTGCCGTAGTTGTTTATGGATGAAAATTATTTAAGCAAAAGTTTTAGAAAATTTTACAATCTACAATAATAATAATAACTAATTAGTGCATAGGAGTAATAAAGACGCAGATAATCACAAAAATCTGTAGTAAAGCACAAATGTCACCTTTTGTCACCTTTCTGGAGTGTACATGTAGTCTATTGTCCATGTACTGTAGAAAGGAACTAAAACGTTAAAGGGTTTTTATTGTTTCTTATGTTCAATTGACCCCACGATATGAAAAAACCGCGGAGTGCTACCATTTAAAGCGGTGCGTTTTTGAGATCGAAGTAAAAAAGTCCACTTTTCATATTTTTTTTGCTCGAAAACTATGAATTTTTTCTATAAACATGTCAATAGAAAAGTGTGTAGAGATTTAAATTTCCAATCGAAATGGCACCTTCAGAAGTCAAAAAATTTTTTTTTTTACAAAAATACGTCCAAAAAACAAAACAAAAAAAAAACGAAAAAATGCAATTTTTTATTTTTTTTTTATTTTAGCCTGTAACTATTTTTCGGGTACATTTAGGCATAGACATTGCTGCATAACAAAAAAAGCTGGCGTTTTACCCGTTAAAATGAGATTTTGTAAACAGTTTTACGATTAATAGTGACCGAGATATAGCGTTTCAAAGTTTGCAACTTTTAACTTTTTTTGCTAATTTTTACTATTTTTTTTCAAATTTCGTCCTGTAACTTTTTTCTGAGTGAATTTAGGTGTAGACATTATTATACTAAAGTGAAAGCTGACTTTACGCCCGTTGAAATGGTGGCTGGTAAAAGTCTCTACGACAAATAGAAACCTAGATACAGCGTTTCGAAGAGTGTTACTTTTATTAACTTTCTTCCAATTTTTACGTTCTTTTTTAAATTTCGGCCTATAACTTATTTGTCAAATACAGATATTGCTACATGGAATGTATTCGCAGCATTCTTGTTTAAATGGTCTGCAATAGAAGTTTATGTGATCAATAGTAACCAAGATACAGTCTAGATATAGTAGATTATTGTACTTAAAAAATAACTTTTTACATTTTTCCACTTCTGTTTTTTTTGTTCAAATAACTTAGATTAATAACTTACATTATGAAATTATTCAAATGCTGGATTTAACATATTGTCAAAATCAAAGTCGATTTCTTCATCGGCATCTATGTAAACATCGTCTTCGTTATTTGAGGTACATCAGCGTTTTCACAGTTCATTCCCATACATTCTTTGCAAAAATGGAGCAATTCATTCCCAATTTCCTGCAACCACAGTTTCCTCTGCCTCCTTTGGTGCATTTACAGGCTATTTTTTCCAGCAAAACTTGTGGTGCGGGAGGTTTATTTGTCAAAATTGGTACTAGTCCATTTTTTGAAGTTTTCCAACCCCAGATGAGAGGATTTACAATATTTCCTTTCCAATGTTGCATTTGCAAGTAAGTTCTTAAACCATGATGTTTAGCAGCATCAGTTGTTGGAGGCAATCGGGACAATGAGAATTTCGCACCTGTTGAGTACTTCTGAAATAACTTATAGCAACAGGTGCTTTGGCCATCAATTTTCATATCGTATAGTAATGTTACACTACATTCAGAAGCAGAACCGATGGCTGCTGGACTTGCATTTTCACACAAAAATTCATTTAAACACTTTTCCAAAAGCAAAATATTCTTATTAATGAAACTCAAGAATGTCTTTTTACCAATACCAAAAAAGGAAGAGGTTGTATCACAGCCACTGAATGCATGGACGAAGCCAAAGTATTTTTGTAGATGATTAAATTTGAAACTATTATGGTTATATAATTTGGCAGTTACATTTCCTATACTAGGTTTAAAAAAATATATATTTTCATTTTCTTCTGGTAATAATGATAGGATAATAAGAAGATCGACATCTTGACCAACTATAACAACATTTTCTGATTGGGATGCCTTATCTTTTGCAGTATTTACAATTAGTACGTCTGCATCCTCTTGGAAGAAAGTTAATAAAAGTAACACTGTTCGAAACGCTGTATCTAGGTTTCTACTTGTCGTAGAGACTTTTACCAGCCACCATTTCAACGGGCGTAAAGTCAGCTTTCACTTTAATATAATAATGTCTACACCTAAATTCACTCAGAAAAAAGTTACAGGACGAAATTTGAAAAAAATAGTAAAAATTAGCAAAAAAAGTTAAAAGTTGCAAACTTTGAAACGCTATATCTCGGTCACTATTAATCGTAAAACTGTTTACAAAATCTCATTTTAACGGGTAAAACGCCAGCTTTTTTTGTTATGCAGCAATGTCTATGCCTAAATGTACCCGAAAAATAGTTATAGACTAAAATTAAAAAAAAATTAAAAATTGCATTTTTTCGTTTTTTTTTGTTTTGTTTTTTGGACGTATTTTTGTAAAAAAAAAAAAATTTTTTTTGACTTCTGAAGGTGCCATTTCGATTGGAAATTTAATTCTCTACACACTTTTCTATTGAGGTGTTTATAGAAAAAATTCATAGTTTTCGAGCAAAAAAAAAAATGAAAAGTGGACCTTTTTACTTCGATCTCAAAAACGCACCACTTTAAATGGTAGCACTCCGTGGTTTTTTCATATCTTGGGGTCAATTGAACATAATAAACAATAAAAACCCTTTAACGTTTTAGTTCCTTTCAACCCTCTTTTTTTGTATATAGACAATAGCCTAATGGTAAAGTAGCAATAGAGGAAAATTGTGTTGACAGATCAATGAAAACTCGAAAAATTTTGATAAAACCTGTTGTTTTAAACAAATAACTACTTTAAGTTACTTTTATTGATCATGCAAAATAAATAATGAGTGTTAAAGTTAAATGAGGACATACATGTTTCTGAAAATCGAGAACATTTTTTAAAATTTTACCTGTTGTAACTTTGAAACAACTAACCATGGAAGAAGATTGTTTAAACGTAAGTTTTATAATTTACAATATTGATAACTAATTACTATATACGAGCAACAGGAACAAAGATAATTGCAAAAATCTGCAGCGAGGCACACATTTTCACTTTTTTGGTGGCTGTAAATCGTAAAGTATTATCAATGGAGAAAAATTGTTTAGATAAAGATTGTAGCTTTTTTTTTTCTACAATATTGGTAATACCTAATTTTAGAATACAACTAACAGTAAGGGAGAACATCGATCGTTTTGACCATCATATTTACAACATGACGGCTGTATCGGCAACGATATTTTTGTGTAAAACAACTGGCAACCTCCTACATTATCCATAAAAAAAATTTTTTGTAGAAATTATTCATGGGTTAAATGATAGGATTGGCTACTAAAATGGGCATTCTTTTTTTCATAAATACATTAGGCATTCTTTTATCTATTCTACTGTGTTTATTAATAATTTCATTAAAGCAATCGGTTTTTTTAAACAGAAACATTTTAAACACTAAATAACAAATAACAAATTATCGAGGCTGGGTAAAAGTTGGATTAGAATAATTTGCGGCTATTTAAAAGAAGGGAAGAACCATTTGATATTTAACAATAAAAACTATATTAAAATTTGGTTTGTTTTTAATGTAAGTTAAATATACCTTTCCGATAATTTATTACTTTCACTTATTGCCTATATCAAACTGTTTTCAAGTTATTCCACCTTAAAGTGCCGAAGTACCACACTTTTTAAAGCCCATTTGACAACACTTTTTTATTTATTTTTCTACAAACAACAGTTTTTATTATTAATTAGCCATCCTGGACCAGGCGTGTTTTTAAGTCCATTGAAGTTTCGGTGTTGGTTAAGGACCTGAGAATTAAACAAATAAACTTGATTATAACTTTCCAAGTAATAAAAATCATAAATGGTGGATTCACTAGAAGTTGGGGGTCCTGAGGCCAGACGGTTCCCTGTACCGATTGCAGCTAAATGTCTCCTTGCTTCAGACAGAAACTTCCATTATAACGTCACCCATTGTCTAATTACTTCTCTTCTTGAGGTTCTGTTGCTTGGCCTAAAAGTGAAGTTTTAATTACTCCATATTGACAAATTTTAGCTGTTTAGTTTGTGAAATATTTTAATTGAATGATATAGTATACCAGAAGGTAGAAATTGTACACGTAACACTTAAATGAAATAATTATTCAGTTGTTTGACAATGTAACATTACATTTGGTATTAATGACCTGTATAACTAATTTATATTTACCTTTTTTCAAATAAGTCAATTGAAAAAATTTGCTTGCTTTGTATAAAAATATATTTATTACATTGCGATGAGGTTTACTTATTTTTCTCAGGTAGAATTAGTTGTTTTTTTTTGTAGTTATTAATAGGTAATTTATATTTATTAGCATTCTGTTCAGTAAATATCCAAATAGGTGCTGCTGTTCTTACTATATGGTTAACTTCAGTGGAATCAGATATATATTTTTGAAGTATTAGTCCTCTGTGCAGAATATTCTGTGAACCAGATATGCCTAAAATTTAACTAGACGTTTTTTTCTATTAGTTTAGTATTGCAAAGGTGCAAATGAAGACAACAAAGTCAGAGTTTCAATTTGTTGGATTAAAGTGAACTCGTGCCATGATATGTACCCACTACTCATTATTTTTTTATTTATCTTGTGGCAACTTATCACCATATCATTTTGCAATTTATTAAAGAACTGATTTTTATGCGCTTTTGTTTAACTTTTGTTTGTTTGGGTCCTAGTATCTTCAGGCTAAAAATAAAAGTATGGTGAGAGTTTTTACAAAATTTTTGCCGTCTATCGAATAAGTTACGTGAAATAAAAGTAAAATTTTATGATGAGTACCCCACACTATTATTTTTAGTCATGTCTGAAAATGCTGGGATAACTTATTTATTGCATATTTGATAAAAACGTATTTTTAAAAAGTTTTATGAATCTACATTATTTACTTGGATTCGTTATTTTTCTAATGTCAAATTATCTGACTTTTGGAAACATACTAATGAATCATGATACTATGAAAAGGAGATACGTTCTTGCGCAGAAATATCCGTACCATGGTCTCTGCCGTGATGTCGGTCGTTTATGATTTATGATTGAGTAGTTGATTTTGTGAGTGATGGATCATGTGTAGTGTTATTGTGCAAACACAACAGCAGAAAAACAAACATAAATGGTTGTTTCCTGCAAGAATCTAAATAATATTTTAGATTTCCTGAGGATCAATTGGTTGTAAATGAGGGTTTAATGTCATTATGTCTTATATTAAAAGAATACGGACTACAGTGCATGTTTCGTGTTCGCGAAATAGAAATTTAAATAATGCGCCACTTTATTTGAGCGACAGTGTTTGTATCGACCAATGGAATGCCTTGCCGCCAAAACCAGCGACCTTCAGAGAGATTTTGTCAATCTCTACTCAGTTTGCATTGAGAACTCTTTGTGTGAAGTCATGTAGTCAATGTACTGCTAATTCGGCAAGTTTATGCCAATCAATCCAGATTTAGTTCCCTATAACTAAATCCTATGGTGTGGGAGACATATCCAACCAACTAGCGAGAACACAGCTCTAGAGCTTCTCGATCTGTGGACAATTTGCCGGCGACAGAGAAGCCACACTTTCATGTAAAAGTAAGGGATTACAAGGTAGGTCACACATGCTTTCCTGTTTAGCTCAAAAATAGGTGGTCCTTCGTATTGTTAAAATTGTTATACTTTAGAAATTGAGAAGATAATTCAGTGCAGATAATTGAAATATTCACCAAAAAATAGTGATTGGAAAAAAGTGCAATTCCATCCATTAATTTATATCTCACGTTCAATTTATAAGGAATTTGCGACGATCGTTTCAAACTGAACGCCTAGTAAAGTCACATTGTTTTGAGCCTTTTGACTTTTGGAACTCCAAGAGATACCGTTGCCACCTTGGACTAGAAAGGATACGGCCTTAGAGAAGTTCAGGCGTAAACTCACGGATGGTAGCTTCGTATCACCGCCCGCTTGAGCGAGTGCGTGAACCAAATGTCCGAACCTGCGGTTCCTCGTACTGAGCAGGATTACTGTTGCAATGACGAATCATCAATAGGGTAAAACTAACCTGTCTCACGACGATCTAAATCCAGCTCACGTTCCCTAATGATGTTTATTTCAGGATTTAAATGATGTTCCTTAAGTTGTATACATTTTTTAGCGACTGCACTTCTCCATATAACTTTTAAACTGGTGCACCGATTTGGGTAGTAGATTCCCTGGGGGGGTGGTTATATGATAGGGTTGGGTTATTAGAAATTCGGTCACCGTCTATTTTTTTACTTCTCAAAATATATACATGCTAGAGGAACAAAATAATTCTTAGGGGTTTATTTCGGATTCGTCCTATCAACACTTGTGGGAATGGGAGTGGAGTGGGAGTGGGAGGGGGATGGACGTGTGACTTTTCCTCGACAAATAATTTAATTAAACACGTTTGCACATGTCCAGACCCGCTCCCGCCGATAGCACTGATTCCTCCCTGCCCTCATACTCCTCAACCGGTTTGATAATGAAGTAGCGATGACAGACCTAAGGGAAAGTGAATCCCATTATGTAAAAGTTAAAATTTCACATTTTTAGTGATTTTCCATAAGCTAGGTGTTGCAGGTAAATCGTGTGGGGTAGCTCAGCTTTCAGGAGAAATGTGTGGTCGCCAAGTTATTCATGCATCACTTTATGGTAGAGGCTACCCTTATGGTTTTCGAGATATTGTTCTCCAGGCGTGGGACAGAGGATCCAGAGATTTGCCACTTTATAGCTGCCACGAACTCGATGTAAAAAGGACCAGTGTAACACGCACACCTGGTTCAAGCCGAGTTGTATTTCCTATTTCATAATGCCATGCTATCAAGTCGGTGACTTCAATTACAAGTTTGTGCCAAATAGATAAGCAGTCCTGGACAGGGTTGGAACCTCTGATGTGACACTACCTATAAAATTGTTTTGACAAACAAAAAAGCTCTTGAATACTGCACTCGAATAGTACGTGATGTGTGTTTCGCCAACCTTGTTGGCACCATTTGAAGATAGTAAAAACTAAAGTAAAACTAATGATGCATGGTGTAAACGAATTGTTGTGAGTCTGCGGTATACTTAAATGATAGAAAACTATATTAAAAAATATTTGATTAAGTTATCATTGTGTCCTGTTTTACCCTCAAAAAAATGTGGTCACCATGAGTATGACAAGTTTTGCATAGTTGATGAGTATCGGATAATAAGCAGGTAATGGGTAAAATAAGGAAGTGTTCCTAATATCAGTAACCATCTGTATCTCTATCTCTATTTAGTCATTTTGCATTGTTACAAGAAATTAAAACATTCTAAATTTTCTAAAGTGTACTTGTTTCTTTTGTTATACAACGTGATCTACCATGACATGCGGAAACTTTAACAGTAGGTGGTCCCCACCGAAAGGAGTTAAAAAAATGAAAAATTTAAAAAGATGACCTTATTTTTTTGTAGAAATGTGCCGCCAATGACTTTAACCAATCTGATGTAACGCGGTACAACTAATCACTTTATCAGACTTGGGATTGACACTATTGACAGCAAAGCTGGAGAGGGTAGAAGTGACTTTTTGGTTTTAATCAAATCACACTACAAAAATAGCGAAATAAATCGAAAAGACATTAACCCTATGCCAGTGAACTCTGAAACAACAAGTAGATACAAGAGATATTTAGTTAAACCCACATGCTGGTGTCCTGATTGTTCGACCGAAAGCAAAAAACGCGGCACTTTGACCGCACTCGCCGGCTTCACTTTTTATGCCAATTAAGGAAATGTAAACAACTCCAATATGTTCTTTCACAAGTAAGTTCGTCGCCCTAATACTGACTAGTCAATAACAGTAGTGTATCTTCGCAAATTTACTAATAATTTAATATACTAAATTACCTCAGAACATTCTAAAATTTTGCAGGGGCTTTCCCACATTGAAGACTAGTACAGTAGTACACCATTTTATTTTCCGCATGTCATGGTAGATCATGCTTAGTCATCACATTAGCATAGGAGAAAATAATGTTCCAATTTATTTCTTTTATCGATTTGTAAAAATTTAATCACGTCAACAATTAACGTGTCTAACTTGTTGAATTTTCTAAACTTCAGTCATGGAAAATTTGCAACTCATCTGTGATATTGTTAGGACTGTAGAAACAGGTGACTCTCGAAATTTTTAACAATCCATGGACAGGGTGTTATTTTTGGGTCATGCTCTCTTTTAAGTAACTGTGCTAGAGGGATATTTACAAGTTTTCGACCACTTGCCTTACCAAACCAAATGTGTTCGTTGCGATATGTTTGCAAAAGAGGATAAACTTCTATTAAGACAAAAACACATTTGTCATTAGGTTTTTTGTTTCTGGCTAAATTTATGCAACTTTTAAAAGTTGCAGAAATCCTATACGTTATATATGTGATGCAGTATTTTACAGCACACCACTAGGATTTCTGTCTTGGGAATCCCGGGACGGGATTTCCTGGAAATTGTCAGTTTTTATAGGTTCCGTTCTTGGAAAATAACAGTCGAGATTTCCCGGACACGCGAGAATAAAAAGACAATCTGAGAATATTAAATACATAATAATTCTAATTTTTATATATGTATATATTTTTTTTAAAGAAAGTATTTTCATTTTTGTTGGTAAAACTTTTTACGTTCTTTCCTGTTGTATTGTTTATTTTTAATTATAAGTAAAACATAAAACAGTCCGAGATTTTTTTTGCCAAAAAAAGAAAACAAACATTAAAAAAATTCTATATTTGGATGACAAGATTAACAAACATTTTGAAACAAAAATTTGTTTTTGGTAAATATACCGGTTGCCACAGGCAAGTGGCTTACCCCTAGATTTTCTTTATTTTTGGACTTATCCATTTGAAATTTGGGGTGTGTAAACTACCTGTAAAAATGTATTTTTGGACATAAAAGCGGTATGAGACCATTTCCGGTTTGCCCGGAAATGACCGTAACTTTCTATTTTTAAATGGAACACTCTGTATATATTTACATATTTGGATATAAGACAACATTCTGAGTATACCATGAGATTTCCGCGAATTTTTGAGTCGATGTTCAGTTTTTTAAAGTAAAATGCTTTAAAAAACTGAACATCGACTGAGAAATGAACGAAAATCGCACATTTTTTAATCATATTTTATGATTTTTATATACGGCGAAGGATAGTAGCACTTTTTTATTATGTTATTATTGTATTAGAAAATAAAATTCACAAAATATCGCAAAACTAAATTGCTACTAGCTTTCGCTCATAATTCTTCTTCTATAGAAAGTGTACTCCCTCCTTTATTATTTCTTTCCTGTATTATTTCTTGGGATTCCCGGAAACATCAGTTTTTATTTCCAGATTCCTGGGAATGAAAAAAAATCGGGAAATCAGAAACCCTGCACATCACGCTTGGTTATAAATGGTGTAATGTTGCTTAAAACCATTATCATTATGTATGAGAATAGAAACACAAGTATTGTCAATTTTTTTTCTGGGAGTTTGTTTTATGTATTATAATACTTAACAATTCATAACAAATTTATGTAGAAGTCATGCTAAGTGCCAGACAAATTGTCGTGTTCTTTATGGGTATAACATTATTTTTCATCCATTCTTATATCTTTTTTATTTTAAAAAAACAAACTAATTTTTTATAATTTGCTTAAATTTATGGAAAAACAATGTCGGCCACCAATGACTGCCATGGCCCATGGCCCTATGTAAACTTCTAGTCGTAAATTTTCTCATCAGTCGCGAAGGTTGTCATTCTTATTGGTTCATGTAGAAAATTCACAGATACCTCCATTTTTGCTCGTTTATGGATTGTGATAAGCATCTAGAGAAAATGTTTTACTAAATTTTGGTGTCAATTCACATCAACATAATGTTGAAAATTTGACAGAAAGGAAAAAGAATACTCACCAGGACCAGCTGCTAGGTACGAAAGTACTGTCGTCCATTCTATCAAAATAAGGACAAAAATAGCACTTCAATTTACAGAGTAGATAGATTATGGTGGACAACCATGTTATGGTTTGGAATGTTTTGCGGAAAGTGAAAAAAAATGTATGATATAATAAATTAAAACATGTTAGTTTTCAATATGTTCTGTTTATTTGTTTACTTTATAATTTTAATTTGTATTGTAATCAGATTAAATAAATTAAAGAAAAAAACAAATGTATTTTCCTGCTGTACCAACATATCCATAAAATTAAATGCCGGAGTAGTACATATGCTCTGTACAGATCACACAAGTCAGTCTGACCAATCACACTAATTATTATGGTGTCTGACCTAGAGAACTTCGGAAACCGCTGCACGGGCAGTTGACTAGTCACAACATCATATCTCTTAACGTATTTAATTATATTTTGGAGTAAAAAATACATTGTGACTTCATAGTTAACAAAGAATATATGTTTCACGGATACAAGAGTGAAAAAATAATAGTCTGCCATGGCGATTCGCATAAGATTTATTATCTATTTTATCGTAACACTCTCATGCATATATCTGATGTGAAGTTTCTTCATAGCTATCAGATCATTTAACGAGGACACAGCCACATAACCACTCCTTGCGGCATTGTAACTGGCACAGTTCCTGTTCATTAGATAACAAAAACGAACAGTTTAAAATTTATTTTTAAAAAAGGTTCTTAGAAAAACTAATGTATCTAATGTTTCGTCCCCTAGTCTGGACCAGATCTTTGTACAGAGCCCATTAGCATTAGAAAAGGCCCTCTCGGACTATACACTTGTGGGAGGTATAATTGTTAAATTCTGATAAGCAATTTTTAAATTTTTTCCTAAAAAATCCCCATTTTCAAATAACGCCATTTCTTGTTTTGCAACTGTTTATAGGCTTAATAGCCCTCTATCACCGTCCTTTCCTTCAGCTTCATACTGCTTTGAATTTCTTCATTTGGTCTTTCGTTCAAGCTTTTTGTTTTGCTATTTGTTTCAATGGTCAGAATTCCTCTGCACTACCCACCTGGATTGATCACGTTTTGCCGGCCCTGGCAATGGTTACCTCGTCTTCTTTGGTATACTCTGGCTCTGGATTTGCACTTTTTTTATCTTCATCACTCTATTACTTTAATAAGTACTTTTATTATTTCTGCACGTTCAGGCAATTTGTGTAAACCTCAAATGTCATCCTTGTTACTGTTACTGCCAGATGCTTGCGGTTGCAATGGTTGCGGATTATGAAGGTATGACAAAACAGTCCTTTTTGAGAAATTCTTCATTTACTGACAATCCCAACTCAATGCTTAAATCACAGTTAACACTTTCAGTTTGTCTGAGCATATATTTAAGAGCAATATCTGCTGTATACAAATTAGCATCTCTACGACACAAGTCCTCCACTGTTATTTTAACTGGTTGAAGAATTTTAACAATATCTTGACGACTAAATTCTAAGAATTTCAAGCATATTCCAGTCCTGAACAATGCACGGGATTGATTTTTGATATCCCAGGATTTTCAGGACCACAAACTCGTCCGGGATCCTAGGATTGAAAACCCTAGTTGCCAGCTATTTTTGACAGTCCTAGTCTCCCATGTTTATATCTGGAATTTTCAAAAGTAACAATATCATTAGAATGATAAATTTTCTCTTTAAATATAGAAATATATCTTATGCTTTAAAGGTCTGCTCGCTGTGTTAGCTGTCAGAGGTGGTGGATATTATTACAGTAACAAAAGTCTTATAGCAGGAGAGCCAGCAACGGATTTACTTATGTTATTTCAACAGTTATAAGAATGAGTAGGCATACCCTTTTTAACATACTAAACACGAATTGGAAGGTCTGGCACCCCGAAACGGCCGGGTTTATAGTCCAGTCGAATTAGACATCATAAAAAAATTTGCGTACTGCGGACTTTTTTTTGTGGAAATTATTTAAGAGGGCATAATAAGCAAGCACAGAAAACTACACCCTGCTACACCATGTGCGTCCCCTATTTTTAGGGGTTGAAACTTTGGAATTTTACTTGTGTGTCCATATCTGTTTCCCTATTGCCCGTAGGGCTCTTTACCAAGTTGCACTTTTTGAAGATTCATTCCTCCTCTACATAATATTTATATTACACATTTGCCATAGGACAAATGGTTTTGGCTGTGCGAGGCCGGAAAGGTCGCGCTGTCCGAATTTGGGGGTCTTCTGTACAGGACAAACGGCTATTATTTCCAATCTACAATACTACACATACTAATGCCCTTAAGTAGGGATGATGATTTGTGAAAAAACTTTCATCGAATACCGCGCGGTTTCCATGATACGGGATGTTGAAATGTTGAAAACCCCTTTTTTTAAAAAAAAAGTGAACCTACTTTTTTCGCTCATTTTTTTTTTCATGTATGTACGACCCTAATATAAGAAAATTTGCGGTGGTTTCATTTTAATACATTCGTTGGTTTAGGAGCTAGACAGCAAAATATGCCAAAAATGGCTATTTTGGTATTGTTGCATTAAAAAAACCAAAACCAGTATAATTCTGGTAAATGTTTTTGTTTATCCTAAAAGTCCAATTTATTGCGCATAGAAAATGTGTTTTTGAATTTAAGTAGAATCAACACTTATTGTGTAATAACGATTTATGCCATGTGTTCTCCAGTCTCCTTTTTCACGATTTTTTTTTGCGGCCTTATGGTTCATAGTAGGGCAGAAAGCATTATACACGTGGACAGGGCACATAATAGGGAGTTAAAATGGGTCTCTTGTTAAAATGCGATAGGACGTACCGTTTTCGAGTAAAACGTACTTGTTTGCAAAAAATTATTTCAGGTCACACTTTTCATCGACTGACTAGTAAATACTCACCGCTGACTACGAAAAAATGAAACTATATGTCGCTTCTTGCTTTTTCTGTTTATGAGGGACATTGCTAATGAAAAAATGAAGGGACTCGGACGGAATGGGGGGTTCTCACTCCCCTATTTGAAGGTTCACGCTTGTCTCGAATCATCATTGCAACTTATTTTGTGTCTATAACAAAATCCACAGTAATTTTACCTTCTTCGAGAAACAGCTATATGTCCATTTCATCGGAAAATGATTTAAAAAAACAAATTCCTAAGAAATGTAGAATTTATTTATCAGATCACAACTCAGAACACAATGAAAACTCAAAGCAAACATAACCAAAAAAGTGCGTTTTACTCGAAAATGGTACGTCCTCTCGCATTTTAACAAGAGACCCATTTTAACACCCAATTATGTGCCCTGTCCACGTGTATAATGCTTTCTGTCCTACCATGAACTATAAGGCCGCAAAAAAAAAATTGTGAAAAACCAGACTGGAGAACACATGGCATAAGTCGTTATTACACAATAAGTGTTGATTCTACTTAAATACAAAAACACATTTTCTATGCGCAATGAATTGGACTTTTAGGATAAACAAAAACATTTACCAGAATTATACTGGTTTTGGTTTTTTTAATGCAACAATATCAAAATAGCCATTTTTGGCATATTTTGCTGTCTAGCTCCTAAACCAACGAATGTATTAAAATGAAACCACCACAAATTTTCTTATATTAGGGTCGTACATACATGAAAAAAAAAATGAGCGAAAAAAAGTAGGTTCACTTTTTTTTTAAAAAGGGGGTTTTCAAAATTTCAACATCCCATATCATAGAAACCACGCGGTATTCGATGAAAGTTTTTTCACAAATCATCATCCCTCCTTGAGGGCATTAGTATGTGTAGTATTGTAGATTGGAAATAATAGCCGTTTGTCCTGTACAGAAGACCCCCCAAATTCGGACAGTGCGACCTTTCTGGCCTCGTACAGCCAAAACCGTTTGTCCTACGGCAAATGTGTAATATAAATATTATGTAGAGGAGGGATGAATCTTCAAAAAGTGCAACTTGGTAAAGAGCCCTACGGGCAATAGGGAAAAAGATATGGGCACATAAGCAAAATTTCAAAGTTTCAGTCCCTAAAAATAGGGGACGCACATGGTGTAGCAGGGTGTAGTTTTCTGTGCTTGCTTATTATGCCCTCTTAAACAACTTCCACAAAAAAAAAGTCCGCAGTACGCAAAATTTTTTATTATGTCTAATTCGACTGGAGTATTATTAAACAATTCAAATTCAAAATTTTTTTCCATTTCTAACCTAAAAATTACTAAGTGACGCAGTCTGTCAAATTTAAACCTTTTCGTTTCAAAGACCTTTTCCCTGACCGGTTTGGTTGAAACCGGTCGAGACCTCAAATTTTTCCCAAATTTTTATAAAAGACTTAAAATATAACAGAGTGTAATGGAACAATACCAATATGAAGTGTCAATAGTCGTAGAATATTTTTTACTATTTTCATAATATTTTCCAATTTTTAGGTTTAATATTTTACTAATTTTGACGTCACAACTTATAGTTTAAGTAGTTTGTCTGACAATCTATAGTGTTAGAGTATTCAATATACTCCAGGCGATGTCGAAACATTCAACGTACCCATTTTACAAAAAGATTATTTCGACTTCAGTTGTATGCAACTTGCATAAGAGCATATTTGCATTTGGTGTTCGACTTGAGAATTGCTTAATTTCAGTTACTGGTTATTGAATATTGTTAAAGACGTGATAATTAAGTATTGTTATAATTGCATTGTGCTTGTGTATTGTTTTAAATTTATTTTTTCACGAATTACTATGTAAGTGTATTTTAAATAATTTTACTCAAGAATGGCTCTTGTGAACTAAGAAAAGGTTTAAATTTGACAGACTGCGTCACTTAGTAATTTTTAGGTTGAAAATGGAAATTTTTTTTGAATTTGAATTGTTTCATAAACCCCGCCATTTTGGGGTGCCAGACCTTCCATTTCGTGTTTAGTGTGTTAAGAAGGGTATGCCTACTCATTCTTATGATTGTTGAAATAACATAAGTAAATCCGTTGCTGGCTCTTAGTCTATTAGTACTGAATAGTATTGAGATAGGTGATGGTGGTGGACTTTCAGAAGCAAATAACTAGGACATGAAAATAGTCTTCGTTAAATTACAATCTCATCACTATCACATGTCAAAATCTATTTTTTTTGTAAGTTTAATTGAAGTTTTATTCCTTATATTCATTTTTGAGGTTAGTGCCAGTATAGGTGAGGTGCACTCTGGAGGTATAACAACTTATTTTTGACACTTTTGACATTGTTTCCATGGAAACAAACGGTATTTTAAGGTTAACTGTTAGAGTTCAAAGTGTGTAAAACATTTCTATTTTAAAACTAGTGAATAGTTTATATTGTGGGTCTAATATAATCAATAAATGATAATAAAAGGCCTTCTTTTTGTGTTTTTATCAACTGTGCTAGTAATTTACCTCCAGGGTATGACGTCACGTGCACCTCACCTATTGTACTTAAATACTCCAATTAGGCAATCCAACAACCTGTCAAATTATTTTAGCAATATGGCGTGGTGAGCAAACACAGGGTTTATTTTAATTAACTCGCGGAAACGTAGCCAAGGCAACTGAAAAACAAACTCTTTAACAAACGTTTAATGACTGACAACAATAGTTTGCCCTCCACGCCATGTTGGAAGAAACGTAGTTTGGACTGCCTAATACTTAGAATGTATCAATATTGTTAGTTGCTAAAATACTCTTCGTTAGAAACTTACCTATAATAGTTTCTCTTTAGTAAAGAACAATAATGACACACTACTTGAATTTTTATGTATAATATTAGCACTAATCTCGAAAATGAATATTAACAAAAAAGTGTGACCCAAAATTTCGCCCCTTTTGGGGACCTCATGAATTCGATTCAAAAGTGGTCTAAGTGATAGCTTATGGTGATGCTTGAATGTAGGCAAAATTTCAAGTTGAGCATAATTTTTGTTTTGGAGATATGAAGAGTCGAACCTGAATCCAACATTCTTGGCAATCTCATTCATTATGTTCAAGTGTATCATTTTCTACGTAAAATCTTCCGTTACATTCGAATCTATCATTGTATTTTATCAAAAACGTTCAAATGAGGTATAACCGATTTTGCAGGAAAAAAATCAGGATTTTTGCTGATAATATTCGATTAATCAGTATTTTTATACTGGGGACTTAGCAAATCTCGATAGATACTCCAAACCTTATATCCAACAGCCTTTCAATTAAAAAGTAAATGTATATTTCTAAGAAAGATTAGGTTTGGCTATATTACTGAAATGTATTTTAATAATATGTAAACCTCCACTACGTCACGGTACTAATCCAGGAAGAGGTTTATGTTTTTTTTTTAGATTTTTTTTGACTAATCTTTTTTTAGCCTTTTTTCATTTTTTTTAAATTCACAAATAAATTAATTTCGGAAGCGAATCTTAATAGCAAGTATATTTAAGTATGCGAATCTGCTTCTTTATGTATAGAAATAGATACATCATAAATATCTGGATTCGGTATATACTGCTTGTATCTGTTGAGAACTAAGATAAGGCAAGAGGGCACTGAGAATGTCGGATTGCCTTGGCATGGATGAATCAAATAAGTTTAACTCGTCATATCTCCAAAATAAAAACTATGCTCAACTTGAAATTTCGCCTACTAAGTATCACCATAAACTATCATTTAGACCACTTTTAAATAAAATTCATGAGGTCCCCAAAAGGGACGAAAAATAGGGGTTGTTTTGGGTCACTCTACAAGGAATTTGACGGAGATTGGAGGGCGGATAATCTTAAACTGATTACTCCAAAAAATAGGATAATTTCACAAAAAGTAAATAGAAAGATTGAGGCTGTATGAACTTTTTAAGGGTGTGGAGCCATTAGATTCACCCAGCCGCTGTTAAAACTAAGAATATTAGGGCAATGTACTCCAATTTCTGTCAAATTCCCTACTAGTGCACGTACCCTATAGTCTATACTTTTCATAAGAATAGTGTGGTTTGCATGTTTATAAAGATAACTGCAATTTTACCAACAAGACGGTAGCATAATTAATGTTGATCATAACCTCGGAATAGGGTTTCGTTTTCTTTTACATAAATTTTATAGAATGGGAACACACTGTAACTAAAATTTATTCAAGAATTACCTGTGGGCCTTATGGTAATATTCCGTTACTTATATGATCATTAGGAAGGAGCATATCTGGTTTCTAATTATCGATTCCATTGAAATTTGTTTTAAGTAATAATAGTAGTCAACATTTTTTTCAATTAAATGTTATCACCTCTATATAGAAAATGTGATTATAATTTTATTATAGATTTTTTTTTAGGTTAGATTTAGATTTCTTTTCTATTTGTAATTTAACTTTTTTACTTTTAAAAACGCAATGAAAAACTGTTAAATAAAATTAGACCCTTACGGATAAAATTTTATTAAATGATAGTTTGTACATACTTGTTACAGCATATAAGATTTTTTAACACATTTTAAACATTTCACAACAAATAAAAATATTGATATTAAGTAATGACTGTATAAATACATAGTTGAACTTTCTTTTGACTATAAAATATTTACTTTTTATATATAGAATTTATTGTGCAATATTACACCTTTTTAACGAGATCTTTTACGATAAAATGACGTGAAAATTTTATTATTTTTGTTTATGCACCGTGTCTACACAAAATAAATTAAGAAATAGATATATGAAAAATTATAAAGATATATCATTAAAGATTTTTTTCTTGGGCTAGAAAAACTAGTTTAATGGTTTTATTCTTTTGCCTGAGTACAGAAAATATATTTTTCAAATTTATGGTGAATTTGCATTATATTGTATTAAAAATAAAATCGAACGACTTAGAATATGGAATCTTAAATCCCCTTTAAAAAATGTCAAAAGTCATGTAAGGAGAAACTAAATTTTTTGTTGAAAACATGATTTTTGAATTCATGTCATTATTTTTTCAATGCAAATAAAAATAATTCTCCAGGTACATACATAAATTTGTAAATATTTGTGAATAGTGTAGTAATTAATATATAAATGTTGTGATTTTGAGTCATGAATAAAGACTTTATTTATTTTATGTAGATCTTTTTATTAAAACCTTTCCAAGAAAAAAATAAGGAATGCCATATTAAAAATACGAGAAATAAAACGTATAAAAAAATAACGTATTACAGGTAAGTTATTTTGTTTCAGCTCCCGAAATTTTGGCCACTGAGCCTTATGGGCATGCAGTTGATTGGTGGAGTTTGGGCGTTATAGCTTGTCTAATGTTAACCAGCAAGGTAAGCCAAATTTTAAACCCAGTAAAGACAAATACCTAATTCTTTTTTAGAAAAGGTTTTAACTGGTTCTGTTCAGTTCTCTTAATACAGTCGTGTAATTGTCAGCATTTTGGTAGTTAAGCTGACAATAACTTGTATTAAGCATGATATATTACATAAAACCATCCATTATGTTGAGGCAAAGTTAATACTCGTCAAACTGATAACACAACATTTAATACTAAAAGTTTTAGTATAATTGTCTTAGGATTTAGTAGTGAGTTATTGTCCACCAGACACCAAGTAGGTATTCTGGACTACCAATATTATCTTACATATTTCTTAATTTTGCCTTAATTACAAATTGAAGACTATTGTACATGGAGATATCAATTTCAATTTATTACACAGCCACACAAAAAAAAGTTCTGTGCAGCGGACCAAATTATATGGATTTGGTGTATTTTTTGACGCTGAATCCGAATCCGTAGTCCAAAAAGGATCTATCGTGTCAGTTTTGTTTTTAAGTCAAAAACATCCCCTAAAATGGTGTAAAATCATAGAAATAATGTAATAACTCTAAAATGAAAAACTACCGCTAAAACTCCAAAAGACGCAGGTGAGTGAAAATAATATATACAAAGGCCAAATTTTTATATCTCTTAGTGCAAAATATTTTACTCTGGTGCGACAACTAACCATTACTCTCAAAGGGTAGAGTCAACCCTATGGAGGTACCCCCACCCCTACTGTGGATAGGTTTCAAAACGAGAAAAAAATTTAGGCTTTTGTAGTTTTAGGCAGGATGAACAAATATGGAGTAAATTCGTTCCAACCACCAATACATGTCTAGAGACTACCTTTAAAGGGCGGTAAGAGCTACCCCCCATGCTCAACTGTTACATATGGGTGCTATTAACCCTTTCACTGCTCAAAGCGTGTATACGCGCGAAAAATAAATGGGCCCACTGTGCTCCAAGCGTGTTAACTCGCCTGTCGTTTTTAAATTGGTTCAGACTGCTCAAAGCGATTTAACACGCGTATATGTTCTATTAATACATTTTTATATACTTACACAAGTTTCTGTTGTACCTTAATATTTTTGATAAGAATGTTGTTTTGTTTTTATGTTTATGTTTACTTGTACTGTTTTTAACCATTTAAAAAAAATAAATTATTATTATTGAAACTAGAGCACTTGGTTTTTGTTTTTCTTTCAATTTTATATATAATAATAGACCATGCATACAATAAACCAAATCAAATAGTAACGTAATATTGGATCTGCGTGCTCCAAGCGCGTATACTCGCAAGCGGTCAATTTATTGCGCACCACACGAGAATTACGTGAAACCGCTTTGCGCAGCGAAAGGGTTAAGATTCGGAAAGGGTCAAATTCTTGTAGCTCATTGTCCCAAATATATAAATCTGGTATGGCAACCACCCAATCTTTTTAATAAGGTTGAAAATCACCTCTATTGGGGGGGGGTTTAAAACTACCCCCACATAGGGACGGAAATAGATAGATGGAAATTTAGTTAATTTAGCTATATACGTAGATAGAAGAAAATAGTCACTGAAGAGATATATCCTATATCCAGGGGCGCGCCCCTAGGCTACTCGTGTAATTGCGCCCTCTTATTCATAATGGAAAAAAAAATTGATAAGGGGGAGGGTTGTCCCAGTTTCAAAATTGATGAAGGGGGAATCTGAAAAAACATTTTATATCCAGATTCAAAATTGATGAGCTGGGGGAAAAATTGAAAAAAAAACATTTTTTTGTCCAGATTCAAAATTGACGAGGGGTGTAGAAATATGAAAAAAATGATAAGCGAAGGGGAGAAATCTGGAAAAAACATTTTTCTGTCCAAATTCAAAATTTACGACCATGGGAGGGGAGAAATATGAAAAAAATATTTTTTCGTCCGGATTTCAAAATTGATGAGCGGGAGGGGAGGGGCGGCTTGTAGCTAAAAAAAAAAAATTAAGCCAAACTTAATAAGACGCCCCTCATACCCTGGCGCGCGCCCCTTCACGCATTGTCGTTTCTAGGAGCTTAATATGGATATAATTATTAATTTCGGCCAAGATAAGGGGGCAGGTACGGCTTTTTATGCTTGTCTTTCCTTAAACAAACAATTTTTTATGCTCATTATCTCAACTTGATTTTGTGGCTGTTCTTTTCGCCAGCCCTTATGCATTATATGAAGCTACAATACATTTTATTTTCCAAAGGTCAATGGTAAACAGTAAATGTCATCCGTCTGCCGTCGAGAGATAAAATTAGTTAGTTTTGACTTACCGAAGCGCCCCTAGGCTATAGCCTATTTAGCCTTATGGATAATCCGGCCCTGCCTATATCTATGACTAAAAAAAAAAGGAAAAGAAAACCACAGAAAAGATATTTTGAAGATAAGAGAAAAATCATAAGAAAAGAAAGTATTTGGATTGATGGTCGAAAGTATGATATAAATATGAAAAAGAATAGCTTTACACAGATTAAAAGATAGATAAGTTGATAAATGTTAAGATAAACAGTTGAATAAGCAGGTATGGTATAATGAATAAAACACAACTGGTTAATGCTTAATGTATGAATTTACTCCATATTTGTCTGCCCTCCCTAAAACTATGAATGCCTGAATTTTTGTTCCAGGATATTAGAAGTAATGAAATCCGTCCGTCTGTGGGGTAGTTTTTACCCCCCCCCTCAATGGGGGTAATTTTCAACCTTATTAAGATTGGGTGGTTGTCGTACCAGATTTGTATATTTGGCACGATGAGCTACAAGTATTTAACCCTTTCCGAATTTCAATAGCACCTACATGCATCATTTGAGCATAAGGATAGCTCTTACCAAGGGTAGACTCTAGTCATGTGTCGGTGGTTGGAACGAATTCACTCCATATTTGTTCACCCTGCCTAAAACTACAAAAGCTTCAATTTTTTTCCTGTTTTGAAACCTATGAGGGGTGGGAGTAGTTTTAACCCTCCATAGGGTTGAGTCTTTACCTTTTGAGGGTAATGGCTGGTTGTTGTACCAGAGTCAAATGTTTTGCACTAAGAGGTACAAAAATTTGGCCTTTGTACATGTCATTCACACTCACCTGCGTTTTTGAGTTTTAGCAGTAGTTTTCACCCCCCCATAAGGGCGGATTTTGGTTTAATTTAGAGAAATAGCTTACTGTGGCTCGAATTTATATTCTCTACTCTCGACTACAAAACATCTACCATTTTTCATACTATTTCTATGAGTTTACATAATTTTAAGGGATGTTTTTGACTTAGAAACAAAACTGACACGATAGATCCTTTTTTGGATTACGGATTCGGATTCAGCGTCGAAGAATACACCAAATCCATATAATTTGGTCCGCTGCACGGAACTTTTTTTTTGTGTGTGTGCATGGCTGTGTTATTATTTATTCCTTAAGAGGAGACAACATCAATCATAAAGTTTCATCAGTAAAGCTAAAGTGGGGCGAGGGGTAGGCAGTGTGGCTATTATAAGGGCATCTACACGTGACATCACAACTAACCTCAAAAATATGTGTTTCTTAAGGTTTAAAAGTATTACGCAGCTGTTATTAAAATTTTTGCCTGGTTCCCGTATTTTCAACTAAAATCTAGTTCAGTGTAATGTTTATGAAGTTCTAAATGCTTTGTCCTAATAAAATAGGACTCTTTTTGTAGGTTGGAAATCTAACCTGTAATTAGCAGTCTATTTTTATTAATCAACAATATTAAAAAGTTATTTACGTGAATTTTGAAATATTTGCTTGGAGCCAGTACGGCTCCAAGCTAAAAATGTATACACAAACATTAAAAATGAGAATAAACTTGAAAAACTTAAAATGTAAGGTTATGTTGGGTACATGATGCAGATGCTGCTGTAGGTGGCACCATCTATTAAAAAGCACTATATTAAAAGTCTCGACTGGGAAAAAGCAGTTTTTAGCCAAACGGCTGGCGTTATTAAACTGAAAGAAAGATATTCTTGTAAGTAAATGAATACTAAACTCCTATTGAAGAAAGTTTTTAGCTAAAATTTGGTTATTACGAAGTGTGAAGAGAAATCTTCGTAATAAACAAATTTTAGCTAAAAACTTTCTTCAATAGAAGTGTAGTATTCATTTACTTAAAAGAATATCTTTTTTTCAGTTTAATAACGCCAGCCGTTTGGCTAAAAACTGATTTTTCCCAGTCAAGACCGTTATTACAGTGTTTTTTAATAGATGGTGAAATTTTAAGTTTTTCAAGAAGCCGTACTGGCTCCAAGCAAATATTTAAAAATGCACGTAAATAATTTTTCAATATTGTTGATTAATAAAAATAGACTGCTAATTACAGGTTAGATTTCCAACCTACAAAAAATGTCCTATCTTATTAGGACAAAGTATTTAGAACTTCATAAACATTATACTGAACTAGATTTTAGTTGAAAATACGGGAACCAGGCAGAAATTTAAATAACAGCTGTGTAATACTCTTAAACCTTAAGAAACACATATTTTTGAGATTAGCTGTGACGTCACGTGCAGATGCCCTGTAATAGCCACACTGCCTACCCTTCACCCCACTTCAGCTATACCTTTACCGATGAAACTTTGTGATTGGTGTTGTCTCCTATCATTTATAAAATGACATCGGTGCATTTTACATCATAAGAATATATTGAAGTAGACAATATTAAAGATACGTAACAGATTGAAAGAAAATTACTAAGTTCAATGGTGTGGTTATATCATATTGGATTAGCCCCTTCTGTGACCAGTTACTTGGCAGAACAGTGTTCATCACCATCTGCCCTTAGTACAACCATCTGCGAGCACTGAAAGATAAAATGGGAGCCAACAATATGACAATCCCGTTACCCCATTACAGTATAGATTTTGCTTGAGAATGTCATGGTTTACCGTGCCAAACGCACGTGACTAGTCAAAATATAAGCTCACAACTCTTTTCTATTATCATGATTACTAATTATTATGAAATTAACAGAAGTTAAAATAGCATCTTGTGTAAACTGGTCACTGCGGAAACCAAATTGAGCCTCGATTAAAATATTATTTTTTGTTAAAAAAAAATGAATAATTTTGAGTGAAAAGTTTTTTCATTTTTTGAAAAGACCAAAGTAAAGAGCTCTTCTATCAAATCTTTTTATTTTTTTTTTTGTGAATGGGTTTAACAAGTAGGAATTTCAAATTCTCTGGGAAGATTCCCTCTTCTAAAAGCTTATTAATTAGATATGTCAGCACCGGAGTAAGAAGTTCGGCAAGCACAGAGCAAGGAACTCCATCCAGCCCTGCAGTTCTTTACTGAAACTGCTTTTATTAATCCTAGAGTCTCATTGTAGGTAATGAGTGATATGAACATAGAATAACAATTCTGTTTCTAGTTTAAATCGCATTTCAAGTTGAATTCAAGATAAATATTTAATTTAGTTTGTTATCCAAGAGTACTATTTAACTTTAAGGTCGCCGATAGCTCAGTAGTTAGCGCTTCTAGCTTGCATTCTGAACGTATTTAGTGAATGGGCTCATTTAGCATTTTTTTTTATGTCTTGTTTCGTAAGTATACCTTGTAGTTAGTAAATGTGCAAAATATTAAATTTTTTTTCAACTCCTCCCTCAAAATAAATAATGAAATAGAGCGCGCGAAAATGCAGTGTGACGTCAAGCCACCCGCACTCCAGCCAGCGCTCGACCGTTTGTGGGTCGACCGTTAGCCTGCACCCACTTAGTTTCATACGGCAAGCACAACAGACCGAATAACTCATACAGCATTGCCAGTGGATAAAAAATTAACGTACTGTTATGAAAATAAAAAAAGTAATGATTTTATGAAAAAAGTAGTAGTTAAATCTTTTATATGATATCTAGGAATTTTAATGAATATAAAAAAATACTTCACCTCTTCGCTTGTGTATAAAAAATATGTTCGGAACATTCACTTGAACTGTTACTACAAACTGATACTATCAAAAAGAGCAGTGCATATTCTATGCGAAATACTTTCAGTGTCCTGTAATCACATGTTAAATTTTTATTAGTGAATACAATAAGTATTGAATTTTTAAATGTCCCTCAGTGCACTATAACTTCTCAAGGACCACAAACATTTTTACAATTCCTATAGACTGTAAATACTTAACTTCCTTGCGGATAACCCAGATTGGTCCATATTGCCATGCACCCATTAGACATTTTTTAAATGCAAAGATAAAACCTTATTCAAGCGAGATACAGAGAAATAGAATTTTCGAAAGTGATGGAAAATCCGGAACTAACTTGCAAACAAAAACATGGTGTTCTTTTGATCCTGCCATATTTCATTTCTCAGATCATGATAAATTATTTTAAAATTTGTCGTCAAAGTTGCAAAATAAGTAAATAGGACGTCATAGAAAAAAATTTAGCGGTACAATGAAAGTAGCACTGACGTACTGATTGTGCTCTAAAAGTATTTATTTCAGTACAAATGTACTGACACTGGCAACACTGCTCCTAAAGCCAGTCGAGCGCGTGCCGTGACATCATGCGCACGCTATCGGGCGTTTCAAATATGTTACGAATTGAAAATCAAATATTAACAGTTAATATTAACGCTAGTGGCCTAATTTTGTCACTATATACTTAAAAGGTTAAATACTTACAGAAAATGCAAAAATAAATTGTAAATTAAATATCACTAAACGAGCCCATTGGGTTCGAGCCCCACATGATGAAAAAAAATTTTCATGGTAAATTTCCCCCAAGGAGTGGTTTGGATTCTTCTATAAACTGTAGGGCCCCGCCTCTTTTTCTCAGACAAATTTAGATCAAGACTTAAGACGGTCATATGATGACATGGAAGGGAGTTTGAAACACAATAAACAACAGAAACAGATGAATTTTCTGGTTGCGCCACTGTTTGTTGCTTAAGAAGTTCAAATATCTCGAAAACAAATGATTTGGTATTATAGTACAGTAAACGAAGGAAATGGCAGGGAAAATTTTGGATAGGTTGGGATATTTGGACCCTTTATGTAAAAACATGCGCTGATCACGAAAAAAATACTAAAAAAATTCCAAACATGTCGCAACATGTTCTTGTATATTTTTTTTAGCAAAAAATGCAAATATATCATAAAATAAGCATTTTTTTTGAAAAAAATACAAGAATAAAAAGTGTTTAAAATTGCATTTTCCATATGACCATGGTATTAGATTTGCAATTTTCCCTTTAATTTTCCAGAAAAACGGAAGAACTAACATAAAACTAAAGATAAAATTGCAAATCTAATAGCATAGCTATATGGGAAATGCAATTCTACACTTTCTGTTCTCATAAATTTTTTGAAAAAACGCATAGATAGCGAGATAATTGAGGAAAACTATATAATTATTTATGTCAGTTTTTCCGTTTTTCCGGAAAACTAAAGGGAAAATTGCAAATCTAATGCAATGGTCATAAGGAAAATGCGACTTTAAACACATTTTATTCTTGTATTTTTTTCATTTATGATATATTTGTATTTTTTGCTGAAGAAATATACATGTTTGACATGTTTGGATTTTTTGTAGTATTCTTTTCGTGATCAGCGCTTGTTTTTACATAAACATCCCAAACTGTCCAAAATTTTCTCATTTGGCCGCCATTTTCAACTTCGTTTACTGTACTATTATAAAAGTTGCTTCATCAGGACGACGTTCAAAAATGGCTTATGCCAAAACCAATATTACCCTAATAGCACATGGATATCCTATGGATGTCCAATGGACGTCCCTACATCCATTTCGGGACGTCCTATGGACATCCATTTTACGTACAGTTGGACGTCCTATGGACGTCCCAGGAACGCCCGAATGTCACAACTTTGGATAATTTATGGAAGTCCAGTGTTGGACCTTAAACGGTGGTCCATGATGGACATTATTTGGACCAATTTAACTAACATACATTTTCTGTACAAACGCCCTCCAGTGTTGAATCTTAAATGGTGGTCCATGATGGACATTATTTGGACCAATAAAAATTGTCCTTATTTGGACCAATAATGGGTGTCTCTATAATCTCAAGCCATTTTGGAAAAAATATATTAGTGAACAAATACGAAATCTATAAAGCATTTTAATATAAATCAATTTGCAATGTAAGCTAACATAATACTATCAATTCGATTTTTAAGATCTACAAGACAACTTTGATTTTCTTATTTCTTCCTTCTTTTGGCATTCTACCACATTCTCTTCTAACAGATCTACAAAATATACTGGTTATTTCCATTATTTTGTAGATCTGTTAGAAGATAATGTGGTAGAATACCCAAAAGAAGAAAGAAAAATTGAAAGTATGCTACAATTAACATTTCTCAACAATATTTTCAAATGTATTTAACATCTTTAGATTTTTTCGCTCGAGGATATATAATATATAAAATTTATAAAATGAAATGATCTTAAAAAGCGAATTCGATTTGCAGTTAGCAGCAGGCATTTTGGAAAACAATTTTTTTAGACTATTGCGATAGCTGCACTTGAAATAGAGTTGGGTCGCATTGATTTGTTTTGTTTTAAAATACTTTGTAGATTCATATCAATTAATATAACTTACAAGTTAATTATTTTCGCTAAAAAATGGATTGAGAATAAGATAATATACTAAATGGTTTAGTGTGGAATTTCTCCTCTGTCTAGTCTTACTCCCCTTTTCAGCATTATCTCATCACCTCTGCCCGATATCCGATATCTAAAGAAACACAGAAACTACGATTACATTATTTCTGGCTAGAGGCATATAACTTAATAAAAGATTAATAACTTTTCGGCAAAAGATGAATATACGTATTTAAAAGAATATTTATATTTGCCAGCATCTTCCAAATGAAAAAATATAAAGTCTATAATGGATATTATATGGTCCACGTCCACGTAGGAACAAATAAAACGTAAACAGATGATATATATCGTTTTACGTACATAAAATGGACAATTAGGCGACATCCATTTATCTTCTGTGCATATTTGTACAATAAATGGACATTAACGGGACATTCACTGGCTGTTCAAATAGGAACATAAAATGTGCTTTCTTCTATGTACATTAAATGGACGTCCACACAACGCCCATAAAAAAATGTCCTTTATGTACATAAAAGAGACAATTATGGGACGTTAGTTTATTCACCATGAACGTTTGTACAATAAATAAGCTTTAGCGGACATCCATTAGTTGTCCAAGCAGGAACATAAAGTATTTGTACATTCATGTACAGTCAATGGACGTCCCTAGGATGTCCATTCAATACCCCATAGAGGACGTCCTTGTACGTACATAAAATGAGTATCCATAGGATGTCTATCCAATGTCCATAGACATTTGTACAGTAACTGGATCTTAATCGGACATCCAATGGATGTCCTGTGCTACTAGGGTAGCTTTTGTCGTTCCTGATGTGATCATGTGATGGTGCTAACCTCATATGATTGGCATAGAAATTACGAAGGGGGGCAAATAAGGTTTTGACAAGCTTGGCATAAGCCTCTGCTGAACGCAGTCCAGATGCACCTTCTTTAAAAGTTCCCAGGATCGAATAATTACTTTGCGTTATGGCGCTATCTATACCTCAATTTGTAAAATAACCATTTTTTACTCAGAATTGAAGTCATTTATATATTCTAGTGGATACTTTTTACAGAATTGAAATATCTCTTTTAGTTATTGAGAAGCCCCGTATAGCGACTGAATCTTGTAAAATATTAAAAAAGGTCATTTGTTTCCGAATTAAAGGTAAAATAAACAATTTTGTAAAAATATTGTTGTTTTAGTGAAGTTGAATTTTTTTTTTTCGGCGACAACATTCCACCTGAAATTTTATTGTTGATTCTTATGTATTACGAAAAAAATATTTGCACCCAAACATGCACCCATTTGTGCGTCAAAAGTTATACCTATGCACTTTTTGAACGCGCTTTCGCGGATTTTCAACTTATCTGCTTAATATATCTTGTACTACTAATCGGATGGGAATTTTAAAAATACTGGCTTATTTGAAATAAAATTCTTAAAAAATATAGACCTGTTCTATATGTATTGGTCAATCCGCCATCTTGAATAAAATAGAAAACACCAAAAATGGCCGTAAAAATCAAAATTAATAGCTATTTATGTAACCAGTTACGAAAGACGTTATTTTGTGTAATGAGTGGAATTTGCGGGACGAGTGAAGCAAGATCTCGCAAAATAACACGAGTTACACAGGATTGTCTTTCGAAACGTGTTACATACATGATTTTTTCTAATTTTAAAAGTCTAAAAACCCTTTAAACATAAATGAAATAGGTGTATTTAAAGATCTTAAAAATTAAGTAATCTTTTTCATAGTTACCTTTGCTGCTATCACACATTTTAATTTTAATGTCAAATTTGACAGACGTTATTTAGCCAAGTAACAATATTATTTGAAATCCTAATTTGATAACGTAAGGTAAATTATATTAATGAAAACGTTTTGTTAGCATAGGAATCTTGAAGGAAAGAGGAATTTAGAAGCTTCCACTTTATGGACTCAGTATTCCATTTTGTGTTGAATAAACATTGTTTCTTTTTCTTTTTGAGAGTTGTTTATCTTTCCTAATTGATGACATAACGAACTTTTCGTCACCAGTTACGTAAAATTTTACTTTTCATAACTGGTTACATAAAGTAGGACGTTTTGACACTTAAGTCAGTTTTGAAAAGTGTCACTTTATGTGTCAAAATTAGAAAAATATTTTTATCTACTCCTATTAGGTTGTATACTAATTAATGAACTGCTTTTGATCAATTAATAGTATCCATACACAAACAAACACCGTGAGTTATAATGCGTGAGTTATTATAACTCACTAGGTACAGAGCCAATCACCCAGGCAGCAAGGTGCCGTCATTATGACGTCGTTTTGTCGGCATTAATTACGTCAATTTCACCTTCAGCATGACGTAAAAATGACGTGAAAAAGACGGCACAATGTCACAGCCCAATGACGTCATACATATGACGCCAATATGACTTATTGGTTAATCAGTGAATTTTGCGATAAGGGATGCAAACCTCTCATTATAATATTTTTCCACAATTATTAATAAAGTTTTTGACGAAAAAAAAAAAACCGGAATGTGCAGGGATCGAACCGCGGACCTTTTAACTCGCAACCTAACAAGCAAGCAAGCAAAATTTATTAACATTTATAGATACATATGCGCCTCCCCGAAACCTGGCCCGGAGCCAGCCAGACAACCGCAGCGCGTAGCGCCGTGGTGATTGTAGGGCTGGGCGGATCAGGTTCCTACCCACCTAGCGTGGGTTTAAAATTAATAATACCTTTGAAAATAATGCTGCCCACAAAGGCCTAAAACTAATACATATAAAACTTAGAACTAGTAACTGGTTATAACACTAAATAAATTTTGGCTGCTGACTCGGGTGAAAAGCTAAACGAAAAAACCCGTACGAGAACTGCCGACCTGGTGGTCTCCCTGACGCCAGGAAAATGTGGTGGAAAAAGGATAGGGTTTAAAAATGTTTGAATTTTTAGAAATTTATCGGCCAAAATGCAACCTAACACTTAACTTTAACTCACTGAACCATTGAACATCTTTATTTAAATATGTTTAAAAGCTGTATAACTAGTTAGAAATAGTAAAACAAAATTATTATTACTATGTGGCAAAAATTGAACTAGTCACTAAATACTTCTATTTATTTTTATTTTATAATGATTTATTTCACGTCATTTTAATGACGTCAAAATAATGATCTAAAAGAAACGTATATTTGACGTCTTCATGATGACGTCAAAAGTACGTATTAAATATCACGTCTCTGGTACGTCATTTATTAATGACGTCAAAGTAATGACCTAAAAGAAACGTGTATTTGACGTCTTCATGATGACGTCAGAAGTACGTTATAAATATCACGTCTCTGGTACGTCATTTATTGGGACAATGACGTCGGCGACGAAAAATCACCTTTAAAAGACGTCATAATGACGTCACCCTGCTACCTGGGCACCTTTACCTTCATGCCTAGCCTGTCCAATCGACGTAACGCGCAACACACGAAGGTGGAGCCAGGGAGGTAGTGACAGATTGTTCACGTTAATATCTATAAAGATTTCCTGAAATGTCACAAAATGCTACTTTTGATTCGTTCGTGCCGAGCCGATTTTTCGAATTTCGCCGTGCAATTTACGATCAGGTTTATCTGGAAGACTTCCTCTTTACGTTGCGACATCGTACGGCCGTCCCAATGATGTTTTTCGAAAAATATGAATGTGTCAAGATTGCATGTTTTTGCAATTTTTTCGACTCCGAGATGTAAGCTATTTTTTGTTATTTTTCGCAGATATCTCCGAAACGGTGGGAGTTAGCTGGAAAAAACAAGGTCAGACGAGTATTCTCCATTACGAATCTTTTGCTACTATCAGAATTTTGATTTTTTTTTCGTTTCGGAGATAATTACTGAAATGTTGGCCATGTACGGCAAAAAATCGCAAATTTTGAGCTTCTACAGGCAACTTTTTAATCTTGGCTCCTACGCCAAAAGAGTACTCTAGTTACCTTAAATAGAATTAAATTTGCTAAAACTTTTTTTTATTTTTTGAATTCCGACAAAAATGAAGGAATTAGAGGGGGCGGGATTTGGGGCTTTTTTTTTTCGGTAAAATTTCTCTATTTTGTCACCGTAGTTAATCGGTAATTAACTGAAATGGTACTACTTTGACGCTCCGTTAGTCTTGGCCCTTCGAAACAAAGGTTTCTGAGAAAAATTATTTTTTTAAGATTTACATGCACTCTATGGGAAAACGTTTAATTTCTTACATTTCCTCGAATATCTCGATAATTATCGTTTTTTTCGAAAAATTTGTAGACAGCTTATGTAAAGAGAATTGACTGAGCTTTCCGACGCTTTTTTAAATTTTTTCTCTAACATAAAAAACAAGACTTGACCGAATATGCGCTCCGGGCTATTGCAGTTCGCGGAGAAGTTTTGCATTTTCCGCCGCGTAATATTAATCTACAAAGCTGATTTTTTTGTCTACAAGCAGTTTATGCACTATTTCGATTAAAAATCACATTCTACCTCCGCTTAATGGTGGCTAAATCTTTGAAGACAACAAATATAAAAGGGTGAACAAAAATTAAATTTTACAGTTAATTTTATTAATAAACAGACTGAGTAATTTAAATAAAATTTTCTCAATTTAATATTTATTGTTATAATTGTAGATAAAGTATAGTATTCAACTTGCGGTAATGGTAATAACTCACTTGATGAATTACAGCACTCGCCTACGGCTCGTGCTGTAAACTTTCATCTGCGTGATTAATACCTACATTACTGCTCGTTGAATAATATACTATTTCTATAAAAAGGAGTAATTTCATCAAAGTTGGTAAAAATACAACTCATTTATAATGCACCAATCGCGGCCGCCGTATGTCAAATAGAACGGTCAAAGATAACGGACGAAATAAAAGTTTTAATTCTTCGTCAATTATCAAGGTCGCTTTTTTATTTTCAAAAATAGTGCATTTTTACAATTTTCAAAAACTCATTTTCTTTGACCCTCCTTTTTTTTACCCAAACAAAATGAAATGTAATATAGAATGTCTGGTATAACTTAAAAATTATACAAATGTATAGTCTGCCTTATTCCTAGAATTATACATTCTCTGTTTCAAGTTAGTTGAAAAGTTGTCTAATTTGCATCAATATTATGAAAGCTTATAAAATATTGAAAATGGATGATACCATATTGTTTAACTGAAGATGAATTGATTTGCATTATTTTTCAGTAAATATTAATAATATAATGATAATCAAATCATTTACATGTCTTTCATATTTTATTGCTTTATTGTAAAGAATAAAAAAAATAGTAAATTTTAAATATTATAAAAGTTAAAGTAAAGTTAAGAAATTAAAGTTGACTTAAAATCAAAGTAAATATATATCCCTGCTTGTTCGAGGTTGAGAGGCAAGCAAACTCCCGGCCGTGACATTGGGGTTTATTTTGAAGAAGGAATTAATCCCAGTATATTCGGATATTGGGTGTATGTGTTCCTTGTCTCTGAATGTTTAGAGCAGCGGTTTTCAACCTGTGGGTCGCCACCCCCTGGGGGGTCGCTAAGCAATTCCAAGGGGGTCCCGAGCTATTGAGAAAAAAAACAATAAAGTTAAATCATTTATTCTAAAATCTAAAAATCTAAATATTACACACGTACAATTTTAATGAAACCAATTTTTAATGAGAAATCATACCAAAAACTATAACAAGAAATTTTAAAATTTGATTGATTTTAGATTTTATTAATAGAGATCGAGGTTGGGGGTCGCGAGAGGGTAAACTTGTTTTTTCTATTCGTAAGGGGGTCGTGGTTCGAAAAAGGTTGAAAACCGCTGGTTTAGAGGCTCCAGAGCTTTCAAGAATAAAGGGCGTATTACCTTAGATGTTTGTTATTATATTATTATGACGATTCCATATGCTAGTTGAGTCATTATAACGAAAAGGTCAATATCTTCACCAACTATTATAACCTGTTGTCTTCGGTTTTCAAATCAATAGCAGCTTTAATGATTGTAGTATCGGCGTCTTCTCTGCATATTTTAACGTTGAAGTAATTATCTCTTTGCGCAATAATTTTATAAAGCCTTCCTTATTTTTACTTATTTTTACTATTAGCTAGAATTTTTTTTGACTAACCAAGCATTTCATAATGTTACTTGTGATTGAAATATTTACACAAACATTTTTTATAAACGACGAATGCGGTCGTTATTCTTAGTGCTATTCTGTTAAATTTTTTTTGGACAAAAACCTGTTTTCCCATGAAAATTACTCGAGAATTAAGGGCATGGAAAAATCGCGACACGAAGTGGAGCGATTTTTCCTATGTCCCTTAATTCGAGCATAATTTTCATGGAAAACAGGTTTGAGTCACTCAAAAAAATTTACCCAAGTAGAAAATCAACCTCGTGTGTATTACAGAAGATTAATATATGATTAAAAAATATCATCTAAAATAATTATTAAAACAACAAAACTGTTTATTTAATGTTTTAAAAATCACGATTTATATTAAAAAATAAAAACATTAGAAAATGTTCTTTATCATGTTATAACCCCAGTCAGTCAAAATATTTGCAAGTTCATCATAGTAGTCGTATCTTTTTCGGGTATTAATACACAAGAGGTCGATTTTTTACCGGGTAAATTTTTTTTGGGCAAAAACCTGTTTTCCCATGAAAATTATTCGAGAATTAAGGGCATGGAAAAATCGCGACACGAAGTGAAGCGATTTTTCCTATGTCCCTTAATTCGAGCATAATTTTCATGGAAAACAGGTTTGAGTCACTCAAAAAAATTTACCCAAGTAGAAAATCAACCTCGTGTGTATTACAGAAGATTAATATATGATTAAAAAATATCATCTAAAATAATTATTAAAACAACAAAACTGTTTATTTAATGTTTTAAAAATCACGATTTATATTAAAAAATAAAAACATTAGAAAATGTTCTTTATCATGTTATAACCCCAGTCAGTCAAAATATTTGCAAGTTCATCATAGTAGTCGTATCTTTTTCGGGTATTAATACACAAGAGGTCGATTTTTTACCGGGTAAATTTTTTTTGGGCAAAAACCTGTTTTCCCATGAAAATTATTCGAGAATTAAGGGCATGGAAAAATCGCGACACGAAGTGAAGCGATTTTTCCTATGTCCCTTAATTCGAGCATAATTTTCATGGAAAACAGGTTTGAGTCACTCAAAAAAAATTTACCCAAGTAGAAAATCAACCTCGTGTGTATTACAGAAGATTAATATATGATTAAAAAATATCATCTAAAATAATTATTAAAACAACAAAACTGTTTATTTAATGTTTTAAAAATCACGATTTATATTAAAAAATAAAAACATTAGAAAATGTTCTTTATCATGTTATGATAAAAGAGCATTATTCCCTCGATTAATATATTCTTACTTACAGACAAAATATTTGCAAGTTCATCATAGTATAGTCGTATCTTTTTCGAGGGAACAATACTTTTTGCAAAAAGCTTTAACTTGTTTCCATATAGAATTTTTAGTGTTTCTCGTTTTAACTGGGACACTTTCATTCATAGCTTCGTTAATATTTTCTTGTGAAACATCACCAAATCGCTTTTTCTCATTCATTTTGTGTACAGAAATAAAGATGAAAACGTGAAATGTCGGATTTTAATAATTTCAATGACTTTTAGTTTGACACAAGGCTACTACGAAAAAACTAACATACATTTTTCTCGATTTTTTCCACTTATCGATAGCCGTTTTTCTCACTTTAAACAAATCCTATTGGTCGATTTTTTTGAAAATGTACGTTTTGATTGGTTAATAAAGTAAGAATATATTAATCGAGGGAATAATGCTCTTTGCAAAAAGATCTAAATTGTTTCCATATAGAATTTTTAGTATTTCTCGTTTTAACTGGGACACTTTCATTCATAGCTTAGTTAATATTTTCTTGTGAAACATCACCAAATCGCTTTTTATCATTCATTTTGTGTACAGAAATCAAAACGTGAAATATCAGATTTTAATAATTTCAATGACTTTTTTAGTTTGACACATGGCTACTACGAAAAAAGTAATATACATTTTTCTCGATTTTTTCCACTTATCGATAGCCGTTTTTCTCACTTTAAACAAATCCTATTGGTCGATGTTTTTTGAAAATGTACGTTTTGATTGGTTAATAAAGTAAGAATATATTAATCAGATTAATGAAGTTTCATTTTGTATTAAATTTTTGAAGTTATACGAGACTTTCTGTAGTAAGTAAATTGGGTGAAAAAAAGGAGGGACAAAGAATATTCATGGTTGAAAATTGTAAAAATGCACACTTTTTTTAAATAAAAAAAATAACCCTAAAAGTACATAAAATAACGTATAATCGAAAAAGAAAAAAGTGATAACTGACGAAGAATTAAAAATTTTATTTCGTCCGCCATCTTTGACCGTGCTATTTGACCTACGGCGTCCGCGATTGGTGCATTATATTTGACCATAAATGAATTTTATTTTTGCGAACATTGGTAAAATTACTCCTTTTTATAGAAAAGACATTCAATTTTGATTTTTACGGCTATTTTTGGTGTTTTCTATTTTTTTCCAAGATGACGGATTGACCAACACACAGGTCTATATTTTTAAGAATTTTATTTCAAATAAAATTCCCATCCGATTACTAGTACAAGATATATTAAGCAGATAAGTAGGAAATACGTGAAAGCGCGTCGAAAAGTGTATATAACTTTTGTCGCAGCAGGAATCTTTGTTCGCAAATATTTTTTTCGCAATCAGGAGGTCATAATACATAAGAATCAATAATAAAATTTCTAGTGGAATGTTGTCGCCGAAAATAATCAATTCAACTGCACTAGTAGGGTATAATGTCGCTATTTTGTTAATTTTTCGGTAATATTTCATGTTTTTGTGAAGAATCAACGAAATAGTACAGCCGAATTGATTTAATTTAATTTTGTACTAGTAATCGAATGGGAATTTTAAAAATATTGGCTTATTTGAAATAAAGTTCTTAAAAAATCTAGACCTGTCCGATATGTAGAGGTCAATCCGCCATCTTGGAAAAAAAGAGAAAATCAAAATTGAATATCTTTTCGATAAGAAGGAGTAATTTCACCAAAGCTGACAATAATAAAACTCATCTATGGTCAAATATAAAGTACCAAACACGGACGCTGTGTCAAATAGAACGGTCAAGGATGGCGGACGAAATAAAATATTTTAATTCTTCGTCAAGTAACAAGGAGGCATTGTATGTCACTTTTTTTTTTCGATTGTAAGTTCTTTTAGATACTTTAAGGGGATAAAGTTAATTTTTGCATATCTTCAGAAAAGTGCATTTTTTACAATTTTTAAAAACGCATTTTTTTTGTTTGATCCTGAATACTGATCTTATATTGATATTTTATTATTATTACCATGCGTAGGCGTAATACATTTTATTTTCAAATTAATGAAGTTTCATTTTGTATTAAATTTTTGAAGTTATACGAGACTTCCTGTAGCATATTTTATTTTGTTTTGATGATAATTGGGTGAAAAAAAGGAGGGTCAAAGAAAATTCATTTTTGAAAATTGTAAAAAAACACTTTTTTGAAAATAAAAGAAAAAGATACTTGACGATTTTCAAATTAATGAAGTTTCATTTTGTATTAAATTTTTGAAGTTATACGAGACTTCCTATGGCATATTTTATTTTTTGATGACAATTGGGTGAAAAAAAGGAGGGTCAAAGAAAATTCATTTTTGAAAATTGTAAAAAAACACTTCTTTTGAAAATAAAAGAAAAAGATACTTGACAAAGAATTAAAAATTTTTATTTCATTCGCCATCTATTTGAAATTACTCCTTCTTATCGGAATGATATTCAATTTTGATTTCTTCGGCCATTTTTTATGTTTTCTATTTTTTTCCAAGATGGCGGATTGACCTATCGGACCGGTGTATATTTTACTTCCACATCCAGTGGAAGTACAGTAACGAAAAAAAAAAAAATTTTCTTGTTCAAATAGGCTTAGAATGTCGAGATTTTAGAGTTTGGGAAAAAAAATGTTTCTATCTGTCTGTCGGTCTGTAACTTTTTTCTTGTTCGTACGATTACTCTAGAACCGAGATATTGACTTGAAATTTGGTACACAAATGTATTTTAACGAGATATCGAACTAGATTATATTCTGATCTTATTCCGTTGAAGGGATGGGAGGTAAATTGGGATAAATAGGTAAATCAAGCAAGTAAAAGTCCATAAAATTGATATTCAGTATATATAAGAGAAGCTAAGGTTTCAAAAAAATTTTTGGCATTAGCCCATTACCATCCCACCCCACTCCCACTACCATAAACAATTATTTCGACATACAAAATTTCTTTCGATGCGAGGGATGACTTGGATAGAAAATCTGGATGTGGAAGTAGTGATTCCTTGGGCAGCGGTTTTTAAAGAATTTTATTTCAAATAAGCTAGTATTTTTAAAATTCCCATTCGATTACTAGTACAAGAAACCCCTGCCCAAGGAATCACTACTTAGAGAATATTATTTAGGTATTATGCAAATCACAACTCACACTTTTTTATTTATTATGAAAATACATACTTTCTGTATATTATTGCCCTAATCTGGCTAATATACTTGTTAGGTAAATACTTTAAAACACTCATTATTGGAGAACCAATCAAAACAACTACTCTTCTAGCTAATACTGACGAAGTATTGAATTACATGGTAGGATTCTTAGCATTTTAAAGAAAAAAAAAAATTGAAAATACTTAAATCATTAATTTACATTTAATCATTCACACCTTTTTTATTAATATGAAATTATCTACTTTCTGTATATTGGTACCTTAATCGGGTCACGCTAATATACTATTTAGAAAAACACTTTAAAATACTCATTATTGGAAAACCAGTATTAGCTAGAAGAGTAGTTGTTTTGTTTGGTTCTCCAATAATGAGTGTTTTAAAGTATTTACCTAACTAGTATATTAGCGTGCCCAGATTAGGGCAACAATATACAGAAAGTAGGTATTTTCATAATAAATAAAAAAGTGTGAGTTGTGATTTGCATAATCTTCTCTAATCATGATAAAAGCTAATAAATAAAAATAATGAATAGTAAAGTAATGAATGGTAAAGAATCACTACTTCCACATCCAAGTATCTTACTACAAAATACTATATTTGCACTCCACTATGTGAAAATAATTGTTTATGGAACTTTAATAGTATAATATTTGAAATCATGTACCCCAAAAACCCATAAAATTATATGCCACATCGGTAATGGGAGTAGGGTGGTGGTGGGGGTGAATGAAGTGAAAAAAATTCTTGATGACTGGCTCTTGTACACACACTAAATCACACTATTTTTTCACCACCTTTAATAATGGGGTGGGGGTGATAATAGAGGTGGCTAATGCCAATTTTTTTTTTGAGACCTTAGCTCCTCTTATATTTACTAAATACCAATTTCATGGACTCTTACTTACTTGATTTACCTATTTACCTCAATTTACCCTTTAACTCTGCAACGGAATAAGATCAAAATATAATCCAGTTCCAGGTCTCGTTAAAATATATACGTGTGCCATATTTTAAGTGAATATCTTAAACGGTTCCACAGTAATCGTGAGCACCAAAAAGATACAAGACTAACAGGCAGACCGACGCGACAGACAAATTTATTTTGCTCAGACTTAAAATATTGACGTTTCATGATGTTTTAAGCCTATTTAAACAATGAAAATTTCCAAAAATTTTTTTTGCGTTTATATACTTCAACTGAATGTGGAAGTAATACGCAGATGGAAGTAAAGCCTCTACTTCAAGCATTTTCTTCACGGAAACCTACTACGCATCCATACTACTCAAGGTAACCCACTGTGCATCCAATTTACTCGAGGAAAGCCACTGCGTATTCATACTTCTTGAAGTAAACCATTGCGCATCCATTTTACTTTAGGAAACCCACTGCGCATCCATTGTACTCGAGGAAAGCCACTGCGCATCCATACTACTTAAAATGCCCACTGCGCATCCATACTACTTGAGGCAACCTACTGAGATCTATAATACTCGAAAAAGTCACTGCGCATCCAAAATACTCGAGGATAGCCACTGCGCATCCATAGTAGTCGAGGAAAGCCACTGCGCATCCATACTACTCGAGGTAACTTTAACATAATATTGGAAATCGTCTACCCCAAAAACCTATAAAACGATATGCCACATCGGTAGTGGGGGTGGATGAAGTAAAAAAAATATTTTGGTTCTTGTACATACACTAAATCACAAATTTTTCTTCATCCGCTTTAATAATAGGGTAGGGGTGGTAATGGGGGTGGTTAATACCAAAAACCTTAGCTTCTCTTGTATACACTAAATACCAATTGTATGGACTCTTACCTGCTTGATTTACCTGTTTACCCCCATTTACCCCGTTTTACCCCCCAACGGAATGAGATGAAAATATAATCTAGTTATAATCTAGTTCCAGATCCCGTTAAAGTACATATGTGTACCAAATTTCAAGTCAATATCTTAAACGGTTTCAGAGTAAACGTGCGCACAAAAAAGTTACAGACCGACAGACAGACAGAAAATTTTTTTTGATGATTTTCCCAAAATTTCAAGCCTGCAGCCGCCATATTGGAGGAGTGGTGGGGGGTTTTTTGATTTTCGTTTTTTAAAATTTTCTCGGATACTGTTGTACGAAAAAATCCGAAATAATTCACAGTTGTTACTTACATGTTGGACTATTTACCCAATTTTTTTCATAATTTTTAAATCCAAATTTCATATGCAAAAAAATTTTGCAAATTTTTGAACACAATTTTTTGGCACTTTAAGAAAGAGGGCCACTCTGAATTTTTCATCGTAAATTACTCATTTATCAAGGCCTTTTCTCAAATTTTTTCGTATTTTTAAAAGATGTGGAAGATAGTTAAAAAAACGAAAAACTGCATTACCGACCATTGTCCTATACGCGCCTCACTATCATTTGGACGCATGTCTTGTTAACAAATATATACAGTTTTTCCATCGCTTATAAGTGCGCTTTTAACAATCTGCCGCTGTTATAGATCATTTTAACAGTTTTTAGGTGTTATTTATAACGTTTTTATTACCTACGTTCAAGTATGCCCAGTAATGAAAAGAACGACGTGCGCTCGAGCGGGGCCTCCACGGGACCGTCGGAAAGACCAGGTTTGTTCAGAATATTTATGTGTAAAAACCGCTGCCCAAGTAGGCCGGGAGCCCGCGTATAAAATGGCTGACTATCCGACGAACTTTGAAAATATGAAAAATGGATTGTTCTTATATAAGTTAGCAATGAATGGACCGTCAGCTGGTTGGGTAGCGGCACAGATCAAACAAACCAGATGTTTCACTTATGACGTTTCATGGTTTAGATAATAAATCAACTCCTGGAAGGTACGAATTTGTGTAGTGATCTGCGCATATATCAAGCAGTCTTAACCAGCGAGTATAGTCACAGGAGGGAGCTGATGACACGTAACAATAATTAAAAGTCACCTAATAAATACTCAAAAAACCACTTAAATGTATAACAATAACAACTCTAAGCTTTAATACAATACACTACATTCCAAAATAATTAATATCACTGGTGTAGCTGATGACGGCTTCCATCTCTGAGATTTCAGTACTAAACACTCCCTCCTGTGACATTATACTCGCTAGTCTTAACTTCCATGTCAACCGCTAGGTTGCTCTGTTTATGTCTTCTGCGCAGAATCCTGGAAGGTATACGTCACACGACAAAAAATGAAACTGGTTACATAGGGAATACTATTAAGTGAAACATCTGGTTTGTTTGATCTGTGGTAGCGGTGGGGGTGGCTGTCAAAGGGTTGGAAACACGTAAAAAAAATTGAGAAAAAAACTATCCGGCGAACGCTGAAACTTATATGAGGGGAAGATTATGTTGTATAATGAAAGTAGAATATAGTCAGCTGGACGGGGGGGCGGTGGATTTACCGTCAGCTGATCGATCAAACAGGTCCAAAAATACGAAAAATTTAAATTATTCGGCGAACTTTAAAATTTGGGTATAAGATAATATTTACACTAAGATTCACGAAAAATATAGTCAGCTGCAAGTATGTGGGGGGAAAAGTCGTCAGCTGGTACAGAACAGTGCTGATCACCTGCGAGGCAGCACCCATCACCTTTCTTGCATCAGCTGACGACTTTTCCACCCACATATTTGCAGCTGACTGTGTTTATCGTTAATCTTAGTATGAATATTATCATATACCCGAATTTCAAAGTTCGCCATAAAGATTTAATTAGTAATATCGATATCGATAACTTAATGTTAGAAAACGTGCGTGCGGCATTCCCGAGTTTCTTTTTTTAATTTGATTAAATATTCAATTTATTATTAATATACATTATTTTATGAGAATACAAATTAATACATTCGTACATTTCAAAATTATACAGGATGATCTGCTTAGAAAATGTATTTAGTGAAAATAAAAACAAATTTATTCGGCTTCCGATAACAGATCTTCCTCATTCTCATTTTCATCTTAATGAATTTTTTATAAATAATTAGTTTTTTTAGATGCGAGTGACAAAGAGAAAAATGATCTTTTACCCACTGAGCACCAAGAGAGTGAGGAGTTGGATGAAAATGAGAATGAGGAAGATCTGTTATCGGAAGCCGAATAAATTTATTTTTATTTTCACTAAATAAATTTTCTGAGCAGATCATCCTGTATAACTTTGAAATGTACGAATGTATTAATTTGTATTCTCATAAAAAAATGTATAATAATGATAAAGTGAATATTTATTCAAATTTAAAAAAGAAACTCGAGAGGGCCGCACGCACGTTTTCTAACATTAAGTTATCAATATTGATATTACTAATTACATCTTCATGGCGAACTTTGAAATTCGGGTATATGATAATATTCATACTAAGATTAACGATAAACACAGTCAGCTGCAAGTATGTGGGTGGAAAAGTCGTCAGCTGATGCAAGAAAGGTGATGGGCGCTGCCTCGCAGGTGATCAACACTCAGCACTCACCAGCTGACGACTTTTCCACCCACATACTTGCAGCTGACTATGTGTTTCGTGAATCTCAGTGTAAATATTATCTTATACCCAAATTTTAAAGTTCGCCGAATAATTTAAATTTTTTGTGTTTTTGGACTTGTTTGATCGATCAGCTGACGGTAAATCCACCGCCCCCCGTCATGCTGACTATATTCTACTTTCATTATACAACATAATCTTCCCCTCATATAAGTTTCAGCGTTCGCCGGATAGTTTTTTTTCTCAATTTTTTTTACGTGTTTTCAACCCTTTGACAGCCACCCCCACCGCTACCCAACCAGCTGACGGTCCATTCATTGCTAACTTATATGAGAACAATCCATTTTTCATATTTTCAAAGTTCGCCGGATAGTCAGTCATTTTATACGCGGGCTCCCGGCCTAAAGGAATCACTACATCCACATCTAGATTTTCTAACCAAGTCTATCACAACGAAAACATTTTGTGTGTGGAAATAAATGCTTATGGAACTTCAATTCAAAATTTTGTTTGGGGGCAGATTTTACATGCTTATCCTGCTATGCCCTTTCAGCGGGTACTATAATTCATTTCATTATGATATACCTAGGGAAAAAAATATTTTACACTTCTTGCGAAATATTACGTTGTTTTCCAGTTAAAACACAAAGAGTGAAAAAGACTTGTTTTGCCATTTTTAATTGCTTTCCATTTTGATTTGGTTTCTGTAAATCTAAATTTACGTCGAAATACAAGAAAATGCAGAGAAATCTCAATTACTAAACATTTCCTATTCCTATTCCTATTCCTATTTCCTTCCAGTAGCAGAGTTACCAGCTTGTACTAGAACCTAAAATGGGCCTTTCCCACATTTTTTTTTATTGAATATTTGAGAAGTTCTCTTTAAAAAAACTCACCCGTATTTTTTCTTTTTTGGGAAATTTGCTTCTTTTCTACAGAAAAAATTATTATATTATATGAATTTAAAATTGGCGGCATTATTTCTCCACTAATGACGCATTCGGCGGACGGATCAATCAGTATACTCTAGCACCCTTAGTAGAGGCTACATATGAGCAGATTGTATTTTTCTACGTATAAGTAAATAAGAAAACATAACCTCTATCTTTTAATTATTATTTAATACTCATTTTATTTCAATTAGTGTTGCCAAGTGTCAGTTATGACATATGACATACCTAATAAACATCAATAGACCGAATGCATGTAGGCGGCGTCAGAGTCGCCTTTGGGTACTGCAACATAACCTCATTTTCTGTGCATCTTTGTTTACTACCTCCTTAAAAATGCCAAGCAATTGTTGTGTGCCTCAATGCACTTCCTATTATAGAAAAAATAAAAGTTTAAATTTTCACCAGTTTCCAGCTTGCAGCAGTTTTAGAAGAAAGTGGATAGTTGCTCTCAAATTACAAAAAAGCCCATCTAGTGTGTTCAAAACATTTCACAGACCGAATGCATGTAGGCGGCGTCAGAGTCGCGTTTGGGTACTGCAACATAACCTCATTTTCTGTGCATCTTTGTTTACTACTTCTTTAAAAATGCCAAGCTTTTCTTTTAGTTCACCTAAACTATCCATTTTCCGTAGGTTTCAAATAAACAAACTTATTTCAACACATCAAAACTACAAACCACAGAACACAATGAATAGCGTACCCAAAGCCGATCGGTAACCGCCTGGCGGCGAAATATTTTACTAAACCTATGCATTCCTCCTATTACGTGAGAAAGGCCCAAAAGTGAGACTACTGGATTGCCCTGTATATTCTTGTTTTGCCTTATCGATTTAGAATACTTTATGTAATTTAAGTATTTGTATTTTTACATTAAAATTTTAAAGTAAGAATTTTAAACACGATGAGAGCCTATGTGCAATAAATTTTTTAGTACAATCTCATATCCATCCCTTATGAAATTTGTATAATATATTATTATAAGATACTTTTCCCACGATTTGCCGTAGCGGCAAGAATAGAAATAATTTTCGTTTAGTGAACTATATCGCCATGTCCGCGGCAATCTGTGATCCTCTCGAGATGTCTGTGGCCGGCAAGCATCGCTAGAGAAGAGTCAAAGTCCTTTGGAATGCTGCACGGTGGGTATAACCCTATCTAAAAAAATCAAATAACACTCTCATCTTGCGATTTTGCTGCTGCTTTTAAGACCTTATAAAGACCAATCTTGAAAACTGTAAATTCCCCTAATAATACGTACCTACCCATTTAATGATATAAAAATGTCAACAAGACTAAATTTTCGAGTAAGATAAATTTACATCGCATGCATCTTTTTACTCTGTGCCTCAAAAAAATTCTAGTTCAATATAATTTATTCATGCAGAATAAGGTCTACAATAATCTCTTATGTTTGTTGGGTATTTTGCCACTGTCAAAATATTTAAAAATTTTGATGAAATAAACCTCTGCGCCAGAAGGATCAGACAGAGGCTGGTTTTAATACTTCTATTACAAAATGTCTCACACCTAAAAATATATAACCTGAAACAAAAATGTTAAATGATAATAGTTTTAAGGTAATAGTTTTAACTGATTTAAGAATTAAGGATTTTATAGATGGCAAGGAATATGATTTGATAGCAACAACAGAAACATGGCTGAATAAGGACATAAGTGATCAATTGGTAGCTCTTGAAGGATATACACTCGTGCGTAAAGATAGAGTAAATAAACTCGAATATTATATATAAGGAAATTCTTACAGATATAGGAAATAATGATATTGAATGTTTGTGGGTTAGTTTTAAAATTAAATCTGAGGAGTATGTCATTGGAGTGTTATATAGACCTCCTAATAATAATTTACAAACTTCTTTACAGCAGATGGGTAACATGTTATCAATTGTTACTCCACAATACGAAAATATTATATTACTAGGAGATCTAAATATTAATATGCTAAATACTAAAGCTAATCATGTACTAAAATTGAATGAATTTATTATCTACTTATGAATTGAAACAACATATTGCAGAGCCCACTAGAGTAACTGGTGATACACAAACTCTTATAGATCTGATCATTACAAATAACACATTGGAAATTATTAAGGCTGGTACCGTACCTTCACATGGAATTTCAGATCATGATTTAGTTTATTGTGAGTTTCTCAAAAATAAAAATAAAATTGTTAAGTATCACACATACAGAGACTTTTCAAATTTTGATGATAACCAATTTTTGAATGACCTTAATGAAGTAAACTGGTATAATTATGATCGTTCAGGATCCATAAATTTCAAGGTTGATTTTCTTAATTCGGCTATCACAGAATTATTCAATGAACACGCCCTGTCATCAATTACGCACGCATTACAAAAAAACCGGCTCCTTGGTTAACTGATACGGTAAGAATTTTGGAAAGCGACGTAACAGTGCACTCAGGAAATATAAACGAACAAAATTAGATGCAGATTGGGAATCTTACAAATGCCTGCGAAAATATACAAAAAGTGCAATAAAAAGAGAAAAATTTGCGTTTGCACATCAAAATTCTGGGAAAAATGACAGTAAAAGTAATTGGAGCGTCATAAAGCAATTAGGTTTTTCAAATAAAAATAAGTCCGAAGTTCCTATGCATCTTTCAACACATTTAACAAAATAATAGTGGCTGATATTAATAATTACTTTGTGAACTTATCAACAAATAATGTATCAGATTGTAAAAATAGCATTACATATAATAATAATAATTTAATGATTTTAGCTTACAATTAGCCTCAATAGAAGATGTAATAAGTTCACTTAATAGTATTAAATCTAATGCTTATGGATCAGACAATATAAATATAAAAATGATAAGACACTGCCTACCTAACTTGCTACTTCAATTAGTACATCTCATAAATTCATGTATTGAACAAAAATATTTTCCTGATAAATGGAAAGAAGCCTATGTTCGACCTTTACCTAAAAATACTAAGCTGGAAACTTTATCAGATCTTCGTCCGATAAGCATTTTACCAGTTTTGTCAAAAGTATTGGAAAAAATTATAAATAAACAAATAGTAACTTATCTAAATGCTAACAATATTTTACCTGAATATCAGTCGGGATTTAGTCAGAGTAAGTCCACTATCACTGCCTTGACTAAAATCAGTGACGATTTTAACTAAGTAAGTGCGGGGGCACATTTCCCTAACTTATCCGGCTATACCCCTTTAACAGCTTATCTTGATGATCGAATTCTATTGAATGCCATAAAAAAAAATAAGGAAAAAAGTTATCGGTAACAATCCCATTATATTTATTTTATTTTTACTTACTTCGTTTCTGAGGATCGGCAACCAGCTGGTACAGAAATCTGTAGAATAATTAGAAACACATTTAACAAAATAATAGCGGATTCCTTAAGTTTTCTTTTAGTTGAGTCGCTTTCTTTTTCCAAAATTTTCACGGAGTCCCACTGGATCCTATGATTGTTATCCCACGCGTGTTCACAAATTTTTGATTTTTGAAATTCTCCCTTTCTAGCAAGCCTTAGGTTGAAAGGTCTAGACGACTCGCCTACATAATGCTTACCGCACTCACCCGGAACACTATAAATACAATCCTTGGAATTTTGAACAATATTCACCGGCTTATAGTCTTTGATAAAACAGATCTTAATGTGGCTCTCGTTTGAAAAACCGTTCGTACAGAAAATCGATTTCCGATTTTTCATAATTTATTCGATAAACCCTGTATGTATGGAATTACTGCTACAGATCTAAATTCAGGTTGTAAATGTTGAGTGGTTACTCTACTTTCAATGTTTTCCAGTCAGCTGGTTATCAATAGAACTCTCGGGGTATTTATTGATTATTCTATAGAACGGTTTTTATACATTTTTTCTCGTAAGCATTATGTAGGTGAGTTATCTAGACCTTTGAACGTAAAGCTTGGTGAGATTATGCTAGAAAGGGAGAATTTCAGAAATCAAAAATTTGTGAACACGCGTGGGATAACAATCATAGAATCCAGTGTGACTCCGCGAAAATTTTGGAAAAAGAAAGCGAGGCAACTAGGGTTTGCAATTTACCGGAAATTTTAATAACCCGCAAAACGGCAAATAAAAATGTAAATAATCGGTTAACCGGTGTTAACCGGTAAATTTTAGAATGAATGATTAGGGTGGCAAAAATGGAAATTGTTTTTTTTCCACGTACAAAATTATCTAAATTTAACAAAAAACATTTTTATATACTATAATAATTAATATAATGAACAAACAAAAGGTTTTTTTATCAAAAGGAAAAAATATAAATGAATTAAATAAATAAATATTCTGTAAATAACAAAAATATCAACTTAAATAACAAAAATTATAAACATAAACTCAAATAGAGCATTTACTGAATACCTAATATAAAAATACAATAATTTTTAAAATAACAGCTCGTTAAAAGGGTTGGTTTTTCAAAGCTGCATCTGTTAGTCGTCTGCTATTTGTGCAGGATACCACCAGCTGAAGATGCCCTTCCTCAATCGATATTGGTAATAACATACCAGTGGCGGCTGGTGAAATGTCTATATTTTTTTCTCGTCTGTGACGCATGGGACCCATACGAAACATGGGAAATAACATCTAGAGAAGCACTTCTCAAAAATTTTGAAAAATCAGTTTGTGAAATTTTTTTTTACAATTCGACCTGGTCTAGGAACTCCTGTTTAATTTATTCTTTTTCGTCATATACATTTGACTTTTCATAAAAATACAACAATAGGTTTTGGAGTTTATGAAAATATTTTCGTTGTTAACTGAGATACAACGAATTGAAATGTTGTAATTTGTTAAATTGTAAATTACAAAATTTCAGTTCATTGTATTTCAGTTAATAATGAAAATATTATAGCAATAAATATTCAATTGAGAAAATTTTGTTTAAATTAGTCAGTTTGTTTATTAATAAAATTAATTGTAAAACTTAATTTTTGTACACACTTTTATATTTGTTCTGCGATTTTTCGGGTAATAAATTATATATTGTATCATTAGCTACTTGTCTTCATTCTGGTGTTGTACATATTAATGTATCTTCACTAACCGAATTCATTATTTTTGGCACAATTATTACTTAACCTGATTTGAAAACGACGAAACTATTCAAACATGATAAATCACCTTCCTCCCCTCAATAATAATGGACCGTTCTATTTCACCGTATCAGAAAAGAATTTCTCTCGGACAGAGCCACCTTCGTGTGTCGCGCGTTACGTCGATTGGACAGGCTAGGCATGAAGGTAAAGGTGATTGGCTCTGTACCTAGTGATTTATAATAACTCACTCATGATAACTCACGCTATTTGTTTATGGATACTATTGTTCAAAAGTAGTTCATTAATTAGTATATAACCTAATAAGAGTAGATAAACATATTTATGCACTTTTTTTGCAATTTGTCCAGAATAAGAAATTTCTGCGGGCTTAAACGTCTCAACAAATATCATGAGTACCGTAGTTTGGGGTTAATTTGCCACAGTTTTGACATATTTTTGACACCAGGTTTGTTGCTATTTGAAATAAAATATTGAGGTTTGGATATTTGGTCAATTCATGTTTTCTGAACACTATCCCGCAGTCAAATTACCATTAGTATGACTCTAAATAATTTTTGAAAATGTGATCTCATTTTTGGGACAACTGCTTAGAGTATCATTATTATATGCAAATATTGACTATCCGTTGGATTACTTTGCCCACATAGACCGCGCTGCGCAAACATGTACCTACCAAGTAGCAAAATATTTGGTAAATTTTCTTTTCTAAGTAAAGAAATGACAATTTAAACGCATTGATATTACTTTTATATATTTATTATAAAAGGGCAACTCGACCTATACAATTTCAAACAGTATAAGATTATAAAAATATAAAAAAACCGCTGCCCATGGAATCACACTACTCCCACATCCAGATTTTTTTATCTAAGTCTCTCACAACGAAAAAAAATACCCCAAAAATCCATAAAAGGATATGCCACATCGGTAGTGGGTGTGGAAGTGGAAAAAAATTTGAGGTCTTAGGTTCTTGCACACACGCTAAATCACAATTTTATTTTTTTCACCCCCTTTAATAGTGGGATGGGAGTGGTAATGGTGGTGGCTAATTAAAAAATTTTTTTGATACCTTAGCTTCTCGCATATACCGTGATTCAGTTTGGTATTCGCCCCCTGTATCTTTTTTATTTTAACAGAAAACTACAATAAACGATATATATATTTGTAAATCGTTTGTCAAGCTCTATCGAATGATATTTTTGATTACATATGCCAAAATAACGATAGTCAAGGGCGGATCTGGACCTTGAGCTTGGGGGGGGGTAACACTAAACCCAAAATTTTTTGGTGAGCGGGGGGGAGAAATCTGAAAAAAAAATTTCGCCCTAAAATTTTTTTGAAGGGCGGGGGGGGGGGAATCCGAAAAAAAAATTTTTGAAAAGCAGAGAAGAAATTTTTTCATCCTAAAAAATTTAAAATGAAAATTTCTTGGGGGGCGGGGGGGGGTAATGATCCTATTAAAAAAAATTTTCTTCCCAAAATTAACAAAAATCATACCATTTTAAAACAAAAATTGATGATTTACAGAATCTTGGGGGGGGGGGGGGTAATTACCCCGTTACCACCCCCATAAATCCGCTATACATTTTTTTGCCGATTGTTCTAGAGATTCTCTTTCTGCATTCAACCATGTAAAAAAAGTATACACTTCCATAAGGAAAATTTTTTCCGTTTTTAAACCCAGAACCGCACGAGATGAGGAACATATAATTGCAGTTTTAGCCCGTGTTTTCGTAGAGCCGCATATTTCTATTCGTCAGTTAGCGACAGAAACTGATATTACATATTCTTCAATTCAAAGAATTCTGAGAGGCAATAAACTGCCACCATATAAAATACATTTACATCGTGGCTTGCTTCCAGAAGATTACGAGAGACGTCTAAATTTTATAGCGTGGTTGGCAGTTGCTCAAGAAATGACTAATTAGATGGTCAGATGAATCCCGTTTCCATAATAATGGAATAGTCAATAGACATAACTACCATTATTGGTCGCAGAATAATCCTTACTGGCTTCGGGAAACTAATTTCCAAATTATCTGGGGAATTAATGTATGGTGTGGAATTCTCAACGGATAAATTATAGGACCAAAGTTTTAAGAAGGCACACTTACTGGAGAAAGATATCTACGGTTTTTAAGAGAAGAGTTGTTAAATTTCATAGAAGACGTTCCATTACGTATAAGGCATGATATTACAACAAGATGGGGCACCGCCACATAATGTAACGAATTGTTTAAATACAGCTTATTCAGGTAGATGAATCGGAAATCGTAGTGAGGGAGTTAAGTGGTTTGCCATATCACCGGATCTCACACCGTTTGATTTTTCCATATCTAAAAGAAAGAGTGTACTGTACACCTCTAAATGATGTCGAAGATCTTAAAAATAGAATACGAACTGAATTCCGCAGATTAAATGTTGAAATTCTTCAACATGTATGTACCCCAAGGCGTGATAAACGTAGGACAATTATGTTTAGAAGCGAACGGAGGACTCTTAGAACATATGAAGCAATAAATAATGTTTTTATTTACTTAATTGTTAGTTAGTTTTCAAGTATTGGTAGTTTTTTTTATTGGTAATTGTTATTTATTATTAGTTGTTATTTTAATATTATTGTTGGGTGTTATTATTAATTAACTAAAGATACGACATTAAATGTTTGTTTGTATAAAAATGAATTACATAATTAATTAAAAACAGAACTTTGTTTGGTCAAAACATTAAACTTTATTTCGAAATTTTTACCCCTCATCAGTGCCGTACACAAACCTCGATAAAATCCCTCTCTTTCGAATCTGATTTGACTAGTTGGTACTGGTTACATTACTTATAGTGTTAAAATTCAATTGTTATCTTGGGTAACTATGCTGATTCAGAAAAAACCTTTGAATGACGTTTTATCATGCTTTATTAATTTTCTCGAAATTTTCCTTATGTTGAAGAATGAATTTAATCTGCGGCATTCAATTCGTATTCTAGTTTTAGGATCTTCGACGTCATTTAGAGGTGTAAAGTAAACTTTTTCTTTTAGATAGAACCAAAGAAATCTAACGGTGTTTAAAAACGTTTGTTTTCTTGTCAAAACTTCCACTTTCGCTCATATTTCTTGCCAACTTTGCAAACATTTTGTCTGATGGTACCGGCCTATTTCGAAAACGATCTTGATATAAACGCTTGGTTACTTTACTATTTTTTCCGCACTCTCCATAAATTAATATCATGTCCAATTTTTCTTCATTAGTGTAAGATACCATTGTGTAAATCTATTTAGAAGTATAACATAAAACAAAAACGAATTACAGTCACAAATAATAGTATTTTCAATTTGACATTACTAACAATGTCAAAATTCGATTGTTTCCATGGCAAAAACAAAACCTTTAAATGAAGTTTTTTCGTATTTTATTAGTTTTCTCTAAATTTTCCTTATGGAAGTGTATACTTTTTTCACATGGTTGAATGCAGAAAGAGAAGCTCTGCAACAATCGGCAAAAAAAATGTATAGCAAACCATTTGAAAAAAAAACAAGTTGACTATCGTTATTTTGGCATATGTGATCAAATAGATGATTTAAGGACGTCATTCGATAGAGCTTGACAAACGATTTATTTTATTTTATTTTTTCTGTTTGGGTGTGAAGATGATCCAGCACCAGATATGTCTTCTCTAGGAAGCAAATCTTCATAATATGATAAGTTCGCCTGGAGGAACTTTTAACATTTTTTTCCTTCTGTTTTGTTTGAGTTTGTGGCAAAGGACTCCTTTTTTCCTTTAAAAAATTTAATGCTAATTCGTCGATCAGTTTTTCTTTGGACTTTGGTTTTTGGTAACTTTTTTGTAACTTCGGTTTTGTTGAAAGGATAAATACCTGTGATCCTAAAGGTATTTTTACAGGCTTTTATTTAACTTGCTGTGTATGTGTGTTAGTTAGTTAGTTAGGATGTTTAGTTCAAATCTTGGAAATAAATTTTGAACCACTTAATGTCGTCCAATTGAGCTGAAATTTTGCATACACGTGAAGTTCTGATGACAATACAGTATTATGGTACCATTGGTGCAATAATTTCAGGTTCCTTTATCAAATTTTGTGTAAATCTGCAAAAATATTGCAACTGTCACAGCCATATTGGATTCTATGTCAATGTAAAAGTTATGAAACATTCTAAGACAAAAAAATATGCATGAAGAGTATTGTAACCTTTGATAAGCTTCTATAAAGAGTACAAACACAGTAATAGTGTGTAAAGTATACTGATGAGCGTTTCTCTAATAAAAGTGGCACTACCAGGGATGATTAAAATCACGAATATAGTAATTATAACTAAAAAATGAACTTATACGAGAAGTATACTGTAGAATGTTTATGAAGTATATAGAAAACTTAATAACACCGCAAAGAGTATAATGTTAATCTAGCTTAGGGTACCTTCAAAACTAAGTTCTTTTTTTAATATACATCATTTGTCTTTAACATTTGTCTTTTTTTTGTGTTTTAACTGTAACTTTTATGGGAAGCAAATAAACATTCTTTAGTACGTATGTACATACGTACCTAACGAGATTCGCGATATTGTGTTCAGTGCAGTGAATCCATTAGAATCTGTAAATTTTTATGTTTGTTACTATATTAACTTCCTAATTATTAGAGAGTAGGTATGTAATTTATATTTTTTAAAGTATTTTACAAGGTTAACGGGTGGTTGTAAGCCGATCGCACCTACTGCTGCGAGTCTAATCCCGCTTTTGTGGAATAATTAAAATAATCCTGCAATTGAAACGCCAGATGATTGACATGATCTTTCTCAAAGAATGGCACGAAAAATTGCGATTTGATCCACATTTTACACTAAGTACGAATTAGGCCTAGCTGGCTTATTTAACATATCTCTAATAAATAAGAGTTCACGTTGAAAGATTCACCGTCACAAATCCCATTAAGAGCTGCAGTGGTGTAGCTAGCTGTTTGGAGCGGAGGGGGCAGTCCATTACAGAGGCGGTATAAAAAAGTTATAAGTAGAAAATAAAATATAGATTTTTATATAGAGCTTAATGGAGGCGGCAGAATGCCTCCTAGCTACTCCGCTGAAAGACCGGTTTATCAATACACTGTAAACTCTCCTGTTGGCTTCAGCCACTCCCTTTTGTTTGTTTCCGGAATCACTGCAGCCACGTGGGCTTATTGTGCAGGGCCGGTTTTCTGACTAGGCTTCATAGGCCCGGGCCTAGGGGCGTCACTCTGCGGGGGGCTTCTTTGCCTTTCATCTTAGTGGTTAGGGCCCATAAACTGATAGCAAGCATGGAGATTATTATACAAGACATTTAGCATTGACCTGGGCCTAGGGCCAATTTAGATCTAAAACCGGCACTGTTATTATGAAATTCTCCCATTTGCTTTATGGTACCCATTCCAGTGCTCTGGTCCCTTGCACTAGCTTGTACGGCCCATCGCTGGTTTGGTTTCATATTCTTCTGGGCTCAGCCTTGGTTGTCTTCTGTGATCCAAAGCCTCACAGTCGCACAGGATGTTGCCCGTTGCCCCATTGCATTGTCTGCATCTTAGGTCCCCGTTGAACATTCCCATTCGCTGTAGGTGTCCTTTCAGGCTTCCTGTTAGGAAGCTAGTAATTATGCGGAGCTGATTCCTGCTTAGTAACAGCAGTTCTTCAGTCTTTTTTCGAGATGGCTGTCTCGTATTCACTTACATATTTAAGGTTACGTTGCTTGGATATATAATAATAACAGAATAAATAATTAATTTTAGAGATTTTCTTACTAAATGTTTTATTAGAATTTTAAATAGATCTTTAAAGTTTGAATTTGATATTTTTAAAATTATGGATTAACCTCCATAAATTGGTGACACCGACGATGAATTTGAGAGCAACCCCAGATTGTCGTTCGCTGCCAGCTTTGATTATCTCGACTTTGTTTTAACATAAGAAAATACCAGACGATTCAACTCTACTAGTTACCAACACTGCCGGTTTTAGATATAAATTGCCCCTAGGCTCAGGTTAATTTTGTGCCCCCCCCCCAGAATAGAAACAAGTTAAATGTATTGTATTATAATCTCTATGCTTGCTATCAGTTTGTAAGCACCTAACCATGCACTAAGATGAAGGGCAAAGGCGCCCCCCTCAGAGTGGCGCCCCTAGGCCCGGGCCTATGAGGCCTAGTCAGAAAACCGGCCCTGGTTACCAAGATTGGTATGAACAACCCGACAGCCTGAACAACCCCAAGTTTGTAGCCGGAGGAAATATATTTTTATTTTTTGCAAGAAAACTAAGTTTTTATTTATTTTGTGCATGTGTAGGTGAGTACTCTGCTTATACGACTCCCTGCACTGTTAAACCACCTTATCCAAGTATAATTTGATAGTTTTGTGTAACATAGCATCATTGCCATAATCAATCATCAGGCTATATATAGATCATGATATTTTACCAAATTCTATCCCAGAGCAACATACTTATGCCACCACCATACGTCTTCCTCCTTTTTGTACCTCAAAATCAGACGTTTGGTTTACTCAAGTTATGTCTGTCGCTTTGGCATTCCATTTCGTGTCACTACTGACCAAGGTGTCCAGTTCGAATCAAATTTATTTTGTGAATTTTCGAAATTTTTGGGTTTCCATCGAACTCACATAACTTCATATCATCCGCAAAGTAATGGTTGAAACATTTCATAGAACCTTAAAAACTGCATTAATTGCCAGAGCTAATTTCGTTTATTGGTTTGATGAACTTCCAATAATTTTATTGGATTTAAGAGCAATGCCAGACGATTTACTTTGTTCATCAGCAGAGCTTGTTTTTGGCCAGCCCTTATATCTCCCCGGTGAATATTTTATTAAATTACATACTGATACTCAAGTACCATTATTTATTAACAAATTACAAAATTATTTCGACAATTTACAATTTACAACTTACAAATCCTAAACAAAACCGTGTTCAGAAAATGTTTGTCAGACCTGACATTAAATCTTGTAAATACGTTTTCATTCGAAAAGACAGGCTTAAGCCAACGTTTTCCCCTTTTCGAGTTGTTTCTCGTACAAACAAAATTGTTACGGTCCTTAAACGTGGAACGATGTTTTTGATCTACCCGTCAATCTGAGTTTAAGAAAGTCCGCTTTAATATTGATACTTTGGTTGGTTGATTTTTCTTTTACAGGGGGGGGGGGAGTATATGTAGCGTATTTACTTACATATTTAAAGTTACATTGCTTGGATATATGATAATAACAGAATAAAATAATTAATTTTAGAGATTCCGACTAAATGTCATATATAGTTATTCTCCAATGCTTATACCTTTGTCTGGGCCAGTTAAAAACAAACCAGAACCATAATTGTTAAAAAAGGCACTTTTGACATTAATGGTAAAAGCTTAGACCATTCAAGTGCGCCGCCTCGCTAAGGGTAAAAGGCTGTTACAACTTTCAATATTACTTTTTTTTTAAACGTGTGTATTGCTCATGACTGGATCTACCAAGTTATACCTTTTTTTTTAATTTCCATACAAAATGTAATTAAGAAACGTTTGCAACTTCTGTAAAAATCCTGTTTGATGTCAGTTCCCAAGTCATTGATATTTTGCAATACCCCAATTCCTAGATAAGTACATATTGTTAAGATTGATAAAATTGCAACGCGCATAATATTTGAAATTGTTCATATTATTTTCCTACGAAAATTAAAGATTAAAGTATTAATCTAATAATTACAGTAAGAGCCGCTGACGCTGTTTAGCGGCGTCGCTTTCATTTAGAATTTAAGGAAACATTTTTTCTTGCTGTTATACTAAAATTATTGTATGATGGTAATTTAAAATTTAATTATATAAAAAAAATTATATAAAATTAATCATATTAAAAAACGTATGGTTCGTTTATCCGGCCACCCGCTGCGTCCTAAAAATAGACGGAGGTGTGCGGTGCACACCTCGCACACCCGCTCTACATGACCCTGGAATCTTTGTTTTAAATTTTGGGGCAGTGGGAGAAATATAGATGTGTAATTTCAGATTTACGTTTTGTTACGTTATTTCTTTAGTTTTATACCTGCTTCAAAATTAATATTAGGTAATAGGCTTAACTCCCTATTTCAATAATATTAAAATTAACTCCTATTATGTAGACAATATAAATCTAAAAATGAGTAATATTATTTTTAACCGGTCAAAATAGACATTCAAGGTTACAATAATTCGCATAGAGCTGAAAATTGGTACGAATGTTGGGAACACCATTATAAATCAAATGTGTGAAAAGTCCTCATCGATCCCACATCTGCAAAAAAATTTATTCAGGGTCAAAGTTCGCAAATATAGGTTTTTTGCATTTTTCAGCCAAACGGTAAGTTTTATCATAAAAATAGGTCAGACAAAAATTGCAGATCATGCAATTATCTATAAAAATTGTTCTTACACTTTTTTCCCGAAGAATCACCATTTCTGAGATATAGCGATGCAAAAAGTTGAAAAAGTTGTGTTCTCCATATATGCACACGTTTCCACGCCACCTGTGAGGTAGTGTACTTGGCGCGTTTTTTTAAACGTGGTTTCCCCGGTAGGCCTATTCCACGATCTATTGTTACCCTGTTTAATTAAATAATATTGTATTAAATAAAAAATGGTACTATTGGAAATGATGAAAGCGGTGTGAATTATGAGTAATTGGTGAAAACTATTCGTCTGATTGATAATTATCTAATGGAACTTCAAGTGTAATGTCTTCTTCTTCTCTTCCTTCTTCTTCTTCTTCCTGCTGAATACAAGTAAATTGTTCTAACAGCGATGCATCAGATGTCTCCTCGCTGATATCGTAAGAATCCTCTTCTGATGGCGATTCAACATTGGAGCACGACTGGCCTTGACAACTGATACATGCTAATGAACAAAACAATCCAACTTTTTTGCAGCCGCACTTAGCACTTTTTTCAATTGCAAAAAATTGTATTCAGGAGTTTTTCCGGTGCAGGTGGGAGTAAAGTCTGGATTGGTTCCAATGTATTGTCAATTAACTTCCAACCCCAGTCTTCTTTGTCCAGTTGATTACCAAGCCACACTTGAACTTGATAACATACCCGAAATAGATGTTGATGAGCAGTGGAAGCAGTGGAAGAAGACAAGCTAATTGCACTCGTTTATTGTTACTAGTATTTTTTACAAAAGATAAGTATCGAAACTTATCTAAACAGGTATTTTTTTTTTGGAGCTCCATATACAGAAATAAGGAAGCGAATTCGGTTGGTGATTACAGCTTGTGGAGTAGATTTACTCTCTTTAAAAACTTTGGCACAATTAACTAAATCTTGTTTTTCAAACAATTTAAAAACTGTTGTTTTACCCCTCCTGAAAATTGCTGATGTCGTATCGCAGCCAGTTATTGCTTGTAAAAATAGTATGTGATTTTGGCACTTTGAAGAAGCAGATAAACTTTTGGATGAATATATTTTCGATCGCTGTTGAGCCTTCCCAGGTTTTAAAAAGTAAATAATTTTTTCGAGCAGTAAGTAATACCAATAAATCAACATCTTCACATCTTCATATTCTCAGAATCGTACAATTTGTACGTATAAGTTACACATACCAATATTTTTACTTGTATTACGGATCCAGTGATGTATATAGGCGGCGTACTCGTGCATATATGGAGAACACAACTTTTCAACTTTTTCAATCGCTATATCTCAGAAATGGTGATCCTTAGGAAAAAAAAGTGTAAGAACAATTTTTATAGATAATTGCATGATCTACAATTTTTGTCTGACGTATTTTTGTGATAAAACTTACCGTTTGGCTGAAAAATGCAAAAAATCCATATTTGCGAACTTTGACCTTGAATAATTTTCTTTGCAGATGTGGGATCGATGAGGACTTTTCACCCAATTTTCAGCTCTATGCGAATTATTGTAATTACCTCAATTTTTGAGCTATTTTGACCGGGTTATTTACTATTTTACGTTCATATACTAAAATTTAACAAATCGTCTATGGCAGGTACCTGATACACAATTCCTAATATATGGAAACATGTTCTAGTTTCGCCATTATTTAGAATACGAAACCAACGGAATTAAAGGATCTTGGATCAATTAATAGCTTACCAATCTTTTTTACATTACTAGAAAAAAATGTTGCTGGCGAAATAACAATTTATATTCATAGGTTTCAAATTCGGAATTTAAAGAAGGTTATAGCACCTGCACTACACTCAAGAAGTTCATTAATGATACTAGTTATAACATGGACAAACCTGAGCTTTTGGTATTGTTGGGTCAAAGCAAAGCTTTTGATCTTGTTAAGGACCCCGCAGAATCCTTATGGGAAATGGCTTTCGGTCAAACTCGTTGAAACTCTAGATTCTGGTAGTTCTTGATGTGTAGAATACAAATTCTCGAAGTCCTAAAAACTCATAGTCTTAAGATATAGCCTTCTGAAGTTGGACTTCATGTGCATTTTGCAGCATGTCTCTGAGCTGTATCTCAAGAGTTTTTAGGACTTAGTGCCCTTGAGAACTTTTGTTCTACACATCAAGAACTACCAGAATCCAGAATTTCAAAGAGTTTGGCCGAAAGCCATTTTCCATAAGGATTTAACTATGCTGTAGAATGCACGTAAAGTTCAATTTCAGACGGCTATAGCTCAAAACCCTGAGTTTTTAGGACTTAGTGCCCTTGAGAACTGTCGTTCTACACATCAAGAACTACCAGAATCCAGAATTTCAAAGAGTTTGGCCGAAAGCCATTTTCCATAAGGATTTAACTATGCTGTAGAATGCACGTAAAGTTCAATTTCAGACGGCTATAGCTCAAAACCATGAGTTTTTAGGACTTAGTGCCCTCGAGAACTTTTGTTCTACACATCAAGAACTACCAGAATCCAGATTTTGAAAGAGTTTGACCGAAATCCATTTCCCATAAGGATTTAACTATGCTATATAATAATAAAGGCTGCGGGGTCCTTTCCATCTGTTATTAGCAACATCAAACTAGCTGAGGCCGTCGAGATTCGACGGAATGGGGATATTGAAAAATATATCCTAGAAATTATTCTTTAGAGACACATCTTTGAATTTACTACCAGCACTCACATTTTCGAGAAATTCGCAGCCCTGTTGCGTAATAATCTCACTTTTTCCTAGAGGAGTTCATAAAAACAAAAAGGGTCTACTCTATACATCCTCCGTCAAATGTTGACGTGTTTAGTCCAGTTAATTATTTTATTGTTTTAGTGACCACCCCGTGTATCTTTTTCACTAAAACTAAAACAGGTTCCTTCCTTATAGTGAGGTGGCTTATTGAAATTACCGTTACTTGGCGGATAAAAGCACTAAATTTGGTATGAAGTTACCTTAGGGTATACTAGTAAATATTAGCAGGAGCCCTCTGAAATTTTTAAAAATTTTCAAGTACAGCACTAAAATCCAAAATGGCCGACAAATACGACAAAATATCACATGTAGCACAGGAATTTTAGTTTTTGACCCGGAATTAATTACTGTAAAGCTGAAAGTTTGCAGGATTGTAGTTTTGGTCTAGGATAACACGTACCAAAAAGTCCCCTACTTTCCCCCGTCGACTTCCCTGTTTTTGTGGAGCAACAAGGGCCTAAGTCGCAGAAATTGCGGAGCTGGCTATAAAGTGCAGCAGGAAGGTTGTTACTGATCCGATTTGGGTCGAAATGATCATAAAAGCTTCCCGGAGAAGCATATCTGTTCGTATTTCAGATGTTTCCATGCATATTTTGTTCATATTTTCGGTTCTAGTGCTGTCAAAATTTTAAACATTGAAAAAATTCCGAAATGGCGCTATTGCGGATAAATGAAGACTAGGAGGGGAAAACGTACCTGAATAAACATTTCTCTTCATACTTTGGGCTTTCCATTGGTATGTGTACTTTCTCTGTAGCGTCACCCGTTACGGAGCTACGCCACTCCGAGTCTCACCGCGCCCGTCATGCACCCGGGAAACTGCCCTGCCTGCACTGGTGAGACCTGTTGCGAATTCCTCTTTATATATTATGGGTGTTTTAATAAGATTATTAAATGAAATTTAAGTTGTCAGACTCAGAAAATGACTTTATTCGGCAAGACAATTGCCATTATTGACGACATTGATTTTAGCAGCGAAACTAACAGCGAAAAAAATTTTTTTTGATTGCATTTTGATTTGCATTTTTGAATATATATATTCGTAGGTAATCAGCATTTTTACCTACAAATTATGACCCAAGAGCTAATAAGAAAGCTATTAGCTTCAAATTCTCAAAATAATTTTGACGACCAACGCGTATTTTTCAGATAAAACTCGCATTAAAAAAAAATAGTAACCTGGACCTTTTCGGACCGATTTCAATCGAAAGGTGGGCTCTTTAGCTTTAATTTTTTTAAAAATAATGAAGTCCCTAATACACTTAACATAGAAGTTACCGCGAAACAGATGACAGCGTTTTCGCTGCTAGAGCGTAATTTCTCAAGTAATATTTTAATAAACAAAAACCGCTGCCCAAGGAATCACTACTTCCACATCCATATTTTCTATCCAAATCTCTCATAACGAAAAAAAATTGTATGTGGAAACAATTGTTTATAGAACTTTAATAATATAATGTTTGAAATCGTTTACCCCAAAAATCCATAAAACGATATCCCACACGGTAGTGGGGTGGGGGTGGTGATAGGAGGGGTGGATGAAGTAAAAAAGTATTTTGAGGCTTTTGCTTCTTGTACACACACTAAATCACAATTTTTTTCCATCCCCTTTAATATTGGGGTAGGGGTTAGGTTAGGTTAGGTTAGGTTGATATGTGAGTGGGCTAGTAACAGACCCTCCACCGCGACCATCTGGTCTATTGTGGCTCACTCCTAATTATATTTCACCCAATAGGTTCAGCTTTTTGATAAACTCGACTACCTTATTGGGTGAGAGGTTGTCCAGATCCTCTGGCAGCAGTTGCCCTTTGCCAAAAAGTGAGAATCTGGTTCTTTCTGCAGCAGGACAGGTACATAAAATGTGCGCTGCCGTTTCATCCTCCTCCAGACACAGTCGGCATTCAGCGTTGTCCGCTATTCCGAGTCTGTGTAGGTGGTGGTTAAGTCTGCAGTGCCCAGTGTATAGGCCAACTAGAGTTCTTAGGTGTAACCTATTTAACTCTAATAGTTTTTTAGTTCTTGATTTCAAAGGGTATGTGATGAACTCCTTTGAATGAACTAATCCTGGTAGTTCTTGCCAGTACTGGAGGATTTTCCCCTCAGTCCAGGCCAAGATGGTTGTTTTCGCAGTGCTTGCCGATATGCCAAGCACTGGCTCCGGTCCGATAAATTTTGATACCGCACCTTCTCTGGCTAAGGAGTCGGCTACTTCGTTGCCCTCCAAGCCAGAATGGCCCGGTATCCAGACCAGAGTTAATTTGTTGTTTCTGCCCAATCGGGCTAGAGCCTTTTGGCAATTCCAGATCAATTTAGAATTGCAGCGATGTGAGCCAAGAGCTTTAAGAGCTGCTTGGCTATCTGAAAAGATTTTTATTGATCTGTGTCTAGGATGCATCTGCTCAAGCCTCCTTGTACACAGTTCAATGGCATGAACTTCTGCCTGAAAGACAGTCGCATAATTACCCAGGCTCGAAGTGATTCTTACCTTTGGGTTGCGACTGTATGCTCCAGCTCCAACTCCCTCAGGGGTTTTGAAGCCGTCTGTAAACCAACAAATGTCTGCTCTTTGTAGGTCAGTTTTATTCCGATCCCATTCGTCTCTTCCAGGAAAAAGGACGGTAAAAGGTAGTTCATAGTTGGTCGCGGTAGGCATCACATCTGAAAGCATTCCCAGGATGCCATGACACTCCATGTCATCCGACAGCCTGTTGCGTTCCATGATGCTAGCCTGCGGCATATTATTTGCCGCTTGTTGAAGTCTGTATGTTGCCCACCTGGCCTCTCTCTCCAAGTAGATGTGGAGAGGAAGTAGATCCAGGAGGATTTCCAGAGCTGCTGACGGTGTGGTACTTATCGCACCAGTTACTGCCAGACATGCTTGTCTCTGTAGACCAGAGAGTTTGGCTTTGGTCGTTTGTTGTAGCCCTTTCGACCACCAAACTATGGAGGCATACGCTACCATTGGTCTTATGACCGTAACGTATAGCCAGTATATTTGTTGGGGACCTAAACCTACCCCAGGTTTTTCCACAAATTCTGCGACATGTCCACAAGGAGAGTCGCGCCTTGTGGATTACCTTTTTCAGATGGGAATTCCAGTTGAGTGATTTATCTAGTGTAACCCCTAGGTATTTCACTTCCCCCGCAAATGGAATAGTTTCACCTGCTAAGGAGGGCGGCACTAAATTGTTCAGCCTCCTTTTTCTGGTGAAGGGCACTATTAAGAATTTGGGTGTAATTATTGATAAAGATCTTAGATTTTCTGACCACGTCTCCCATATGCTGAAAAAGGCATATGGTAACCTAAAAATGTTATATTCCCATAGACACATATTGAGCGTTAAATTGAAAACTTTATTATGTAACAGCTTGGTCCTCTCCCATTTTAATTATTGTGACTTTGTGTACGGACCCTGCCTCACTGTTAGAGATAGTAAACGAATACAAAAAGTGCAAAACTCGTGCTTGCGTCTTATTTATGGCATCCGTAAATATGATAGAATATCCCACACATTGTCAATGGCGAGGTGGTTAAATATGGAAAATCGAAGGAAACTTCACGCAAATGTTCTGTACCACAAAATATTAATAAAAAAGACGCCTCCTTACCTAAATAATAAGATTAAGTACAGAACGGACATCCATAATGTCAACATAAGAAGGAAGGAACAACTTACAATTCCGCAACATAGAACGGCCATGTTTCAACGATCCTTTACATTCAATATTGCAAAGAATATAAATGCTCTCTCGATTGATATTAGGTCAATGACGCTCCGGAAATTTTATAAATATGTGCAAGATTTATTAATGGCAGAACAAGAAAGAAGGCAGTAATCTTTCAGTTATATCCTTCTCTCTGGATAGGGGTATTTTGTATATGTATATATGTACTTATTCTGTCAATTCTTAATTATGTAGCTCTCTACTCATCGTAATCAGTATATATTATTACAAATGTTATACACCAATTTAAATTTTAGTTTACTAGTCAAAGTTAATTCCAAACAATTATAATTTCCCTAAGGTTCAAGAAGAATAGCAGACATTTTAGTCTGAATCTTGCGCCTTTTAATTTAGTATATAACATGTTTGTTGTACTGTTTAGTGTCAAACGCGATTTTAAAATTTGTTTATACATTGTTATATATTTAAATTAATAAAGACATTTATTATTATTATTATTATTATTATTATTACAGTTTTGTGGGGGTTCACAGTCATCTGCTCCCTCTCACACCAAATATGGACTGTATTTAGCACCTCTTGAAGGGTATTAGAGAGTACCTATTCAGATTTTCCTCTAACCATAATGACTAGATCGTCCGCATATGCTTGAATCTCGGCTTCCCACAGAGAGAGAATGGCCAGCAGATCATCCACGAGCAGTGACCATAAAAGGGGGAAAAGAACCCCGCCTTGTGGACACCCTCTTGCGGCCCTGAATCTGACCGTTTCTCCCTGTAGAGAAGTCGTTATGATTCTGTTTTCAAGCATAGCTTGAATCCAGCCAGTTATAGTTAGCTCAACCCGCTCAGCCGCAGCTGTATATAGGGAGTTGGGCAATGCATTGTTGAATGCTCCTTCGATGTCAAGGAATGCTGCCACCGCAATCTCTTTTTCCTCAAGAGATGGTGTGATTTTCCCGACCAGGTTATTTAGTGCTAGTTCTGTTGATTTGCCGGGTTGATAGGCATACTGGTGAACATTCAGAGGATAGGTGCTCAGGATGTTTCCCCTGATATGTCCATCCAGAACCTTTTCTAGGCCTTTCAACAGAAATGATGTCAGGCTGATGGGTCTTAGCGATTTGGGGTCTGGTTCTGTCCGACCCACTTTTGGTATATATACCATTTTTACCGCCGCCCAACTGGATGGGATATAGTTCCATACCAGACCAGCTCTGTATAGTCTGATGAGGAGAGGTAGCAGTATTTCCAGTCCATTTTGTAGCAGCGCTGGAAAAATGCCATCCTCACCAGGCGATTTGAATGGTTGAAAAGATTTGATCGCCCATTCAATCGCTGGTGCTGTGATAACCTTTTTGGCCACCAACCAGTCGTCTTTGTGAGGTCGTTTGGTTCGGCCTCCCGATGGTGGTGGTTGTTGGTTATCCAGGATCAAACTCCCTGGGAAGTGGTTCAGTGTAAGGAGTTCAAGGGTTTCCTTTCCAGATTCAGCAAATGAGCCATCTGGACGTTTTACCATACCAAATTCTCTTGCCGGCTCTCTGGAAATGATCTTGTGGATTCTAGTGCTGCTAGGTAAGTCAGTAATACTCTCGCAGAACCTCCTCCAGGATTCCTCTTTTTGTCCTTCTGATTTCTTTATTATAGTCCGTCAGCGCAGATCTATATTGTTCCCAGTTGCCCAAATCTTTAGCTCGATTACAGAGGCGTCGAACTTCTTTTCTCATTTTTTGTTCCACCAAGATGCCCCTCTGTTGTCTTTTTTCGTTTTTAGTGGAGAGTTTTCATGATATGCTGAAATAATTGCGCTCCGGGTCTGTTCCGCCGCAATTTCTATTTCATCACGATTCCTGATTGTGGTGAGAGTGGATTGAAGGTGTGCCTGGAGGGATTGTTTATACCCACTCCAGTTAGTAAACCTAGGATCCCTGTACGTCACCACAGGTCTTGGTCCAGTTTCTATGTTAAATAGAATGTGCCTATGGTCTGAACACGAGGGTTCAGAGGATACTTTCCAATCAGTAATCTTGTTGCTCACAAAGCTTGAGCTGATTGTTAAATCCAGTACCTCTCTTCTATTTCTAGTGACAAAGGTTGGTTCCGTTCCAATGTTATTCACAATTAGCCCTTCACCTAGTATGTATTCAAAAAGTGACTCACCTCTTTGGTTAATGTCTGTGCTGCCCCATGCCGTATGGTGGGAATTTGCATCACATCCAATAACAAGGTGAATGTTGTTCCTCTTGCTGTAGGCGATTAACGACTTAACCGCAGGTGGAGGAGGTTGATCAGCACCTCTGTCTCCCGGGAAGTATGCAGAACAGGCTATTACGTCCATTCTGCTTTCCCCCACCGGTAGCGATAAGCGGATGGCTACAACATCCTGGGTGCAGTAACCGGAGAGTACAAAGTAATTGATGTTATTTCTGGGGTAGGGGTAGTAATGGGGGTGGCTAATGACAAAAAAATTTTGAAACCTTAGCTTCTCTTGTATATACAAATACCAATTTTATGGACTGCTTGATTACCTATTTACTCCCCATTTACCCCATTTTACCCCCCCCCCCCCCCCCCACCCCTCGACGGAATAAGATGAAAATATAATCTAGTTCCAGATCCCGTTAAAGTACATAATGTGTACCAAATTTCAAGTCAATATCTTAAACGGTACCAGAGTAAACGTCCGCAAAAAAAGTTACAGGCCGACAGACCGACAGACAGACAGAAAATTTCTTTTCGTTCAAATTTAAAATCTCGACGTTTCAGGACATTCTAAGCCTATTTGAAAAATAAAAATTTTCAAAAATTTTTTTGTCGTTACTATACTTCCACTGGATGTGGAAGTAAAATTGAATAGCCTGGCCCATTTCAGACCACTTTTAATCGAAGGGTGGGCTCTTTAGCTTTAATTTAAAAAAAATAAGCCCCTACTACATCTAACATAGAAGTTAATCGCGAAATAGTCTGACGGCTTTTCCGCTGCTAGCGTATTTTTTATGTTACACTAAAATAAAATAAGATTTATTAACCTGGCCCTTTTCGGACTGATTTTAATTGAAAGGTGGGATCTATACCTTTAATTTAAAAAAGAAATAAGTCCCTAGTACATCTAACACAGAAGTTGACCACGAAATAGTCATTGATAGCGTCCCCCCTGCAAGCGCATTTTCTATGTTAAACTAAAATAAAATAAGATCTATTAACGTGGCCCTTTTCGGACCCATTTTAATCGAAAGGTAAAGATCCCACCTTTCATTAAAAAAAAAATAAGTCCCTAGTACATCTAACATAGAAGTTAGCCGCGAAACAGACGACAGCGTTTTCGCTGCTAGAGCGTAATTTCTCAAGTAATATGTTAATGAAAAAAATCGAATAGCCTGGCCCTTTTCAAACCACTTTTACTCGAAGGGTGGGTTCTTTAGCTTTAATTTTAATTCCCCGATCATGCAGGGAATTGATTAAATGTTCCTGCAAAGGAGACTGCAAAAACTGCAAATGTGGGAAAGCCAATCTGGACTGCTTGTAGAAGAAGGCACTGCCGGGCGTCAAAATAACGCGACACCAATTTATTTGTCAGGGGCGCCAGCCGTGTGCTGCCCCGTTCTTCTATTCCCAGACGGGTTCGAGATAAGATGCACTTCGATAGCCGAGTAATGGATCAAGGCTGCACTACCTCAGATCACTAACGGCGCTCTCTCTGGCCGTGAATTCCTTGATTTAGGTTTTGGTTACCTTTTGAAAAGTTAAATTTTTGCATAAAAAAATCCCTATCGAAGAATTTCTCTCCAACGGGATTGATTTTTGACGTGGGGGTCACGTTTTTATCTGCCAATAACGGACTCTACACCTGAGGATTTCTGAGAAAAATGCATAAAAAATCCCTATCAAGCCTCCATAAGGCAACCAGAAGGTCAAGTGTTAATGTGAGTTAACTCGACACATCCGGTTCTCGATACGAAAGTTCCAGAGATTATAGACTAGCAAGTCTCAAGATCAATTAAGATGCAATAGTTCAAAGAATCCGTTTATTTAACATGGTTATACAAAAAAGGGGTTATAGCAAAATTCTTATTGTAAGAATCGCGTCTTCCCCAATTAAGACAAACGGCTTTCAGACCATACAAGCGAGAGGTAGAAAAGATGCACGAATACCTTCTTAGAATCAAAATGTGAGCTTTTTAGAGAAGTCTTAGACTCTTTGTAATTTCATAATTACGGTTGACTGATTATAATTTAAAAAAGTTTTACTAAATAAATTTAGTTTCGCTAGAGACTACTTAGCTTTAAAGTTCTTGTATCGTGGCGGTTCACGTACTCAAACACATTCATGAGGACTTATGACTGCATAAGTTTGATGGTGTTCGATCAGTCCACAACTTACTTGCCCCTATGCAGTTGTTCAATATTAGCAAAATTGCAACGATCCACCTCGAGTGACTTTTACGCAAAATTGAATTTTTGGTTTTTTATGCATAAGGCGTTTTCCTCTATAACTTTATTATTTGTATAGACGCTTTGTATGGACTACTCAACGCGCTCGACCAAATTGCGAGCCGCTGAGTGAATCCAAACTCTTTCTATGTGAGAAACTGGCCTTGTGCATGTGCATTGATATTTATCAAATTTTTGCTTATCGGCGCTACGCCGCACACTGGGAAAATTTTCCATTTTTTTGGATAAAAATCCGTCTATAATGCAATTATTAATGGATTTAAAAACATTTTTTTTTTTTAATAATTGTTAGGTATCACCCGATGTTTGCGCACTGCCCAAATTTTAAAAACGTTCAACATAACTTCAAAAATCCTATAAATATATGAAATTCGTGTATTTTACTTAAGTAAAAATGCGAATTTCTGTTTTTTAAAAGTTTTCTCAGAAAATATCTTTTACTACATGTTTTTTGGGTCGCTGATTAAGAAAAATGGAGTCCCGTTAACCAGAAATTGATATAACACCCTCAAAATACCGAAAATGTAAAATAGTCTAGTAAAGTGTATTTTTTATATGATAAATATAAAACCTTAGTTATTCAAATAATAATTCAGTGAACATTTACCCTAAGGGTTAATCAGAGGGGTTGAAACAACCCCCATTTCGACAAAAAATATAGTTACAATGGTTATTTTTTAGTTTTTGGTTCAAAAGAGGGTAAGAGAGTACATTGTGACTATGAGGGTGAAAACCACCCTTAAATGGCTGTAGAATTTGAAAATAGGTTTCGAATTTTTTTTGAAATTTTAGAATCACGTCTTCTTCGATATTTTCACTAAAATCAGTCTCCGAACCTTGTTTGATAAGTAAAAATTATTTTAAAGGTTAAATTAATCAATTCTTATATACTTTGACAATGTGAATAAACATCAATTCAACGTGAGTAGAAACAAAAGTTTTTCAACGTTTTTAAGAAGCTCGTAAGTTAGAAATCGCATTTTTTCCATTTGAAAGGAAAAAAAATATTTAAAATGAGATGAAAATTTTTCATCCATTCTATGCAATGTGATACAACAATCCAATTTTTAGTAAACATATTTTAAGCATCCTAAAGTTCAAAATTATTCTCAAGTCCATTTTTGGCGTACTTTTAAAAAATATTATTTTCTTCAACTTTGTTTTTGTTGCACCTTTTAAAAAGTATATTATTCTTAAATCCTTGCCATTATATACTTTAGCTCTCATATCCTGAACCAAAACGTATTTTCCTAAGTGAAAATTCGGTGTTTCTTCGAATTTTCACCTGGTAATTTCTAATGCCTTATAGAACTTATAACGGTCCTTATGGAGTGGTCTGTGGCTCTGTAGTCCCTCAGACTCTTTAAAAAAATGTCCTTAAATGGAATTTTTGCCTAAGTCGAATTTTGATTCTGTCTTCGACTTAGGTCGATTCTGGAGAGTTCTGTAACATGCTCACCACTTTGTAAATGCAAGTGTAATTTGCAAGTGTGATTTATTTATAACTTTTGCATACTGAGTTCCATTGAATGAATCACTATAAATATTTTTTTTGTTATTGGGAACTCCTACTAGTGTATTTGGACTTATACCGGGTGGCTCAGCCGATAGGGACAATCTTATATCTTTTGAATGGGCTAATGGACTTTTTTCAAATTTGGTGTAGTGATATGGAATGAAATTTTCAATTGCATGATGTAAAGAACCAAAATGGCTGACTTCCGGTTTCGATGTAATTGACACAAATTTTTAATATTGTATATTTCGATCCTGCTGACTAAAATGCATATGATCTGACCGTCAAATATTGTTTTTATTTTCAAACAATAGTTTTTTTAATTTTTAGTTTTAATAACACAGGTTAACATTTAGTTTGAAAAAATACACCGGACTCTACCTAGGTACCCAGGGGTTTTTGGGGTCGCTGATTCCGATGCCGAGGTCGGTTAAGCTCTATCACGTCAGGTTCAAGGTCATTTGAAGGTCAAACTAAGAAAGGGTGGCTGAAAAACCTGAAAAAATTCATACAGAAGTTTTTGGGATAGCTAAGTCCGAATCCGATATCGGTTGATCTCTATCACCTCATGTTCAAGGTCATTAAAAGTTAAAGTAAGAATAGGAGGTGAAATAATTGGAAAAAATTTATACGAATGCTCACCTGCCTACTTATTGTCTGTTTATCTGTCTGCCTTTATACCTGCACATCCGTTTGTTTGCTTGTTAGTCTGTATTTATCCGCCTGCATTTTCTCTCTGTCCATCTATCTGACATCCTGCCTTTCTACCTGCCTTCCTGTCGGTAATTCTGTCTATCTTCCTGTCTGAATAAATGACTAAATGTTTCTATCTGACAGTCTGTCTGCCTCCTTGTGAGTTTGTCTGACTAAAAAAACCCATTAAATTACTTTGATCCTGACATGATTGAGCTCCAAGTGAGTGAAGCCAATGCCCGCGATTCGCGCCGAACTTATATCTCTCTTCTGCCCCAACTCACTTGCGGTGGGCATGCGCCATCTATCGAATACTCTACTTGCATGTTCGCTCTGCTTGTGCAACTATACCTAAAGGCCAGTCTTTGCATTCCACAGGATTTATTTGGTGAATATAAGCTCGTCAACTTTCAAAAATAAGTAGGTGAGTTAAATATATTTGCCGAAGATAGCCGAAGAATCTTCGTGTGCAGCTAAAGCTGGCGGACGAATGCCGGCTTGAAATGACCTCATAATGACCTTGAACTGACATCTGGATGCCTTTTAAGGGTAAGCGAACACCGGATTCGGACTCAGCGGTTCCAAAAACCTATGTGTGAATTTTTTCAGATTTTTTCAACCACCTTTTCTTAGTTTGACCTTCGAATTACCTTGAAACTGTAGAGGTCAACCGGTATCGGATGCAGACTCAGCGACCCAAAAAACCTGTATTTAAATTTTTTCAGATATGTTGACGGCTTCCCCTCTGTCTTTCTCAAATTAACCTTGAAATGACCTCCGAATGCCTTTTAAGCAAACACCGGATTTGGACTCAGCGACCCCAAAAACCTATGTGTGAATTTGGTCAGATTTTTTCAGCCACCTTTTCTTAGTATGACCTTCAAATGACCTTGAAACTGACGTGGTAGAGATCAACCGGCATCGGATACAGACTCAGCGACCCAAAAAACCTACATATAAATTTTTTCCGATTTTTTGACTGTTTTTCTCAAATTAACCTTGAAATGACCTCCGAATGCCTTTTAAGGGTAAGCGAACACCGGATTTGGACTCAGCGACCCCAAAAACCTATGTGTGAATTTTTTCAGATTTTTTCAACCACCTCTTCTTAGTTTGACCTTCAAAGGACCTTGAACGTGACGTGATAGAGCTTAACCGACCTTAGTCTAGGAAATAGCGTGCAAATTCGACGACGAGTGGTTACCGTCTGCCAGTCGGTAATCGAAGAGACCATATAAATATAATTTTTTTTTCTCTCTGGAACTTTTTGGTATGGTGGGGGGATAGGGAGGGGGGGGCATTTATTTTTAAAATGAATGATTATCGATATCTGTCCGCATAGGTAGTTAGTATATGTACTTCACATACCCCAATTACGCTGGCAGACGAAAATTCCGAACGGCGCGCGCGCTAACCGGAAAAAGAAAAAAAAATTTACTTAAATTAAACTTTTTCCGGTTAGCGCGCGCGCCGTTCGGAATTTTCGTCTGCCAGCGTAATTGGAGTATGTGAAGTACATATACTAACTACCTATGCGGGCAGATATCGATAATCATTCGATTCAAAAATAAATTACGAAGAAAATGATATGCATAATGTCTACCTTCTCTTTGTACTAAATTTATAATTAAAAGAAAAAAATGTGGTATATTTTTTTAAATGTTTTAAATTTTAGTGTTGTTGTACATGAAAATTTTTAGAAATTCCAGAGGGCTCCTAGTATAGGCTAACATTTATCAGTATACCCTAAGGTACCTTCATACCAAATTTGGTGCTTTTATCCGCCAAGTAACGGTAATCTTGATTTAAAGCTCTAACCTATTAGCAATAATGTTAACTAAATGTCAAATATTATTGTTTTCCGTCACATGTTTTCTTTAATTATTTTTTTGGGGTGTTCAGCCTCTAAATTTTTCGATCAAAATATGCCAGATTTTTCCATGGCAATAAGTGCCGAATATTATTTTTCCCAGTGAAATATTATTTTTAGATATAGAGCCAAGAAACCGACCGAGAGACGGACTGAATGACTGAATTGAAATACCTAAATTTTCATAATCTAAATCTGAAATGTGAAAATCCCAAGTAATCTGGAGTAGTTATTTTTTTCACGATTATATTTCTCTTTGGAATTTGTAAAATTATTTGCAAAAATCTTTTCTCTCTATTTGACACCTTTATCCATTAATTATCTTTAGTATAGTAGTATATTAGCGTTCCCAGATTAGGGCAAAAAAGTGTGTAAATTGTGATTTGCTTAATACCTAAAAAATATTCTCTAATCATGATGAAAGCAAATAAATAAAAAATAATTAATTGTAAAAGTAAAATTTTATTTCGTACTTTTCAGTAATGCCTTCCAGGACATAGATTTATTTCAAAATGTATGCTGCATTTCTTGTAGTGTTTACAAGTTCCAGCAAAAAATTGCTATTGTTACAAATTTTATATTATTTGTCGAACTTTGAATCTTTCCTTCGTTTTGAACGCACGTTAAATTTCATCGTTTAGTTCTAGTTATACTGAATATGGTTTACAATGTCTCGACATAAACAGAAATAAAAGCATTTTTTTTTCTGAAATGTTATAAATGTCATCTCTGTGTAAAAAGATAAAAATACATGGTTTTAATTGGTTGTGTATATATAAAAAAACAGGACACCGGATCCTTCACCATTTTTGCAAATTATACTTCTTTCTTATTTTCTTTACAAGAATTAGTAATTTTAGTAAATCTAAAACCTAATTTGAGATATTTCTAGGCCATTGAAAAAAATTTTATGAAAACCTGTCGTTCTCGACGTACTCATGGACAATCATAAGGACACACAAACAAACAATTATGCGGGAATATTCAGAAACTTATTAATTATATCATCTAGTTTATATTAAAATTCGCGACCTATAGTTTTATGTATTTTCTAAATATGTAATTTATTTAAAACGAGTTATTTTTTAGTGTTTTCCATCAATAGAATGATTTTAAGATGTTCGGTTTTATGGATATGAATTTTTGTAAAATAACTTTCGATGCTCTCTCATGAAAGATAGGTACGAAAAATATCCAACCACGTCATTTTGTTTGATGGAAGTGTTTTTACTTGTCAGATTGCTTATTTCCTTTAGTATCAGTTACATGGAGGGTGTTTATTACTGCGTTGGTTGTGGTAGCTAACAATATACCAACCACTGAGATAAGAATAATATGATGAAGTCGATGATTACTTAATTTCGCCTTGATAGCTGACTATAGTCATAGTAATGGTTAGTCATTGGTCATCAATTTCGATTGATGATTAATTGTGGATGTTCTGATTGATGATTGATTAATCATAAGTCAGACTAAGGATTGATTTATCCATTAGTCATGACTAATATATGTAAGGACTAATTTCATACCCATATAGTAAAACTAGAAAAATATCTCCCAATAAAGAAAAAGGTTGATTTTATAGTAACGGTAAAAAAAAAAAAACGATTTTTTTTTGCTCAGATGGGCTTAAAATGTCATGAAACGTCGATATTTGAAGTTTGCGCAAAGAAAAAAACTTCTGTTTGTCTAACTTTTTTGTGCCTTCGGTTACTCTGAAGCGGTTTACTTTTTGGTACACGTATCTATCATAACGAGATCCGAAACTAAATTATATTTCGATCTTATTCCGTTGAAGCGTTGGGGGTTAAATAGTTAGATAAAGCAAGTAAGTAGGAGTTCATAAAATTAGGATTTAATGTGTGTACTAGAAGCTAAGGTTTTAAAAAAAATTGACATCAGCCACACCCACCTCAATATTAAAGGAGGTAAAAATATAAAATTGAGATTTAGTGTGTGTACAAGAACCAATAGCTGCAAAAAATGTTTTGGCATCAGCCACCCCCTCTACTATCCCTCCCTTAATAAAGGGGGTGAAAAAATAAAATTGCGATTTTGTGTGTCTGCAAGAATTTTTTTTTTTGGCATCAGCCAGCTCATTATAGTAATCGTTACTTTTTCATTTTGATTACCTTACCCCCGACTTACTGTACCTGTAGTAATAAAAGCTCATAATTATTAAAAATAATGCTTGCTTATTTGACCAGTGGGAACAGGAACATAAAAGAAGATGGAGGATTTTATTCACATTTCTCGTATGCACGATAACTTAACAAAGAAAAGTCCGATTGCATTGAAATTTGGATAGTAAATTAGTGTTAGCTAGATGATTTTAACAAAATCGATCAGTAAATAAAAAAATTATTAATCATTTAAAATAAAAAGAAATTCTTAATTTTTATCGCTTCTACTTAAATAGAAATCTTGTGCAATGTTATTTCCTATCATTATTTTTTGTTTAAACATTTCAGTAATATACATTTCATTATAATGTATCTTATAGTTGAAATATGAAATTCGAATAATTTATGACCAGGGCTCGGGAATTTACTTTAAGGTAGTGAAAAATACATGTGTGCGTTAGTTCAATGTTACATCCCCCAATACCTCCTCTTCGAGTGAGTGTTTATAATAAACTGACCGTATTGACTTTGAATAATATATTTTTTTATATGTATTTTTTTTTCGCCAACAAAGTTGGTATCACAAAATTTAGAGTTTCCAAAAACTAACATTATTTTCAAGAAAACTGCGAAGAGTATTCTATAGAATGTGCTACAATAATTATATAAAAAGTTCAACAACCGGCGAAGAGTATAATGTTTATTCTAATTCTAGATATATGATGCTTGTGCTTTAAATAATGAAAATATAATAGTGTATAAGGGATTTCTTGCTCTAAACGTTGGTTGTGATCCTTTGACGTAAGAGTCACAGGCGTAGAGGTTATTTTCCAGTAAAATACTGGTTAATTGTATTATTTTGTAGATTTCAGACATTGTTTAGAAGAATACATGTGGCAGAGCATCCCAATAAGAATAGAGAAGGATTTCTTGCTCATAGTTACACACGAAAATTTAAATAAAAATCTATTTAAAATAATTTGTTATTTGTATGGATGTTGAAAGAGTTGCTGCGAACTGTTCTAGCTTCTGTTTTCCCGGTACATGGATTACGAATCTGTAGCGTAAACACCCCACCAAGACCCTCATTCCTCATTTAAAATTGGGGGCAATTTCTGTTATATCTGTCTACATGTAATTCTTATTTTTATGGTTTTATATTTAATTATTATCTATTATTTATTTGTAATTTATGAAAATAAATAATGATAATAATGAATTTCACAACTTTTTTGAAATAATAAATGATTTATATCTTTTTTATTTATTGATTAATTTTGTTCAAGAACAATAGGGTTCTTCCTTGAGCTAACACTAACTTACTCTCAAAATTTTTTTCATTTTCTGTTACTCTGAGGCTATTAGTCACGAATTTAGTCATTAATCAATAGTAATAACTAAAAATTTAGTATGCTGATACCACTTCTGATTCAGCGACTAAGACTAATTTATGATTGATGGATTAAGGACTAAATTAGTCATGACCAATTTAGTCGACTAATGCCTATCTCTGCCTATTACCAACTATATTAATCGTATATTATATAATAGTAACTATGGCTGGAGGCATCATGTGTTCAAAGATATTGTTGTATTTGTTTCATCCCAATAATTATTCAGCCATTCACCAACGTGCAATGGGGTATTTTCCTTTTTTTTTATTGAATAATATCATAGAATATGTACAAACAAGCCTTCCAATACAGATTTCCGCGAAAATAATTATCAATTTTTTGAGAAAACAGAAGTTAAAATAAGTGGAGCAACAGGTGTTTTAAATTAGTGACGTAGGTAATTTGCCGATGACGTAGGTAGTTTGGTAGTTAGACGTATGGATTTGTTGATAGAATGGTTTTATACAAAACAGTGTGGCGTTGCCAAGATGAAATTTCTTCTCTAGTTCTAATAAAGACAATTTAAGAAAACTGGAGAATAAAGCTTATTTATTAAATCAATTTCAATATATTTATCCACGAAATTTAATTTTCTCATGTTGAAAATAATAATAGGCGTGAATTATTAAATATTTTAAATAATTTTTAACGCCGATTAGATTTTTTAAAGCATATTTAGCAAAACATGACAACAATGTCAACGGATAGTCAAATGACAGATGTGTTCTAATGTCATGTTGATTTGAAGCATTTCAGTTTCTTTCATCGAGGTATTTGCTGTAATTTACAAATAGTAGATAATGTCATTTAAAAAGTATTTTATAAAAAAAATTTGTGGAAACACAAATATAGGTGCTTTGAAAAAAAAAAAATTGTAACTGTTCCGAAAAATTATTAGAAGAACTTGGTGGCAAGCTTCTAATATTTTTGATCCCATCCACTCAAAAATCCAAATTTTGTTATAGAAAGAATCTATCAAGTCATAATCAACTTTGGGAAAAATGAAAGAATCTCCTTTCACAAAAATCAACTCCATCTTAATAGTTTATTAATAAAGTAAAAATCAAACGCCACATAAACAAACAACAAATAAATTTAACCAATGTACCTTTCACTTGTATTGTGACAAGAAGTGACAGCTGGTGGTATGAAAGAAATGTTGTCACATAATTCTCGCCGTGAGTTGTTAACATTTTTAAGATAACTTCTACATAATAACAAATATAAATACCTTTTAATTCCTTCTAAATTCATGTATATAATATTTACTGATATTCAAGATATTGAGAAAAATAGAAGTAGGTAAAAGGTAAAATAATGTAAAGTAGATACACAATTTGGCATTCATATAAGATAGTTACAGTCTAAGCGAAAGTTGTCTATGATTGGTTAAATTATTTCCCGCCAAATAAAATCATTTGAAATCTGTGTCTAGATGGGCATATTCTTATTTCTTATTTTTATTTAAGAAATTATTGTTTTGGTTTAAATTGCAGTAATTGTTAAAATAATAACATTACTTGATATATATCAGCAAAACTAAATTAAAAAAAAAAAAATGGAAAATACCCCATTCTAAGTACCCCTTCATTTATCTTTGTGATATAAATAACTTTTTATTTGGGTAATAAATAAGAAATAATTGCCTTAAAGTTGCCAAAATTTTCTAATGGAACTATGTAACATTTCATTGCCTTTAACCTCTTGAACAAAATGTTCTCGCCTGCCTGTTTTCGACTCGAATTTACTTTAATTCTTTCACCCATATTGGTAAATTTGTGGTCAATTTCAGGTAAATTTCCCTGTTACTAAATTGATAAACCAAATATTCTGACCTTATTAGTAGGTCGAATTCAAGTAATTCTGACTATAATAGTTTGTTGGGAAAATGAAGCGAAAACTTTATTTATGTATAAAACTTTATTAAAAGCTTTTAATACATAATCTTAAACTAAAAATGTATAGAGAAGTAGGATGTGTCTATGATAAATTTCACCGTTTAAATATTTTGTATTGTTTATTCCTAAAGAAAATATATATTCCGATTATTTCACACGTCGACAAAACAAAAATAAAACAAAGACAATAATATAATATAATTAATAAAAATAAAAACAACACGGTTTTTACAACAAAACACGACGGACGTTTCGGTGCCTATTTAAATATATTTCGTTCCCTAATTGAGCACACATTATAAATATTAATAATATTAGGCGAGGGCCGGTAGACCCAGTTGTTCACGAAAAAAAAATTAAGTGGGTTTCGAACAAAAGGGCAAGCGGACCTCATCAGTCAATTAAAAAATTTTTCGTAATGAAAAAATTATTCAAGAACTTGATGATGCACTGGCTGTCGGCAATGGTTCTTGTTTAGGTTCTTCTGTTTTCTCTTCTTCTTTGATTGCTTCTGTGGGTTTGGCTTCCTCTAGAGGTTTAACAGGGAGGTCTTCTGATTTTCCTTCAGCTTGCTTTTGTTCAGGTGCCTTTTCTTCCGCGGGTGTATTTTCAGGTTTTTGTTCCTGTGGTTGTTGTTCTTCGGGTTTCTTCTCTTCCAATTTTTCTTCTACTTTTGGTATGTCTTCAGATTTTGACCTTTTTTCAGAGTCGGATTTGATTTCAGCAGCTGGTGGAGCGGTTAGGTCTTTTTTGTCTTCGATATGTTCGACAGGCGTTTGAATCTCAGGTAAGGCTTCGGCGGTCTTAATTTCTGGCACTTTTTCTTCAGCAGCCGGACTTACTTCTACTTTTTGTTCGCTTGGTAAGACAATTTCTTCTTTGATTTCAGTGGCTGCGGCTTTAGGAGATTCCTCTAGTCTTTCCTCGGCTGGTACGGCCAAAGGTTTTTCTTCGATGATAGTAGCTGCCGCAGCTGATGCTCCCTCCTCGGGCTTGTCAGCTGACACTTCTGGTTTGCTTGCTATTGGAGCAGCGGCTTCCTGGATTGGAGCAGCTGGTTTGGCTTGAGCTTCCGCTGGAATTGATTTAAGACTTGGTAGAGCTTGTTCGGGCTCACTAGGCTTAGCTTCCAATTTTTCTTTATTTTCTTCTTTAAGAGGTTCTACTGTAGCTGGTTCCTCTAATTTAGGTTTTTCGGCTTCAGGTGATTCATCTGACTTCGCCGCTTCCTCGCTAGCTGGCTGGCTTTCTGCTGGTTTATTCTCTGCTATTATTGGTTTTTGCTCCAAGGGTTTCTCCGAGGACTCCTCACTTTCTGAAGATGCAGATCCAGATTCGGCGGAGTCTTGGCTAGGTTGTTGTTTCACTTGTTGTCCGTCAGCCACTGAAGAGTAGTCTGCGATGACTAGAGGTAGATTTGACTTTTCTTCATTTTCTGCTACTGGGTAGGCCAGTGCTGTGGCTACTAATAAAAGTCCAACAATTATCTTCATCCTGCAACAACAGAAAATTTTGGTTAATAAGGCCTCGTTTGCTAAACGATGATTTGCAGCGGGTTTATTATGACCAAACATCCTTAATTGGGTAAAGTCACATAAAAGAAACTTCTATATTATTTTGTTGTTCTACGAACATTATAGAACGGGGGGGGGGGGGGGGGGGGCATAACACAAAAAAGTGTAAAATCGTACTATTTTGAAAAAAACCGTGTAAGTTTCATATTTAAATTTGAATGGAGATCAAGATCAAGAAAGTCTTATTACCATATCTGTACATCAGCTGTTTTTTGTATATGACTTATTTTAGCCATAATATATAACTGCCATACCGCTCTGGTGAATTGAGAATTTGAACATACTAACGCAAAGGTGCCGGAAGTTGAGGCTAAATAACATCAAACAGTGTTGCATTAAATCTTATTTAGTTGTAATATACAGATGCCATACCAAAAACGTGGATGAAAGACCTTACCACACTATATGAAAGGCTGTATAGAAATACCGCTTAGCATCATTTGGTACGCGACTTGATAGTTTTTAATGTAGTTGCATAGTAGTATATTACATAACAAGACTTGTAAAGAAGCGTATTACGCATGCGCGGAAAAAGTTACATAAAACCCGCGTTGCTCTGGGTGTGTAAGCCCACGAAAACGTAATTGCATTACAACTCGAGTTGTTATTATTCCTATTAAATAAAATAGAAATGCTGTTAAGGATTTGATTAAATATATGGCAAGAAAGGTAAAACACGAAATTTTTAAACGATCACATTTTCGTATATGAGCGGGAAGGCAGTATAATGTCGTTTCGTGAAATAAATATCTTACACGAAAACTATTTCAATTCAACATTCCAATATGAAAATTGTATGTTTGACTTTGTGCGGCCCTTCTATCCACTGTAATTGTATGGCACCTAGTTTCCGGTAATTTTCACAATTCTCTCCAGCCCTTGAACCAGTTCTCAGACTGAATGCTATAATAAAATGCAACAGCATTTATTAATACTGTCAGTGGTCAGCCCAGCCCGATGGTCCCCAACCACTTACATGTATGACAATTGGATTTTTATAGCAAGCTTTTGCGATATTCCAGATTTGCACCATGATACACTTTTTTGTGTTATAGGCTTCCGTTCCTTTCTCTAGTCTTCTTACAATTAAACAACATTTATTTTACTTTATTTACCATTTGACTTAAATTAATTAAAATTACATATCAAAGTAATTATAGGTATAATGTTTATTCAGTGGAAAATTCCATGACGTTATACATTTCTCGCATGTTAATTATATTTAAATTCTGTTATCTGTGCTCACAGGATGAGCTGTAAGATAATTAGAATTACCCATTCGAGTTGTCTTTTTGCATAATAAACTATCATCTAATCTCATGGAAACGACCTTAGAATATCGAAGCTCATTAGTTAAAAACTGAATGCACAAAGATCATTGCATCAGATGTTTTACGTGTTAGACAATATATCTATATACATATTTATTAGATAATATATTAACATCTGCCTAATATGACTTACAGGAAATTATTAAGCCAGGCCATAATCAGATTGTTATTACTGTACATTTTTAGCTCATCGAAGGTTCGTCTTCTCATCGACTATCGCAGTCTCTTTTAAGTTTCACATGATAAAGAACAAGTTATTAGATGGTTCATATTCTTATACCATCACAATTATACGACGTGGAAATTTAAAGAAATTTAGAAATTTAGTCGTACAAATGATTAATTTAATTCATTGATTGATTAGTTGAAATTAACTGTATATAACACTACGTGGTCTAGTTCATTCGTGCGACCTACTTTTTCCGATACAAGTTCAAGAGAGATATAGCTAGGTTCAGAGAGACATTTTTGCAATAAAATAAATTAATGTTTTTTGAGGAAATTTTGATAGCTTGCATGTCCCTTGTCAATTCATATACATACTTGTGACTTCCCACAATTTTACAAGATCCCTTATTGTTAGTTTATTAATAGTATGATTTTTATTAACTATTACGAAGCATGGCACGGTAGCTCAGTCAGCTAAGGCGTATTGAGTGACGAATACGTTGGTTGCACTGTTTGTTGTGTACTGGGTTCGAGCCCCAGTTTTTCTAAATGTAACCCACTTCCGGACAGCCTTGGCTTTGGATTTTGGGGTTCTCTACTATATATTGTGATGTGTTGTACGAATTGATAACGTAGTAGATTTATTTTAGCCTCTGTTGAACTTTGGAAGTAAAACTCGATATTGCGGAAACTTTAATTCATAAAACAATTATAATTATTCAATATATATTAGTACTAAAGGTTCATTGGCAGATGTGTCGGATAATGTCCAGCGGTTATTAAAAACTGATGAATCTTGCAGCTTATATGTCCATGTCTAACATTATATATTGTCGGAATATTTTCATGATCTACTACGTAGTTGAAGAAAAAAGCTGTGGATTTATCTATTTTTATTAACTGTATCATATTACCTAATGCGTCATCTGTCAAATGAATATCTAGCACTACTAGCGAGTACTCACACACACGTTTTGCGGCAAAACAAATCAAGAAATATGTTTAATACTTATCATCACGTTTACTAGCGTTTTTTGTTTAGTGACCTTTAGTGAATTTTAATTTCAACGTATTTAATTGTTCCACATATCAAATTGTTCACTATATATTCTAAACGTAATTGAAAAATTTATCTTTATTCGCATCCCTTGTATTAGATTATGAAAATCTCCTTGTTGTTTCCTTTTTAAATATATTTTCTGACCCAAAGCGTTTACATTGAGCTTCAGTAGTAAATTCATGTTTTAAACATACCCAGTGAACACCCAGTCGTTTAGAAAACGTTTATTTTACGAAAATTATACGAAATGATGGTTTAATTTTCGTAATCGTATATTTATTATACGTTTTCTGTAAATGTCTATAATAAAACGTTTTTATCACGTATATAATAAACCAGTGAAATATATATTTTTATTTATGTTATGCAAAATTCTTCTAGTTAATTTCAATACATGTTAACGATAAACTTCAATTATACGGGTGGTATAAACAAAAAAAAACGTTTGTTAAATGGTTTAGTGTTCACTGGGTAGTAATAGGGCCAATATAAAGTTTGTTTTTGCCACAGATAATGATTATGTAATTAACAATATAATTCATATTTTGATTGTTTTAATTATTAGTAAAAATGGTTTATTTAAAAGTTATCTGTTAAATATCCTAAATAATGTTTTTTAATGATAATGTAGGTAGAAATACAAGATATTTATTTTAAAATTATTATAAGTATTATAACCTCAAATTCATATGCCCATATTTATGATTGATTTATTTCACATTTAAAAAAAAAGAGTACAATATTTTATTGACAAAGAGGAAAGATTTTCGCAGTAAAATCCTGAAACATTCTTAACATTTGCCGCCATGAAAATGCGGCGAAAATAAGGTAAAAAATGCCAGCGTTACGAAATTCAAAATTAAATAACCAATCAGATGGTCGCCGCAAAAATATAAAACGCAAAACATGACTGTGAGAACTTAGTAAATAAGTTTATTAATTTATAAACAAGAACACTACTTTATTTGTAAATTGTGAAGCAAAAGTAGTGGAAAATATTAATTATTTGAAGAAACAAAAAATACTGGTCAATTTGATTGTCACCATTTTTCATTTTATTTTATGTATTTAAATACTATGCAAACACCTCAATTCTGTCGGAACTAATGAATGAGTATATCTACTTAAAGGGTACTATTATAGTTTTCCACTATTATAGTTGTCCACATACATACAGACAGGCACATTTTTTTAAAACTACTTTTTGGTGTTCCTTGACCTCAAAACGTAAAGATCTGGTCTTGTCTCAATTTTCGATTTTGGACCAATTGTAGTAACCTCTATATTTTTATGGAAGGAGCTGTCATGAAAAGTATATAGTCCTGCTTTTAAAGAGTGTCTGCTTATATTAAAGCAAACACATTTTTAAAAATAATATTTAACAAACATATAGATACAAGTAATTCATGACCTGTCAATAAAAAGAATGTATCTATTAAAATTATTAGTTTCAACTATACCATAAAAATGATCTCTGTTTTCCAAAATGTACTTTCAGATACCTTATTACAAATCCAAATATTAAAAACTATGCAATTTTATTTAAATCACTGTTATTAGTAGATTTCCATAACAAAATAAAATTAGAAATAACTACTCGTAATGTATTAAGTAATCTTAGATATTGCAACGATTACCAATGTTACAACTTTTTTACTTTGCAATAAAAGCATAAAATAAGGCTAAGAAAACCTTCCTATATAGGTATTTTAATTCAAGATCAAATCAGCTCATAAAGCGAAAGTTATGAAATATTTCTTCTCACTGCGCCTTACTTTGTAATAAGTTAATAACAAACGCCAACGTACTTACGTAGTAAAGAGCAACACATTTATACGCAGTCATTTACTTTACTCATTGTAAGATGAATTATAAATTACAAAACTTTTAACTGTTTATTTTCTTTCTCTTTCAAGCTAGAACGCAATTTATTAATTAGTGTGATGCATAGCAGGTAATTGGGCGAATTACTTTTAAATACTGTAAAATTAGTACCAAAACTGCTTTAATAATAATTGTGATGATAATTAAAACTTGTAGACATGTTTAAGAATACGTGCTTTTATGAAAACTGATGAGTCCCGAGTGGAAAGGTGCCTGATTTGGAGGTTCATGAGACAAAACAGTCATTGTATAGCATTTCTTATCAAAAACTGCAGATTATTTCTTGTAAATGAATTGATAATACATTGAAAGTAGTAGTTAATTGTAGAAGTAGAAGGAGCAAAATGGACTTTTTCTCTATTATGATACTCTTCGCAAATACGAAAAAGAATTCTATATTCCATTTGATCGGCATATTTATAAAACCGTAAATATCAGTCGTTGAGAAAAAATTTCCATATTAATGTGTCAGTGACAGAATTTTGAACAAATTAAAAAATGTGCGAATGTATGAAAGTACGATAACTGAAAAACGAGAAGTCCGATCGTATTGAAATTTTGACAGTAAGTTAGTATTAACTAGATGAAGAACCCTATTTAAACAAAATCTATCAGTAAGAGAAAGAATTGTTAATCATTTAAAGTTAAAAAAATGTTTTCTTCCTTTTTATGTTTTGTTATTGAATAGAAATCTTGTGAAAATAGATAAGACCAGATCTTTACGTTTTGAGGTCCTAGGAATACGAAAATGTGGTTTTAAAAATGTATCTGTGCATGTGGACACCATAGCACCGAAACTAACGAACCGATTTTATGAAATTTGGCACAAGGGTAATTTTGGTGCCGTATACGAGTTGAAAAGGTTAGTGCAGATCGGTTGACGTTTACTGCCCCTTTAGTATTTAGACTTTCCTATTTTACAACATATATTTTTTATTGCTCCATTCGAAAGTAAAGGTAATTCTAAGATCTGAATGATATTATCACACTTCATTAGTCAAAAAAAATTGTCCAAGTCCCGCGATAATTGGTCATTAAGTATAAGTTTTAGCATCTGCGGAATGGAAGACTCCATCACGTAGCTCGGCGGTGGTTATTAGCTAATTTAACTAGTTTTCGAAAACATTTGGTTAGTAGCCAAATAGAGGAATGGTAGATGAAAATATGCCCAATGCAAAGTTTTGTCATATTCCTCCTGATTTCCTATTTACCAGTAATATTTGTCTAGTTAATGAAGTGTTTGCAGCAAATGCCGTTGGGTGACCTACTCACTCTATTTACAAGTCACTGACTTTGTATTGTTCGACATAATCAAGGGCAAGGAGTCCGCAGTGTCAAGGTGTCAGAGTCTGCTTCGCGCTGACGAGAACCAAGAAGCTCGAAACCGGCGAATGACTCCGGGCACCTGCCAAAGCGGGGGGCTCTTAATTTAAACATAGTTCCCTTCACCAGCGTTTGCCACAAATGCTGCGTTTCTAGTAATGACAATTTCGTTCAAAACGCACATCCTAATAATAATATTAGGAAATCAAGAGGAATACGACAAAACCTTGCATTGTCCACATTTTCATCTGGTAAGGAGGTTTCAGCCGCTTCCAATAGCTGCCAATTTTTCTTATTCAATTCTATCTTACACTATTTGTATATTCTATTAATTTCATAAATTATTAATAATTTATTTTCAGTTTTTGGGGGACGTAAAATCGATTTATGACTATGCACATACTTGTCGCAGTTTATTGAATATTAAATTACTCACTATACTCTCACTATACACATTTGTTATTGAGAGAAAATGACCAATTTTAGCGCATTTTAATGATTTTTGCTTAAAATTTTGAAAAATTATCCAGAACCGTTTCGATTTTTTCTCTGTATGGCGCTATCAAAAATAATGTTACTGAAAATATCTGGACCAATGCTACAGATAAAAAAAAATCACTGAGATATAGGTGCTTAATGAACATTTTTACACGTTCATGAACTGTATCATATTTTATTTAAGTGTACTTTTTTATATTCATATGTGTGGGTGTATACGTATCTGTAAGACACTTTTTTATGCAATATTTTTTCTATTTTAAAGCGAAGAAATTCTTAATTGAAACTCTACCAACAATAAAAAAAATTGTCTCGATAATTTCTGTCTTACAATAATGTTTAACAACTTAGGTGAACAGAATTACCGGACAAAATTATTTATTTGGACGAAATAGATGTAGTTATCCAATGTCGTCATGTGCACTCTCACGGGCATAGTACTTAATGTGTGTGTGTATTGGTCAAAAAAATGTTTTTTATAGGTAATATTGCTCTAAATATATTCTGTAATATTACTTTTGATGAGACCGTGAAGAAAACAATTTTCGAACGGTTCTTTCGGGTATAATTTTTAAAGAGTATGGAATAAAAATTGTTAAAATAGACCAACATCGGCAAATTTGTCGATTTTTGACTGTTATACGTTACACTTTTTGACGAATGTCCGAATAGTTAAAAGTCCACCTACACCTCAAAAACTATAGGAAACCACCTTAACCCTGCAGGCTTCCGCCGGTTTTATGAAACACCCTTATCAAATTGTCTTTAACGCCTGGACTATTTCTAGTAATAAGAAATAAACGTTGTATTTATTTATACATCAAAGAATTATTTATAATTTTTATTATTTATTTACCAACAATAGTGACAAGTTAGTTGACCTCAAAAGCATGGCCTCAGTCGACAGTGTCGCCGAACTCAGATTCATCATCGATGCTGGGATTGTCGATATCCTCCGCAAAATCCTCACTCTGAACATCTTTATTAATATCTGATTTCCAACATTCTGCCTCTTGGCACGCTTACGAATTATTGAACATTGCAAGCACACTTTTTGTCAACTACATCTTTAAATAGAACAATCACCACCCCAATAAGAAATACATTGTAAAATTGATTCTGATTCTGAAGCGTTGCCTTTATAAGCGGCAAAAAGTGGTAAATTTTCTACCATTCCCGCTGTTGGGCATTCCTTTTGTTTCTAAGCCATTGCACTTGATGGTATAATTCAAAAGAATACTGTTTCTGAAGTTGACGGTAATGGTTGACGATAATGACTTTAGTTTTGGATTTAATTTTGTTACAGATGTTGTAAGTACAAGTCTGTGCTGATCAAGTGAAATATTTCCTTATGTAAGTTCGTATAAAAGGGGGAATAATTTCATGAGCTTCTTTTGCTGGTAAATAAGTTCATCTTCATTATTAAAAATATCAAACTTATGGAGAAAGAAAAAATGAAATGATGTAAAAGTATTTAATTAATTTAACTTTCTTTTTCAGAATATCTACTATTTTTTTCTTTATCCATAAATTTGTATATTATTAATGTTGATAACCTAACTTATTTACAAGTTAAAATCTCTGGTTAAAACATTCGAACATATTTCCCTCGACCAGCAAAAATTCAATTTCATTTAAGAAATCTGTAATAAAACTAAAACCAAAATCAGAGTCATTACCACCAACTTCAAAGGGAACATTATTTTAAGTGTACCTACCGTTAAGTGTAAACATGGCTTGGGAACAAGAAGCACGCCCAAGACTAGGGTTGGCAAAGAACTGACGTCTTTTTGCAGCCTATAAAAATAGTACTGGATGCAGCTGCAGAATTAATATTACAATTGATTTCTATGAACCTAAAACCATACTTGTAATCTTTCAGATTTTGCATTCTAAGAGAAAAAGTAGATGGCTATTTCTATAATAAATGGATTAGGCAATTTGGTCCTATAAGATAGCCTGCAGGCTCTACTGACATTATCTCATTTGATTTTTCTATGGGGAAACTAAAGCAAAATGAGTATGATTACGATAACGTAACCCTTCTAAAAGAGAAAATGACAGAAGCTGTAGCTGTCATAAATACCATTGACTATTGCTAAAAACTTTTTATGAAGCATGACTTTTTCTTAATATGCGAAAGACTGCAAGTATAGTTAGGTCTATCCGGGGACACACTGTATAAATGAATAGAATATTTTTTTATTTTAGATAATTGTAGAAAATGCTTGATAAGATCACATAAAAACCATTCTAAACTTTTAAAAATTAATATTTAAGTTTATAAATAAGTTATTAATAATTTATGAAATGAAGTAAATATCAAAATAATAATAAACGTTGGGCTGACGAGAAAGAGCTTTGGTGAAATCGTGCACCTAACGGCTAACCGCGACAGATGGAGTGATGCTGTAGGACGTGGTATACAGCAAACGGGCGCCAACTAGAATGATGCATGAATCACAAAACGTTGTGAATAAAAAGAAAACAAATAAAGTTGAATAAAATAATCGTATGTATTACACGGCAGAATCAGTATTTGTAAATTAAACAGCGATAAAGTTCATTGCCTAATCTACCCTCTTTTATGACCCTTAATTACTAATACTATATTCGTGGTCCCTCAATTTTGGTTTTTAATACATTTATTTAGTTACCTCCTGTAATTTTTAATAAAACATCGAAAATATTCATAAAACGGTCTTTTGCCCCATTAACCCCTTTACACTAAGGAGTTACCAGTTTTCTGAAGATCATTATTATTCTTAAACATGTCTACAGCATTACATTAACATTTCAATTATTTCCATATACAAAATCTAATTATACTGTACCATTTCTGAACCAAACAAAAAAACAGTAAAAAAAGTTCTGTGCCTTAAGACAGAGCGAGTTGTATATAACATATAATACCTATTCACCGGGTATTGAACTAAAACCTGTTACATAAATCTAAAAAAGTCTTCTAGAGATGCGCAGAACTGGATGCATCATCTCTTAAGAGAATCGTGAAAATAAAAATCCAAAGACTAGTTTTTCTGAGAGCAAATTTAATGCTAGTCGGCGAGCTGTTGTTTTCTTGTTTTGTGAAAACACTAACAAAGGACGATAGACCAGTTGTAAAGTCGACTTGGAATGTAACGTCTTCCAACGTTATTTTAATTTTAAAGCCTGGTGAAAAAAATCACCGTTTAAAAAATGTTAATGTGAATAATGTAACCTTTACCGTTTATTACTTCGAATGTACTTGTAATAAATTCAGCGTCCTGTATAATTTAATTAAGCAATAAAAATCGTGTAAAACAGCATTCCAACTGCACTTGAGAAATGTATTAATAAATATCTTTACGATAATGTAATTCTAATACAAAAGAAACTGTTATCCAAGTGTTTTTTATATATAAATCTACATAAAAATTGCATCTTTATCAATTTAACCGAAATTATTTGCATATATGACAATAATCACTGCATAAAAATAAAAACAAAAACATACGTTACAGAATAACCGTTATTTACATAATACAGAGTAGAGAGTACCATTCATAAATTTCAATCTAGTAAGCCTTGAAAGCTGCGTTGAATGTCGAACAAAGAAACAAAATGAAAAATGCCGAGCAATAATTGAATATCGCCAAAGGCCACTAAGCGACAACTTAACAATCGCTGCTTCCTGCTATTATTTCATTTAGATAGAATTGGCTAGTTAACAAAAATAGAAGGCGGTGGAAGAAGCTACAAGAGGTTTATCGACCTACAGAAATGTATATGAAAAATCCCATATAATTACCATCATGTAGTTTTAAATCGTCGTTATTTTTTTTTTAGTTTTGAGAATATATTCTTTTTTTGTTTTAAAAAATATTCTAGCTACATCTTGCTAGTTACAATTTTTTTGTAACAAAAAAAGTCCTGAAAAAATTTTAATGTATGGCATTCGATGCTGATAACGGTTGTCGAACATTACAGTGTAAGTAACTAAGAAATAGTTGTACTTTGCGTTTATCAGACTTTACTGAATACTAAATAAAGTGACCTCTTAAATAAACAAGAACTGTTGAAACATGATTAAAATAAACATGCGTTTTATTACCTTATACAAAATTAGTTTAAAATATCTCATATATACGTACACATTGACACATGCTAAGACGTTCCAAATATAAAATAATAGTTTTTAATGCATTGGCAATACTCAGTTGGAATTAAATATTGTGATTTTTTAAGGCATTTTATTCCGAATTTTTAATTTAAATTTAAAATTTAGTGAATGCATTGAAGAATGAAATTATTTAAAACAGTTAATTATGAAACACATTTAAAAGAACATTTTCAAACATGTATAAAAAATGACAAAATATTTAAAAAAATTAAAATTTAGGATGAAAATAATTCACAAATAACACAGTTTCACAAAATTGTAAGCAAGTTAATCCTCCTAGCAAGTGTCTTCATATTAAAGAAGTGAACAAAAACAACCTACCTTGTAGTTTCAAAAACTATTGTTAACAGGCTAGGTTGAAGAGAAGCAAGCAGGTTGACCAACACTACACTGGGCACTAAAATGTTATGGTGAGAAGTACAGTGGTGGTCAGCTTTATAGCGCACATCCCCTCCCTGCAAATCTAGGAGGACTCTTGTACATCTTCTTGTAAAATAATGTTATCACGCCAAAGCTTACAGTTTCAGAAGATTATGAACGTTAAATTTTAGCATCAGTGCAAAAAAAGTGTTGGCATTTCCACTAAAATTCTTAGATTCATATCTCTACACTGAATTTTCTTGCTGGTTGTTGTGATGCACTTGTGAATGAAAAGTAAAATAGTCGATGCGTGATCGATATTTATAATTTTGGCAAACTAACACTTCTAAAAATATATAATTTCTAGACTGTTTTTTTACTAGATGCGTATTCGTAATTTCAGAACGACTACACGGGGAAATTAATCCTGAAAAATCGCTATACAATTTCTGTGATAACATGAGAAACCAAATATTTGTGTTAAGTGCAGAAAAAAGTATATTATTCAAATGCAGTTTTATCTTAAACTATTTATATCTACAAGTGACAGTTTTTAAACCAATAAGCTTGGTAAAGTGCTCATTCTAGGATGGATTTAACAATAACTGTGCAAAATTTTGTAGACAAAACAAACCAACATTTAAATAATAATAAAATACCAAACGGGTGTAGTACATAGGTAAAAAATATGTCCTGCTAGGTGACAAACGTATCAATTTTCGATGTTTTCGATGAAAATCAGTGAAACAGAAAGAATCTGCTGTTAAGAACCTTCAGTTAATTTTTCCTGTTTAAAAATTGAGTGCGAAGTGTTAAAAACAGAAAAAAAATTGTAACTTTATTTGTGCGCGTGGCTTTTCACAATTTGAGATTCTAGGAAAGCAAAAATTAACTGAAGGTCTTACGTACATTGAATAATAAGTTAAAATGAGGAAATAGAGCATTTTTGGCGTCCGCAGTTAATGCGATAATTCATTTCTCGAGTTTCTGGAATGAATTAAAATCGAGTTTCTGGTGTCGAGACGCTGAGTGATAATACATTTTTGAAAAGATTTTCTCAAAAAGTTCTGGTAGAACTCAAATTATACGTTTTTTGTTAATATGAAATGTATATGGCGTCTGGAAATCTGTTTTTAATAAAAAAAATTTTGAACAAGTGAAAACTTCTTAAAATCCCAGTTTCCATTTAGAAAATGTTTGGTAACTGTTTTTTTTTGCACTTTTTGGTGTATTTAGTCGTAAATAAAATGTACCTGGATTTGCAAAAAGCAATTCTAGGTGGAAAGAAATTTAAAATAACAAGACAGGTAATTTTTTTCGCTCTGTGTTATAACTCGAAAACTGCAAAATTTCATAAAAAGTGTAATTTTTTTTTTTCCATTTTACAATCAAGCAAATGAATACCCGTTGTACTCTGTGCGACTAATACAATCTGAGGATATTGCGGTTAGAGTAAAAAAATGCAAAACGAGCCAAAAAACCCTATTTGTGGCTCTGCAAACTTAGGGAAATTAAGATAGAGAAAAAAAATCAGTGTTTTTTAAACTACATCATATAACGAAAAGAATGAGCTCATAGGAAGTCTATAAAATCAAATCGATCGATGATATGAGTTCTTGAAAGGGGTATAAAATCTGTTTTTTTCACTTTTTCACTTTTTCGGTAATTTAATTTTTAAACTACAAAGTAGCGACATATTACGAAAATGTTTATTTCTTCATTAGTTATAAAACATATTCAATCGCTATGTGTAACAAAATAATAAATATTTTTTGGATTTACTTTGTTAAAAAAACGCTATGTTTTTTAATTAAGGATAAAATAAATATTTTTACAAGAATAATTTTGTCGATGAAAAAAAATGAAAGATTATTGAAAAAGTAAAAATATAACGATTTTATACTCTACTTACTTTAGTACCTTTGATCCATCTGATCTTACAGAATTCTATGGGGCACATTTTTTTCATCGTTAGTGTAGTTAAAAGAACACGTTGACTTGTTTCTCTATCTTAATTTACCTGGGTGTCCAGAGCTAGTAATAAAAAATAGTTTTTTTTTTGCATTTTGAACCGTAACATTTCGGTTTGTATTATTATTAGTCGTTCAGCTGATGCTGTTTTTGTTTCGTTATCAAATATAGAAAGAAAAAAAAATGTTGCAGACTTTTCTCGAAATATTATATTGTTTTTAAGTTAGAACACAAAATATTATATTGAAATTAAGCTGAAAAATAGGTATTAGAAGAAAACATTTATAATGTTTTAAAATTTTGGTGACAGTTACAGAATGTCGATAAAAATTGAAAATAAAAAATTCTAACCCCGAAAGAACGAGCTTCATCCCCTACCCCTTAAAGAAAGTGTTTTTTGTGGTTTTTTGAATTTTTTAGCAGTACGGTGTCCTATACGAAAAAAAGTGTAGAGAGAAAATGTTGCCCATAAAAGTTTCTATAAAGAAGGTCCTATTCATCATATTCATGATTCATCATATTTTCCATAGATCTAATAGATTTGAAGTTAAAAACTGCTGAAGTAGAGGGATGTATTAGTTCACAACTAAAATTATAATTCGCGATAGTTTTGATCTATAAAATGGATTATTTGCAGTTTTATTATTAATTTTAATTAAATGGCCTCTTAATTGGGAATACGTTGCCATTCTTCTATAATTTCAATTTCAGAAAGTTAACAATCTTTTAAAACTTCAGTGATATATTTGCAAAGTAAAATTTAGAAATTAAAGAGTTTCCGAGCTTTAGCACTACCCTTCCTTACAGAAAAGAAGTATTATCGTTATTGTTTGAATTTTTAAGTGAAACAGTGTCCTATACTTCTATCCTTTGCAAAATTAGTTTATAAAGAAAAACTTTATTCAAAAAAGTTCCTATACAAATGTACTTTAATCATATTTTCAATAGGTAGATTTTGTCTCCACACTACCATTGAGGTAGAGCAAAATCTTTTATCTTTTAGGATTTACTTATTTTTCAAATATGTCATTAAGTTTTAAAATAATATAAATTTTTGAAGTATAAATTATATACCTAATTAAAAAAAGACGCGCTTGTGTTCGCTATACATTAAGTTGCAAATTAATTAAAAAACAGTAATCCATCTTATAGAAAAAATTTTGATTTATAAATTTCGGACCTTTTTTTATATAAATCTTTATGCAGTATTTCCTCTCTCTGCACTTTTTTCGTATAGCACACCGTTTTGCTAAAAAAATCGAAAAACCGCAAATATGCACCTTTTTTTGAGTGGGTACGGAGCGAAGCTCGCGTTTCAGAGGTGCGTACTTTTAAGTTTTCAATATTTACCTACATTATGAACAGGTCATCAAAGTTTCAAAATATAATTTTTTCTTTTAAAATGTCTGATTACCAGTAAAGAAAATGACCTCTTTTGGCATTTTTAATTGCTTTTCAACTCGAATTGGTTTTTGCAAATTTAGGTATACATTATTTACCTCCCTCCTAGGACTGCTTAATTTTACCCCCACATCCAGTAGAAGTATAGTAACGACAAAAAAATGTTTAAAAAATTTTATTGTTCAAATAGGCTTAGAATGTCATGAAACGTGAAGATTTTAAGTTTGAGCAGAAAAAAAAATTCTGTCTGTCTGTCTGTAACTTTTTGTGCACACGATTACTCTGGAACCGTTTAAGATATTGGCTTGAAATTTGGTAGACGTATGCACTTTAACGGGATCTGGAACTAGATTATATTTTGATCTTATTCCGTCGAAGCGTTGGGGGGTAAATGGGTAAATAGATAAATCAAGTAGGTAAGAGTCCATAAAATTGGTATTTAGTTTATACAAGAGAAGCTAATGTCTCAAAAAAAAAATTGCATTAGCCACCTCCATTACCACCTCCACACCCTTATTAAAGGGGATGAAAAAAATGTGATTTAGTGTGTGTGTGAGTACAAGAACCAAAACCTCAAAATATTTTTTTACTTCATCCACCTCCACTTCACTACCGATGTTGGATATCGTTTCATGGGTTTTTGGGGAAGATGATTTCAAATATTATGTTATTAAAGTTCCATAAACAATTATTTCCACATACAAAATTTTTTGGTTGTGAGAGACTTGGATAGAAAATCTGGATGTGGAAGTAGTGATTCCTTGGGCAGCGGTTTTTTACTTCCATACCCATGAAGGGGAAGGGTAGTAACTGTAAAAAATCTTTGAAATTTTGTTCAGTTATGAAACGTCGAGATTTTAAGTTTGAGCGAAAAAATACTATGTAGAAATACACATTCCAGTTTTTTTTACACTATCTTTTCCAAAATTTCTACATTTACAGATTTTATGTAAAAATGTCCTTCTTTACATCAATAGTTAATGTAACTGCATTGTGAATTTACCCTGACTTTTTACAGTGCACCAGACACTCCCACTATCATCTCCATCCCTTATTAAAGTAGGTAAAAAAATAAGACCTCAAAATTTTTTGGCATCAACCATCAAAGCTACCCCCACCCCACTACCGATGTGGAATTTCGTCTTATGAGTTTTTGAGGTAGACGATTTCAAATATTATGTTATTAATGTTCTAGGAAAATTATATCGACATAGTGGGGGGTAATTATAGTATCAAAATTTTTGTTTTGTACGAGACGGTTTTTTCAGAGTTAAACGAAAATATGAACTCTGAAGATATTTAATTCAACTTATTCAACAAACATTCTGATTCATGTTTCTATCGGTAATTTTTGAGACAATGTTTTTCGTGCTCGTGCTCGCTGTCAACCTTAAAAAATTAATTTATTGATTACTTCAAACGTGACTGAATTATATCTGTAATTAAATGGCCTGGAAATAGCATTGTCATTAAACAATTAAGACAGTTTTAAATCCTTCTCACTGGCTGATTTTAATACGCCGAAATATTAGTGGAAAATTTTCCACTTTTATAATAGATAAATAATTAAATAGATGAGTCAGTGGGTGGCTGAAATGAAAAAATGATATTATGTCATAAAGTAGTTTATGCAGAAAATTAATAAATTCCAATTATTGAACAACATATAAATGCATTTAAAAATTATTATCAACCAAAAGTATATTTTTGATTTTTACCAATCTATAAATTTTGGAGAATATTTAGCATTCGGTACTTATGAAGAGTATATTGCATTTGATCGGCACAAAACCGGAAATATCGCTCGTAGAGAAAAATTTTTCATATCATTGTGTTAGTGAACGAATTCTGAACAACTTCACGTTTTTTGTAAGAACGATAACTTAAGAAAGACAAGTACGATTGTATTTAAATTTGGAAAGTAAGTTAGTGTTAGCTGTAACAACACTATTGTTTTTGAAAAAAATCAATCAGTAAATAAGAAAATTATTAATCATATAATTTAAAAAAATTATTTTCTTAATTTTTGTCGCTTGTACTAAAATAGAAATGTTATCTCTATAGTATATGTTTTTTTGTTTATGCATTTCACTATTTCATAATAATATATTATTATCTAATGCGTTGAAATATGATTCTCGAAAGATATTAATTATAGACATTTAATTTTTGTAGTAATGTGTGATGGTGCAGTGGCTAAAGTTTTGTCTTGCAATCCAAAGATTCTCTGTTCGAATCCCAGACAGGTTGGATGTTTGTTTTTCAACTTTTTTTTCACAAAAAAGCTGATATCACTTTTAGGCTGTCGAAAAACTAACATTATTTGCAAGAAAACTGCGAAGAGTATCTTATAGAATGTGTCACAATTATATAAAAAGCTTAGTAAATTGGCGAAGAGTACCTACGTTTTTAGCTTTTTATATTTTTAAGAAGCATTAGAATGAATGTTCAATATAATTTTGAAATAGCCAACGTGCAGAAGCTATATGGCAACGAAATTTTGCATATCTTGTACAAAACTTCATTCGGGCAGTTTTTCACGATAAATAATGTACTACATTTTTTGCACATTAAAAAATACATGAAAATTCTAAAAAGGAGCGTGATTTATATAATTATTATAAAAAAATATGAAACTTATACAGTTATACCATTTTTAAATTGATATAATTTTTAAATTGAAAATGTGCAAAAAATATAGTACATTATTTATCGTAAAAAACTGCCTGTAACTCGGAAAATTAGCAAGTTACACAAAAATTCCAAGAGAAAAAAATGTTTAGAAGGCCTCAATGTATATGTCTGAATTCTCTTAAATTTTTAAATCACGTATTTTTAAAGCGATACAATTTCAAAGAAAGTTTTTCAGGTTTTTCCGGTGAAAACGCACTTTACAGAAAAGTTGCAAATAAAAAAAGTCTTGTATTTCGATAACATATTCACCTGCATTCTTTCAGTTTTTTTTTTTTAACTTTTTTACATTTCCCCTCCCACTTTTAGGAATTTTCGAATGGCCAGATCATTAGGTCATTTTTGACCTAATTCTACAAGTTCCGGAACCCGTAATGAAAGTGGTTTTCTACCCCTTCCGATTATTTCCTACTCTAATCTTTTTTTTCAACTTTTTATTACGTCATTACAAACGCATTGCACAAGGTTTCGTCAAGATCCCTTCATTAGCACTCAAATTAGAAGTGAAATCCCCCGTTGACTGGACTATTTACACACTTGTAGCATGTTGCATTTTTGTTTTTATGAGAATTGTTAGAAATTTGTAAAAAAATAAGAAAGTTAGGGATAAAATGCTGTCAGCAACCCCCTAAAACTACCTCTCAAGTAGAAGTGAGAGTTTAACCGGTACTATATAAACTGATGTCCATATGGGATATAACTAAATTTAAAATAGGAATATTATATTTTATGGACCACCGTGTATATAAACTAAGTAGGTAGTGTTATCTTCTTGAATTCTATTCAGTTATTACATATTGTTGTAGATATGTACGCGTGTTTTGATTAGATATGAGTTGGGGTGAGTGAGAGGATAAGTATGTATACACTTATTACTTCACATAACTTTTGCAAAAATCCATCGGTTTTGATTTGTTTTTCCTTAATTTTTGCACTCATTTCATGCATAGATTTATACGTAAGAAAAATACAATATACTTTATGATGTAGTCTCTACCGTTCTTCGGTTCTTCCCATGTGAGGGAAAAACACGAAAATGTAGCTTTCAATGTTAGCCCAGACGGCAGAGAACATTTTATAGTGAAACCTACAAAAACTTGCAAAATGAATATATATATATATATATATATATATATATATATATATATATATATATATATATATATATATATATATATATATATAGAGATATGCATGGTCATATACAGGCCCGTTTCATACACTGAGCGGTTGTAGTGCAGCCCGATTTGACCCTGTGAAGCCCGGGTTTGGGCTCATCAACGTACCCCCGTGTATATCATCACTAAATGGTCGCAAATCATGTTAGTTTCCTCCCTGCAAAATTTTGAGGTGGGCTTCAAAAAGTCATATTTTCATGTTCCGAGATACACTTTTAGTTCAGCACTTCTGAGTCAGGCGGCGCTGTTCCTGTATATCCAAAACTCTTATACAGTTGATATCCATCGCTCGTTATATAGCCCGATATTTGGCATCATTGCAGTGGCTCGATAGCGTTCGATTCTTATTTCCTCTTAAATACTTTCTTTATGAAGTCACAATCGTTGAATGAAAGTTCTTTCTTCATATTTGAATAATTTTTCTAAATTCAAAAATTTGTATATACTTTCTAAGAATTATAAATTATGTGGTACGGTGCTATGAAAGCAAAATAGTAGCATCTTAAACATCTTAAAACGTTTTTTGAATTGTAATACATAATTTCAAATAGAGCGATAAAAGGTAGCATTTATATCAAAAGAGAAAAATTATAATAAGAACAAAATATAAAATCGAATATAAAATACATTGGCTTTGTCCATTTGTTGTACTAAATTAATGTTTCCATGTCCCTAAATTAGGTTTGTGGTTTTTTGTATTCATGATTCAATAATATTCCTCATTTTTATTAATTTTGGTGCTAAAATTTTCATGGAGAAATATCGGGACATTAAACAATAATTATGCAGAATGACGTTTTACGTACCTATTATAAGGATAGATTGGCATTATCCATGACGACTTCCACATCCCCGTAGTTTAGTGGATAGTAACGGTAAAAAAAACATGTTTTTTTTTTAAATAGGCTTAGAATGTCATGAAACATCGATATTTTCAGCTTGAACGAAAAAAATTCCGTCTGCAATTAGTTTTTGTGCAAACGATTCGAACCGTTCATGATGTTGACTCAAAATTTGGTATACTTGTGTATTACAACGGGATCTGGAAATAGATTATGTGTTGATCTTATTCCGTTGAAGGGTTGTTGAAGAGTCGATAAAATTGGGTTTTAGGGTATAAAATATTAGTCTTTAGCATTAAATCGGTTATAAATTTTGAATGGAACTGTTTGGCTGTAGCTATTTTATTGTTTTAATTTGTTTTATGTATAAGTGCTATAGGCAGTTTTGTTTCTTGTATAATTTTAAAAATTTATTTTTCAACAGTGAAATTTTCTGCTATTATCCTTATTATCTCTGATCCTAGTAATCGTGTCACAAAAATAAAAATAGGGCATTGAGTTTTGAATAGGACTAGGTCTATGAAAAATCTTTCTGATAATTTGTTAATTTAAAAATAAATAAATAAAAATCACAAAAAAGTACTTTTTTTGGCTATTTAAGAAACAACGTAATAATGAATCAATTTTATTTTATTGAACTAAACTCTCGTGCGAAATTTTAACCCAAAATATGTTTTCAAACGGCTAAAAGCCAATAATAAATTCGAAAGTTCCATTGCTTACTGCTTAAGGGCATCGACTCGTAGGAGAAAATGTTTTTTTTTCAAAATGTAGATTTTTGTATGTTTTTTGCAATGGTATTAAGAAAAAAAATTATATCTTCATTTAAACCGATTATTTGAAATTTGTTTATAATTTTCAAAATTGTAGTTGTAAATAAATTCAAATAACCCTGTGATCTTTTTTATCAAACTAAAAGCGGCAAACGAATTATGAAAATATGTGAAATATATAGCATTTCTTAAAAAAAAAATAATGGTCTGCTTGCATTTGGGGTCGAGAGTCGATACGTCAGTTTTTGCATTAAAGTCACTTATAAATAAACCAAAAAACTATTTCTTTTTGAAATTTGGAGTGGTTGTTTTTCAAAGCTTACATCTTTGTCTCTGATATTTGAAAATAATCTAAAATTACAATTTTTGAAATAACATTGAATAGAGCGGTTATTTTCTTAATTTTTGTCGCGAAAAGGAGGAACTAATCTAATCTGAACGAATATCCTTATGTCCATGGACACAGCTTTGTAAAATTTTCAATATCACCGATACAATAAAAAAAAACAATATTCGAGGACAGGAGTTGAACCCTAGACGTCCGCATCCTGGTAAAAAGTGCTATCGTCTAAAATATTAAAGTCTAATTTGTAAAACAGTAATATAGCGTTTAGAGCTAATTGACAATTATCGGATTTCTAACATAAGTTCCAAAGGCCCGACTTTCGGGCCTCTATACATTATCTTTTAAAAATTGTGCTTCTGGTTTGTTTTCAACTAGATGAGACAAAAATATAGGTATTGAAAGAATAACGGGGCTCAATTTTAAGAAGAAATATTAATTTGTTTATTTATAAGCGACTTAGTTACAAAAACTGACGTATCCTAGCCCCAAATGCAAGTAGATAATTATTTTTTTAGAAAAATGTTAAATGTTTCATCTATTTTCGTAATTCGTTTGCGTTTTTAGTTTTATAAAAAATCCACAGGATTATTTGAAGTTGTTTATAACTATAATTTTGAAAATTATAAACAAATTTCAAAAAAATAGTTTAAATGAAGATTTTTTTAAATACCATTGTAAAATACATTTAAAAATCTACATTTTTAAAAATAAATTGTCCTACAAGTCGATGCATTTAAACGCGATGAAAATTTCGAAATTATTATTGGTTTTTAACCGTTTGAATAAATATTGTGGCACGAGGGTTTACTTCACTAATGGGCATAGTTAAACCAACTTTCGTTAAAATTGATTCATTATTGCGTTATATTTCTTAAATAATCAAAAAAGGCAATTTTTTGGTGATTATTATTTTTTTATAAATTAACAAATTATCAGAAAGTGTTTCATAGGCCTAGCCTTATTTAAAATTTTATTGCGAACAAATGGCTCTTTTTATTATTGCGATACGATTTCTAGGACAGGAGATAATAAAGAAGATAGCAGAAAATTTCACTGTTTAAAAATAAATTGTTAAAATTTTACAAGCAATGGATCGATTTAATGCAAAACTTCACATACACTTTCTGTTATATATACTGGCAACAAATTCAAACAATAAGACTGCTGGAGCCAGATAATTCCTTATTCACCTATTTTGATGTTTAATTTGACTCCACCATTAGGGGTAATCAAAAATATCAATATTTCGAAAAGAATTTGTATCTTTTGAACGGCTGGGCCGATTTAAATTCGAAAAAATGTGCATTAGATATAATAGCTACACCCTTATTAGAGAATTGAAAAAGACATTTGATAATGGGAACATTAAAATAAAAAATGAATATATTTTTATCTTTTCATATCACATTGTTCTGACACACTCACTGCATGTCTTTAGTACAATCTTTAACTACTATATCATATTATCATAAAATATATTTTTTGGAATCAATAAAATAGATACATCATCAAAAATATGATATACTTATATGTCTCGATTTATCTTGTCCCCATATTTTCTTGTTGCTATTTCCGTAGTTTCTTTTATAAATCTTTAGGCACTAGTTTACAAAATATAATTTTTTGGTGCATATTGGCATATTTCTTCCTACCGTTAGGTACTATACTGTCATATAACTCCATCGTGCTTCAAACAGGCCAATAATTTCAATAATTCTTTTGACACTTGAGACGCTTTGATAGTTTTATTGGGCTGTATTGTAAGATGCATTTAAGTTGAATGTAGAAAGGTACCAGAGAAAAGGCATCCGCTTAACTCAGCGGGGCGTACGGCAATAAATATAAAACAGATCGCTTGGAGCGTGTGACCACGTGCCCACCGAAATGTAAACAATTTTTTAACGTCATTGTAACTATTTTTCATGTGGAAATAAAAATTCTGCCAGTTCCAATTTCATACCAAAAGCTCTATTTGTTAATTGACGAATGCATAAACTTATCAGCTAGTAAATTCGTGGATTTTTTTTGGATTGTTCATAATTTTATGACCCCGTTACGCGAGTAAAATTTTTTTTTTTTTAATAAATTGATGGTTAAAAATATATTTCTATAAGATTATATCAAGACCCGAAAACCTCAAAATGCGGTGACAATAGGAAACATTTTTTTTTTAATTTAAATAGCAACATAAGTTTTAAAAAATCCGTTGTGTTTTGAAAAATGTTTTCTGGAACCTACAGATGATGTGTGCTTTTTAAGATTTTTAATTGCATTTTAAATGACTGAGGAGAGTATAAAAAAATGACAAGCGTCTCTGTACCTCATTTTTGATAATTTGGCGGCCGGTACAATTTTAAGTAAATAAAATAAATAAATAAATGAACGTTTATTGTGTACAAAAGAATTTACACACAAAAGGAAAAGGTTAGCCTAAACTATCTTCGACCTCCCATATGCATTAGGAAAAACTATTATTACTATAGCAGTATTATATTAAACTAAGAAAACCTATTAAACTAAATTTTTAACTTAAAACTAATTATTTATATTGTATTACTTATAATAATAATAGTATTAATTTAACTATCAAATGTGCCGTTTTTTTATTATGACCATTATACTAGGGAATTTTATGCTCTGACAAAAAAGGTACATATACAGTGTGTCGCACTTTTCATGGAGCCACCCTCATATCTCGCTCATTTGATATCCGAATATTTTGAAATTTTAATGGTGACTATATACCTATAGAGTAAGTCTTTAGACGTAACCACATTTAATTTTAGACGGAGGCGTTCGATTCTAGAATGGAAAGAGGAGGTCGATTTTCAAAAAATATATATTAGCGATTTTTTTCAGAAAAGAACTAGTAAGATATTCCTAATCAGCACCTTTGGGAACCCCTTTGTACAAAATTTCATCATAGTAGGTTCAAAGATGTTGGAGTAGGGGCCGTCAAAAACAGTAATTTTTATCTATAACGGATTCTCAAATGAAAAAAATGTATTCTTCATTTTTGTTCAGAATAATGTGTTGTAAAAGTATGAATTGATTTTACAACAAAATAATTATTTATTTAATAAGGCAAAAATTCTACCTACTATACCTACCATTTTTCTAACAAATAATCTTCAATAGAAACCTAAGTAAACCATGAAAACAAATGCTATTGGGCAATTAATTTAATTTAATGAATTAATTAATTAATTAATTAATTTATTTTTTATTTATTTTACTTTTTAATTTTAGTCTTATTAATTAAACAATTATTTGTTGTAAAATCAATTCATACTTTTATAATACATTATTCTGAACAAAAAATGTAGAATACCTTGTTTCATTTGAGAATCCGTTTTACAGATAAAAATTATTTTTAGTTGAAAAAATAGTTTTTTTGATGGCCCCTGTCTCAAACATCTTTGAATTCACTACGATGTACAATTGGGTTTCTAAAGGTGCTGATTAAGAACATCTTACTAGTTTTTTTTTGTAAAAAAATCGCTAATACTTTTTTTCTACACTTATACGCTACTTTTCTACGCTAATACTTTCTACCATTTGTCCGACGTATAGTAGCATCTGACCCTAAATTAGGATTGTGTTTTTTTGCATTCAGTATTCAATAATACTATACTTAATTATTATAATTTTGGTACTAAAATTTTCATGGAGAAATATCGGTCATTAAACAATAATTATTATTATGCAGAATGATGTTTTACATATTATAAGGATAGATAGGCATTGTCCATAATCACTATAAGCTGGTACTACTTCCACATCCACATAGTGGAGTGAACGTATAATAAAGGTAAAAAAAATGTTTTTTTAAACAGGCTTGGAATGCCACGAAAGATCGATATTTTAAGTTTGAGCAAAAAAAATCTGTCTGTAATTTTTTTTTGTGCGCACGATTACTCTGGAACCGTTTATGATGTTAACTCAAAATTTGGGACACCTGTGTATTATAACGAGATCTGGAAATAGATTATTTATGTTTTGATCTTATTCCGTTTAAGTTTGGGATGGGGGGATAAATAGGCAAAGCAAGCAAGTGAGAGTTTATAAAATTGGGATTAAGTGTATGTACGAGAAGCCAAGTACCTACTAAAAATTTTTTTGACATCAGCTACTTCCACTATCACCCCCATTACCATCCCTATCCCATTATTAAAGGACGAAAAAAAATAAAATTGTGATTTTGTACCAAAGTACCAAAGTACCAGAGGCCTAATTTTTTTTTGCATCAGCTATCAGCTATACTGTCGATATGGCATTTTGTTTTATGGACTTTTGTGGTAGGCGATTGCAAATATTATATTATTAAAGTTCTATGATCAGTTATTTCCACATAATGGACTGCAAATACAGTATCAACCTTTTTCTCTTTGTAAGAGACTTGGATGTTGAAATAGGGATTCTTTAGGAAGCGGTTTTTTAAGTCAGGTTCCCTTTACTGTATGGTGCACCTAACTGCATGACGTGATCTGTCTTGGTTCCCTGTTAAGCCTACATGGTCTCTAAAAACACAATTTAGATGGGCTAACTTGAATCGTTTTATTCTATTTGGACGTGCAAAAGAGAACAACGTCATAACTGCGGAATACTTATTACTTACACATCCACGTAGTGGAGTTGACGTATAGTAATCGTAAAAAAAAATTTTTTGCTCAAATTATTGAAGGTGATTATTTAAGGGAATAAAAAGATAAAATTGTGATTTAGTGTGTATAAAGGAACAAAAGGCCTGAATACTTTTTTGGCACTCGCCACCACCTCTAACACATTATTAAAGGGAATAAAAAAATAAAATTATGATTTATGTGTACAAGAGCCTCTAAATTTTTTGCCAACGGCCTCCCCCTCTACTACCTCCACTACCATGTTGCACATCGTTTTATAGGTTTTTGGGATAGACCATTTCAAATATTATATTATCAAAGTTCTATGAACAATTATTTTTACACAGTGGATTGCAAATATAGTATCGACATTTTTTTGCTGTAAAAGGCTTGGGCAGGAAAATCTAGATGTTGAAGTAGTGATTTTTTAGGCAGCGGTTTTTTTATTAATGAACACATATATTTTTATGATGGTTATTTGAATTTATATTTGTAGTCGGTCTCCCTGCATGGTGCATCTGACGTCATGCACCTACCTTGATTGCATTGGATTCGGAATGACGTCTAGAAAAATGTGCAAAAGTTTTAAACCCGCACATAAATAATTGCAAAAGTTATAAACGAATGAAAATTGAAAAAATAACGAGTTCCGTTTTTTGAAAATAACTCGAAAACTATTAAAAATTTTAAAGAAAGAAAGATTCTTAAAGAGGAAGAAATTCCCAATAAATAAGTCCCGACTCCCGAAACTCTACATCTATTATTAACGAGATTATTAATGATTTTAATTTAATGTTGAAAATAGAGCTCCGCGCAGCGAACACTAAGGCGTTACGATGCTCTGAAACCGTCCGAAACAAGTAAAAATATTTTTGTTATTAAATATTAATTTTAAAATTCATAAAAATTGTGTTATTATTTAAACACTTAAAGGAACAATATCCCGATGGAAAAAATTTTTTTTTATTAATTTTAATTACTCTTACTGTTTTTATATTCAAAAATACTATAAGATTACATAAACTTAAAATTTTTATTGCTATTTGTTTTAAACAAATTTTATAAACAAATATATAAATTACGTATTTTTGAAAAATATTTTTCTGCCATTTTATTTGTTATAGAATATTATGATTAAAAAAAATCCTTAAAAATTGTTTTTAATTGTTTATAATCACTTTTGTCTTTTTTCATTATTTAAACATGTTATTAAGAAAAAATTTTATTCCTAAATTTATTATTTGCAATTATCCAAAAGGTGGAAAAAAGAATTTTTTTGTTGTGAATTTATTTGTTTATTTAATAAACAATTTGTTATTAATAATCGCCGAATGTGTTTATATTTTTTTTAGATAGAAAAAAATAACAAAAACAACCGTATACATAAACATGAAAATTCTTTTGTGAATAATAATTCAAAAATCGAGAAAATACTCGTATCAAGTATGCCGTGGAAATTGACAAAAACTAGATTCAAAACATTAATTTTGTCTGCATAACCAAAGCGTTCTGACCGAAATATCCATTTTATTCAAAACATAGCCTATTACTATTCTTGTTTTATTATATGTAGGCAAATAATATACCTACATATTTAAATAAAAAAGGTATATTTTAATCACAGTTAGAAAACACTAACGAAAATATTAGTGGGAAAAGAGCAGAGCGTTTGCCCTAAACAACTTTATGACAGCATCAAAAAAGGTGATTAAGGAATTCTTTCTGCCGCGATTTTATTATTTTAGTTTGTTTTTGGTTTTGGTGTGGTAACAAGTGCAATAAGAAGTCCTGAACTAAATCTAAGCATTGAATAAAAATAGACAAAAAACTTTCTGATAAATTGTTAACTAGCAAGAAAATAAAAACCATTAAAAAACCGCTGCCCAAGGAATCACTACTTCCATATCCAGATTTTCTATCCAAGTCACTCATGATGAAAAAATTTTGTATGTGAAAATAATTATTTACGGAACTTTAATAATCCTCTACCTCAAAAACCCATAAAACGATACCCCACATCGGTAGTGGGGGGTGGATGAATTAAAAAAATATTTTGAGGTTTCTGGTCCTTGTACACACACACACACACTAAATCACATTTTTTTTCATCACATTTAATAATGGGGTGGTGGTGGTGGTGGTAATGGGGGTGGCTAATGTCAATTTTTTTTTTGAGACCTTAGCTTCTCTTATATATACTAAATACCAATTTTGTCGACTCTTACCTGCTTGATTTACCTATTTACCCCAATTTACCCCCCAACCCTTCGACGGAACAAGATGAAAATATAATCTAGTTCTAGATCTTGTTAAAGTACATATGTGTACCAAATTTCAAGTCAATATCTCAAACAGTTCCTGAGTAAACGTGCGCACAAAAAAAAGTTACAGACAGACAGAAATTTTTTTTTTCGCTCAAACTTAAAATCTCGACGTTTCATGACATTCTAAGCCTATTTGAACAAAAAAAATTTTTTTAATTTTTTTGTCGTTACTATACTTCCACTGGATGTGGAAGTAATTACTGTCTCTGCATAATTTAAGAAGTATAGTGTAATAATGCATAAATCTGTAACGAAAGTGAGTGAAACTATATCTTTTATTGCTTTATTTTTCGAGTTGTTTATAAAATATTGAAGTTAAAAATATCACGTGTCTATTCAAAAAATAAAGAAAAAATTTGTACCTTCTACAAATAATTATTTTCGTGAAGTATAGGACTGCAGTTTTCGCCATGTATTTTTACGGAATTGAAAATTATTTTTTCTGTACTAAAGCATTTCTTATAAACAATGACTTTCATTTTATTTCAAATTTCCAACTGCTCAGTTAATTTGTTGTAATGTATTCTAATGTTTTGATTATTTAATTTTAACAAATTCTAAAATAATTCTTTATACTTCATTTATACATTTTATTTTCGTCATAGTAATTTAGGACTAATAATTTTTTAGTTAGAATTATGGCTGAATACTGTAATATAACTCGATCTTGCTTTAAACAGGCGTTGTGTAGCTTTTGTATACCATTGGCAACAGTTCTTTTGGCATTTGAGACGCTTTGTTTTATTGCTCTGTGCAAGAAAGCAACTGTCACCAGATTTAAGTTGAATGTAGGTAGAAGAATGTAAGAAAAAAAGGTGCACAAAAGAGTTTACACACAAAAGGAAGAGGTCAGCCTAAACTAGCTTCCCCATATACATTAAGAAAACATATTATGACGGTACGCAGTATTACATTAGATTGAGAAAACTATTAAAACAAAATTTTTATATAATTATAAACAATTATATAAAATAAAATATAAATATTATATTACCTTTAATAACGATAATTTAACTATCAAATGTACCGTTTTTTATTATAACCATTATACGAGAGAATTTTATGCTCTACCGAAAAGTTACGTATATTGTTTTGCCTTATCTTGCTTAATTTTCAAAATATTGACGAAAAAGCATATTTTGTTGCAATTATTGTTAGTAACTTTTGAACCCGAAAAGAAAGAAAAGAAAAGAATATCACACAAATTCCTTTTTAAGCGTATCTGCGAAGACTAATTAATGTCGGGCACAAGTATATTATATGCTTGCACTAATAGTACAGTGTAACTAGAGGTTTTAACTTCGGAATAATGTCATATTGAACGGATTTAGTTCATTTTTGGAGGTATAATAGTAAATGCTTGACAGAAAAGTTTCTATATTGTGCGGGGGCTTGCTAATTTATAGAGGGTGAATGCCACCCCCTCTCAGGGGGTGGCACATAAAAAATATATATACATATATTCATTGGAGCTGAAATAGAATCAAACTTTAAGAAGAAAAGGTTCTATGCAAATTTTCACATAAATTGATAGTTTTTAAGTTATAACGACTTCAAAATTGCGATTTTAGCTTAAAAAAAAGTTATTTCCAAACGGCTTTCGTCAAGTATCTCAAAAAGTATTACTTTATCGAAAAAATGTGACAGATCAATTACAGAAAGTACAAACTGGAAAATAATTATATTTTTTGTTTATTGATGTAGGATTAATAATTTCGGAGATATTTAAGTTTATATTTGGTATCCAAGTGTTTTGAAATTACCTTTAAAGTTTAAAATGCATTTTTTTCTAAAGCAAGTGCTTTAAATGAGCAAACAAATTTGAACATCTAGGTAATGCTACATCCTACCGAAAAACTGTATTTGAGATAATTTCTTTAAATTACTGGCTAATTAGAGTAACAAAATGGCGACCTTTTTATATAAAAAAATATAAATACGCTCATTTTTACATCATAACTTCTTTACTTCTTATGCTACAGGAACGAGTAAAAAATAATTTGAAAGCGCAATTAATTGCCTTTAATTTCATTTCTTAGTATGCGTGACGTAGGTGTCTCAATTTCTGAGATATTTAACATTTAAAAACTGCATTTTACGACTTATAAACGTTCGGACGCCATTTGTAAACTTTCATATCTCCGAAACTATTAAATCTATGTAAATAAATAAACAAGCTAAATTAATTATCAGTTTATGAGCTTTATTTCTGGTCTCTACCCATTTTTCAATAAAACTAATATTTATTGAGATACCCATTTGGACAAAGAAAACAAAATATCGTTTTATCGAAAATACCTTTATAGTTTAAACTGTATTTTTTTCTAAAGCAAGTGCTGTATACAAACCAAAAAATTTGACATCTACGTCATGCTATATATTAATGAGAAACAGTGTTTGAAATTCCTTTTTTTAATTACTGGCTAATTACAGGAACAAAATGGCGACGTTGTTTAAAAAAAAATGTGTAGACGCACATTGCTTCGGTCATAACTTCTTTGTTTTTCATGCTATAGAAACAAATAAAAAAACAGTTAAAAGCTTAATTAACAACCTATTATTCTACCCACTAGCATCCTTGACGTATGTGTCACAGTTTCTGAGATATTTAACTCTCACTCTAAATAATTATCTTATGAACCCTTGGATGCCAAATGTAAACTTAAATATCTCCGAAATTATTAATCCTACACCAATAAACAAAAAATATAATTAATTCCCAGTTTGTACTTTATGTAATTGGTCTGTAATATTTTTTCGATAAAGTAATTCTCGAGATACCTGACGAAAGCCGTTTGGAAAACTTTTTTTTAAGCTAAAATCGCAATTTTGAAGTTATAACTTAAAAACTATCAATTTGTGTGAAAAATTGCATAGAACCTTTTCTTCTTAAAATTTCATTATACTTCAGCTCCAATAAATGTATATATTTTTTAAGTGCCACCCCCCGAGAGGGGGTGGCATCTACCCCCTAATTAGCAAGCCCCCGCACAATATAGAAACTTTTCTGTGAAGCTTATACTTTCAAAATGAACGAAATCCATTCAATATGACATTATTCCGAAGTTTTGCATATTTTCACCTCTAGGTACTGTACTATAATAATAATTATTTTTATTAGTGCAAGCATATAACATATAAGCAATAAAAGAAAATATTAAATTTTTGCTTGCCATACTTAAAAGGGAACTTTGTGCTTTATAGTACGTCGGGTACATGGCTATATAAGCCAATAATCTGCACTTTTTGATTGGAATGTGCCACTTTCTGTGGTCATAGTTGATGCCAAAAGGTAACTTTCCAGATAGGGAGCCACTTTAAAATCCATGCAACACCAAAATGGCGACCATTAAAGATGGCTGCCATTAGCCACAATGAATGTTTTTTTATCTCAGCTCCTAATGGTTCGATTTCTATTTTCTTTTTTTTTTTTTTTGTTTGAGAGCTCTTGTAAAGAAGACACTTTTTTGTCCCTATACGTTTATCTGTACACTTTAAGGGTTCTGCGCAATTTAAGAAAATGTATATTTTTTAATTTTTAAAGATATTTCTTTGCACAGTGGGACAAACTGAATCTGAAAACTTATTTCATATAATGCAACTTTCAATTGATGTTAACTTGGGACAGCTGGTACATAGTAAAGGTCATTGTAATAACTTTTTTAAAATTAAGCCTATAAGTATTATAGTGACAGTGAAATAAAATTAAATAAAAACTTATAAATACTTCAAAGAGAACTTCATGCTTTGTTGTTATTTGATGGCAATTATTTTTTGCTCATATTTGACCCATATACTCGGAAACACAAAGGTCACTTGCTGTCTCAAAATAAGTACATTTTCAAAAGAAAAATTGCATCAAGGGATTCTTTTACTATTATACCTGGTGTTACCTATTAAAACAATTCTTTTGATATATCTATGTTAGGTAAATAAACGTAATTTAATTTCTACCCCTTTGCATCTTTTTATTTTACTGTTAATAAGGCAATACTTTAAAAGTGGAAAACAAAAAATGAGGACAAATTCAAAATATTTAAATACTTATAGGCCTACCACGGAGTAATTACATTATCAGTTATTAATAATTAATGTCTATTTGCATAAAAAAATTACCTAATATTTTATTAGGTTCTTCTAATATATCTTCAAATTCGTAACAATGAATAATAAAAAACGTAACTGTTATATTATTTTGGCGATCAAAGAATGAATACATTTCCTTTAATAGCTGGCCCTCCATTAGCGTCTCTACTGTAAACAGTAATGGTAGTGGCGCGGTATAGCAAGACTCCTATTATGTTGTGCTTCGTGACGATGCATGCATCAAAGAAATATATATTATAAAAATATAACCTACTGAGGCCCGATTACATTGGCAACATCGCTGGGACGGAGAACGAACGCTAGCTATATTCTTATATACAGCGGGCTTTGAAAGGATCAGTAAATATATCCGGGCTCTGAAATATGCCATGTTTATATAATTGAAAGAAAAATAATAATTAGCTACCCCTAGTGGCTTCCTGTTAGAAAAGATTCATAACAATCGCCATATTTAATAAATTTGTTAATTTATACACTCGGGAAATGCCGGGCTAATGAACGACCTGTCGATATATCGGGCTACACAATATACCGTCTATACCTATATATATATATATATATATATATATATATATATATATATATATATATATATATATATATATATATATATATATATATATATATATATATATATATATATGTATATATATATATATTTCAATGAGTTCGTGAAAGTGTATAGAATAATATCCTGAAAAATTTACATTCCGCTGGGATGCAGAACATAAAAAAAGTGAAAAAGAAATTTTTTTCATCCATTTTTTCAAAATTTTTAAATTAAGTCAAGCTAGGAAAAATAAAAAATACAGATGGATATACCACGTGTTTCTGAACAAAAAATGTCCTAATAAAATTTATCGCTAAAGCCACGGTATTCCTGGAAAAAAATAGTGAAGTAACTTTGTCATTCTGCGTGGCCAAGTGCACGGTTTGCATACTATGGAACCTCTAAAAATTCTTAACTGTTCTAACGAGTAAAATAAAGCTTTTTTATCTTTCTGATTACACATTTTTAACATTTCTTTTGGTGAATAGGAGGATAAATAATGAGTATGGAGGGAAAATATATAATTATGAACGCATACACAGACACCTCACAGCCCCTAAATCGCTCGCATGAATTTTTACTTGCCTTTACTGAATTGTATTTATTACAGGTACACCTATCCATATTTCAGTTATATCCAATGGAATCCTTATACATTTGTTAATGTATTGGAAACGTTCCAGAATTTATATTCAAAACAGTCAAAGTTATTTTTTATAGTTATAAGGATAAAATCGTGAAAATCGCAATTTCTTATCATGATCTGATCAATCATATTTTCGAAAAAATGCATACAACTAAAAGAAAATCATCAAGCAAGGAAATTAAAATGATTTGAGATGTACTTTTTTTGAATCCACGTTACTACAACTTGATAAACCATAATAATCATGAAGTGTACATAATTTTTAACAGTTCTCAATTACAGAAGTAGACAGAATTTTTTTGAAGGGCTTTTATTTTTTTCTATATTTTTTTTTTGCGACGATTGATTTCGGGCGTGATAATATATATAAGTATATTTTTCTCATTCATCCTTTGCTTGTATTGTTTAAAACAAAAAGCATCAGAAAGCTACAATTTCCATCTTTTAAATGAACCAACACTCATATAGATTGAACAAATTCTGATTTAGTGATATGTAACTCAGTGCGTCGGTGTCACAGTCATGCGTATTCAAGCGCGCGCACGCATGTATCTCGCTCCGAGTTATAACAGTACACTTGACTTTTTTTCCGGGAAAACCGTGGTTTTAGCGATAAATTTTGTTAGGACATTTTTTATTCATAAATATGTGATCTATCTCTATTTTCTAGTTTTTCCTAGCTTGACTTAATTTCAAAATTTTGAAAAAATGCTCGAAGAAATGGATGAAAAAAATTTGTTTCCACTTTTTTTTATGTTCTGCATCCGAGCGAAATGTAAACTTTTCAGGATATTATTCTATACACTTTCACCAACTTATTAAAAAATATATATTCATTTTGCAAATTTTTGTAGGTAAATAAATACCTTCATCGACTGGGCTATGTTGATAATTTTTAATTTCAGCTGTATTTTTGTTTAATTTTTTTTTCAATTTTATTCATAAATAAACTATTTCAAAAAAATATTAGTAACTACTTTTTCCTCTTTAGGTACTTTTTTGTCTACTGATTGATCCATAATTCTTTCTGTTCTGGGTATATAATTGGTTTTCGATTGAATTTTGTTTAAGATGTCGGTTTAATTTATTTTGTCTGATTTTCAGTTAACTGTTAATTAATTATTAGTCGGTATCTAAAGTAAAAATACGACATACTTTTTTATATGAAATAAAACTTAAACAGGATACTTAAATCTAAGATCTATGTAAATTATAAACCGTTTCCTTCCTTTTGAGAGTACCTAGACGCATAAAAATGATGTGCAATTCTTCTGGTGCTTACAATACTTAATGTTATTTATAGACAATATTCAGTTTTATGACTGATGTTTTCATGTCTACAATCCATCGCGTGTCTGTTTTAACCAGACAGTTTGAGTTGTTTTTGCTGCTGGTGATAATACAAAAAATATGTTAGAAAAAAAAAATTGAGATTGTAAGGTTTATCTATTGAGTAAACACATTACTTATGCAACTCCTCATTTCCGATTCATTGAAAACTAATTTTTATTTGCCTTTATTTTATTTAGAAGAATTTCAGAAAAATCTTTTAGTAATAATTGTGTGCGATTTATAAAGATTACAAATCTGTACTTAGGATTCAAAAGTGAAAAACAAAACCCTTATAGGATGACTCGTTTGTTCGCCTCTCCGTATGTCTGTCACATCGGTTTGTCTCTTTGAAGGTCTAATGAGGGGCTTTAAAAGAAAAAAAATAGTGTGACTCAGGCAAGTGGGATATCGATTGAAAGGCCTAAATGTGATCATTTTAAAGATGTTTTTTTTAAGTTTTCGTTAACATATTCATTTTCCCTTTATTTTCGAAGGTATTAGCCCGAAAATTCTGAAAAATTTGAAATGTCAGGAATAATGAGGTAATATTGTTATTAATATTTGATTTATTAATATATATTAATTAATATATTTCATATAAGTGGCAAAATCAATTTTAAATAAATTTAAAATCAATTGGGATCAATCACTAGATCAAGCAGGCTATTGAACCGAGCTCTTTTCAGTCGAACTATCTTCATGGCTTTAATACATTTAAATGATTGACGTAAATCTGGCGTAGTGATCGAAGGCTCTATCCTGCTAAAAATATTGGAACGTCAGTCGGGGTTCTAAGGCCGTTTCGTCAATACATTTACTAATTTCTTCCGTTAAAAAGAAATAAAAATGATGTTGAGGTTCTACTCCCTACCATGTACTAGTCTCAAAATCTTCTTGAAACCTAAGGTCGAGTTGTACCAACTAAGTTCCAGTGTAACAATCATAACCTTGGCTTTTGATCTCGGATCAAGCTGAACTTTTCCGAAACATAGTCGGTACAACTCGCTTTAATAGATCTACACTATTTTGTGTTTCGATTTATCTAACGAAAATTTTTGTATTCATTTAAAAATCCGGTGGTAATTACTTATCAGAAAATACTAACAATTATTTTAACTCTGACAAAAATACTTATCACAGATCAGTATATATCATATATCTTTCTGAACTCTCTCAGACCTTCTCTACTGGCTTTTGTCGTTTTTAACTCCATATGTTATCGTTGGCAGTATATATATATATATCTTATTTATGAAAGAAATAAAAGGTGAAGTCAAGCTTTGTCAAGAGTGCGATTATCTATTAAAGAACAATCACTTCTGTTGAATTAAAAATTTGCATTTCAAATTTGATACTTACATATTAATTATTAGCGTTGAGAATAATAGTTCCTAACCGAGAATTTTGGGTCGCGTTGCATATAACATGGCGAACGTGGTGGTCTGGTTTCTGTGGTTAAATGAGACTTAATATTCTTAGAATACGCGTAGGTTTTTGAATTATTCGAATTTTGACGCTTCAAATAAGAATTTACTTATATTTTTCTCTATGAAAGGTAGAATGGTCCTTGTAACTCTGTATGCTATTTTAATTATCTCTTTTTAAGTTGGTTTGCCAGTCGTTCTTAGGGAGTAGCCGTCTATTATGTATTCTTCTATGCTGACTGGACTCTTTTGTTAACCATTATTAGACTATTCTTGAAGTTTTTCTTCAGGCCAGATGCAGTTTCATGTGTTCTAGGCAGTTGAAAATACCCTGCACTTCTTCCATTACCATTAGGTGATAATCGGCGTATGCTAGTATGATCGGAGTTCTCAAAGTTTCTAAGCCTTCGTTAAAATTTGGTGTTTTTTTTATTGTGCTTTGTACCACTTGGCCTACGACCATGGTGAATAGTCGAGGGGTAGGGGATCCTATATTCTTCTGTTTGGTTTCCGTCATCTCTCCAAACCATTGAATTGCAGTGCTTTCGTATAGGCAGGCCATTTTTTAACTAGTTTGTTAGGTAGTGCCGTACTCCTTTGCTTAGAACGTTGACTGTGGTTTCCTGACCGATAGTATCAAATGCGTTTTGAGGATCTATTGCGATTGTGTGTAGTTTTGTCCCTTCTTTCCCTTTGTTTTCCAGGATTCTTCTGTTAGTGTACATGTGGTCGTACGTTGCTCTGTCTTTGATGAATGTTGTTTGGTAGTCTGGTGGTCTTCTGATGCATTTTTTCTTCTCATAGCCTGTCTTTGTTTAGTTTTTAGTTTATGTTTTTATTACGTCCGTGATGTTTCTCTGTGGCCTGCATCCTTTTTAATTGTTCACATTTGTTTCTTTTTTCCTTTCTTGTTGAGCTTATAGGTTTAACGTTTTTCTTGCAGTAATTTTCTTTTGTGTCGGTTGTTTTTTTATTTTCTTTATCTACTCCTTCTGAAAGTCTTCGCGCTATAGTTAGGAGATATTCCAGGTATTGTTTGGTGTATTGCTATTTGCTTTACATCTTTTCTCTTTTCACATTTTCAGTTTTCCATATAGTATTTTATTATGTGTATTAACTCCTGTTGCTTTTGATCTGTTCTCTTATCTCCCTACCTACCAAAATACGATCTATTTGTGAAATTGAGCTTCCTTGCTCCAAGTGTTACCACCGGTTTGGACTTTGCGCCACGAGTTCCTTGTTGTTAAGTCAACTATATATGCTATATTTTCAATTTTCGTTAGACCATGTGCGACGCAAGGTTTTTCTGATGATGCTCTTATCTTCTTCCGTTTGGTCGTCTTTTCCTGTATTTACCTTAAAAGTTTCCAACATTATAATGAGCGTTTTCAGTTTCTCATTTCTTCTAGTTTCTTGAATTAGTTGCCTGAATACCCTTCCTGCCCTCGTATCTGAGGATCCGTATACTCCCATCATGCAGATGTGGTCGTTTTCAGTTTGAAAGACTGCTGTGGCTATGTTTTAATTTACCTTTTCCATCTTTGTCTCGATAGGGCTATCTCGTCTAGTCACCCATGCAACTCATCTCTGGTGTTTTTGCTCTCATTTGTAGTTTTGTGTGGCTGCTATTTGGTCTGCCATGTGGGTTTATTGTATGAATGCAACATCGATGTTTCTTTGCCTGTAGGGCATCGTCGATTTTTACTTTTGTATGTTCTGTATGCATCCTCTGAGATTCCATGTCGTCAGAGTTATCCATTCAGTTGATGTTTCCCGACTGTGTTCCTCTTCTGTTCTCTGTGATATATGATACATATTAATATTCATCGCTTTCTTACATTCTGAACGAGGCACTATTATCCTGCGTCAGAAATATGTTTCTTCTAATCGTTTTGGTTCGTCTCTTTGGATATTTTATTTCATTACGCAATAATAAACCCACTATGCAAGTAGGAGTAGCGTCTTATTTTAACTATTGTAAAATCTCTCTCTCTCTCTTGCTTCCCCTCAATTTTCCTAGCGCTCCGGTAATGTGGACATTCGGCCGAATCCGAGTAGATCTTAATGTATATGAATATAATAAATTTGAAGTGATTTCGACTCGTCTCTTTCTTATGCAGTGATGACGCTATCGTGGTTTCTGTTGTTACTCTGCTTCCTAGACACAAACTCGATTGGTCTCTTCTCGTCCTCTCGTTGGTAGTTGTGATGAAAGATTAAAGCCCCCCTCCCGTCATCTTGGCGTATTATGATTGTCCTGTTCTTCAGGTTTGCCGTTGCTGCGATCGTCTGCTGCCCACCTTAAAATTCGTTTTCTCTCAGATTTTGGAGGAACGCTTCGACATTTTTCTTGTTGGTGCTGTGTTCACGGAGTTCCAGTTCATTGATGGATGCCAGTATAAACGGGGTGAAGCAGCCTAGGTTGTTTTCGGTAGAGTCCGATACTTATTTTCATGGCGTTGGTGTCTCTAGGTTATGATTTTCCTTCTAGCTGTTGGCTTAGCACTCCATGTAGGCAATTCCCGTCACCATCAATTTTTTCATCAATAGGTGGTATGTCTTTATTCCTACGTTCTGTAATAGATTCATTGTTTTTGTGTTTTCTGGGAAGATACTATTTTCTTGAAAAATAATTGTATCACGAGTACTTCCGATGATGATAAAAAAATTAAATTTTGGAGCCATATTCTAGTGTGCTATTAATTAATTCAGGTTTAATTAGGATTCAATATTATTTGTTTTTCTAAAATGTAAATTTCGAGAAAATAATGTTTTCTAAAAAATATTTTAAAAGCAGACCGACATATTGTCTTGCGGTATTTTTTATTTTTTGTTGTATTTATTGATATATAACTTAGATATGCTTAGATTATTTTAATAACGCAGTATAGTGAACAATATTGTTTTGAAATTATTTTAATTATTAGTTTAGTTCTACTTTGCGAGAAATATAGGACTGGCTGTTCGGTCGAATTTTTTTATCATTATCGTCATTAGTAATTCGTGATTTCACCTCGTATCAGAATCACCGATTAATGCATTTAATTTCTGTTACACATTTTCGATACACTTATCAAGAGCAAATATGATTATATTTATACAAGAAGTTCTAGAATTTTCGTGACTCAGTGTTCAAAATGACTACATTTAACGAAAATTTTATTTATCTGCATGTCGATACATTTAATTGTTGTTAGCTCATATATCCAGTTCATTAGATCAGAATTATGAGTATTGTAGATATTGTAGAATTATCATTCTGATTACATTATTGAGATTAATTAATCTGACATATTTGAAATTTGTGTATTTGTATACACGGCTGATCATAAAACTAGGTACATCTTACCATTATCCCGTATTTTTTAACAGGGTCTTGAAAAATTGATGACATTGTACAGGGTGTTTCCATGACTGTTACAAACTTTGGAAGATTGCTTTACCAGAATTAAGCCTAAAATCTTATAGAACATAATTCCCAAAACACTTCTTTAATGGAATACAGCAGAAATCGATTTTTTTGGTACTAGAAAGCATTAGAAAAAAAATACGTCAACTTGTCTACGAAGAATGTAAATGATAATATCAGCAACTTGCCAGTTAAGCACAATTTGGCGTGACTTGCTGACGCCCTAGTTTTCTACGTATTCCTTTACGCTTCTAAGACCAAGGTCCATTAGGGAGGCAGACAGATCAGACATGTTTTGAAGATTTGGGTATGGAAACGAATTCCCTGCACACCCTATCGTATTAACAGCTCGATTATCACAAGAATTAGGTCCCCAAAGCGACTCTCCAGCAACTGTTCTTCCGAATCCTCTTATTTTTTGATCATATCAACTGAAGGGAGGACAATAAAGAACGGTTTTTATGGTTCAGGGAAAACTGGATGGCAAAAATCTTCATAAAAAAGAACTCACCACCGTTGTATGAAGGGCATGACACTATCTATTTTATTAAGGGCGCCGGCCGCGCTCCCTTCTTTGACTTGAGTAGTCAATTTCTACTATCAGTGGTTAGGTTCCAAGAGATGATTTAGGATTGGAATAATAGAGGAGAATGATATAAGTTCACCAAGGATTGCTAATTGTCCAAGATCTCCGCCTTCTTACGATGCACTGGTCTTATATTTAACACTGTGTACGGATCACTTCGGGATATCCTAATTACTTTTTTAGAGTTCCTCTCTTCAGTTTCTGTGATTTGCTCGTTGTCCTGAATATCAGACGTATGGGTTCTTTTAGGATCCCGTTCATTCAGTGTTGGCATAACCCACAAAAGCTCCCTTCAAGTTAATCATTCAGTTAAGAAAAAGCAAAAGTTCAAATAATAGGTATCATTTAATGGTTTAATCCAAAATGTACATGTGTAATATGCAAGAATCATCTATCTAGTATTTGTAAGAATCTGCCTTCCAAACATGGTAAAGGCGAACGCCTCCTCTACCAAAATACACCAAATGTACAGTAAATATGCAAGAATCATCTAGTATTTGTAAGAACCTGCCTTCCAAACATGGCAAAGGCGAAAGCCTCCTCTAGTGGCTTGTATCTCAACCACAATACAATGGGGGGGGGGGTGTGTAGTAGCAGTTGACTTGGCACAAAAAGATTCACAATTTCCTAGAAGTGTATGAAAACCCTTTCATTTGGGACTGACGATTTTAATGTAAAAATATTTTGCTAAAATTTTGATGTGTTTGTGCCTAGTTTTATAGTTCCTATAGTGATAATTTGATTCACAAGAACTTGTCATTTGAAAATGCGTTTTACAGCAGTATATAAGTTATATGAGGTATTTCTGCTCCCTTGCCAAAACGTACTGACATGACGGCGAGTAATAACCTAATAAAGATTTCGTACCATAACCTCGTTTCCCAGCGATTCCCATGGAAATGTCCGCATGTACTCATTTTGCCTTTGGGCATGCAACTACCTTCTTCTGTTGACCCTCCGGTGCTTCTATCCGATGGTCGAGTCGCCGGATAGATTTAAATTCTTTTTATTTAAAAAAGCGGCCTTGGCACTTTTCGCCTTTTTTGTTTGTTTTGCCTTCAAAATTCGGCGCATTTTCGAATTTTCGCTTTTGGTACTCCACGTCTCTGAGAACGTGTAAAATTCTTTTTGTGTTAAATTTCGGCGCTGATTCCAGAAACATCGTGAGTTGTACTCTAAAGCGTCTTTACGACTAAATTTTTCTTAATCGATTTTTTGTCATTTTTTGACATAGAGATCGATTCTCCGAGGTTAATATCACTTGATGGGAAGGAGCATTGGTTAGTCTGTGCACCTAACAGGCAACTGCGGCAGACGGCGCGTTGCTGTCATACGTGCCATACAGCAAATAAACTAAAATAATTCGCGGGTCATAAAACATCTGCCAAGATGTGGTGGATAAGAAGAAAATCGGCTATTTATTATTTATTATAGCCCAGTCGATGAAGGTATTTACCCACAAAAAGTTGCAAACTGTGTAAACTTTTTTTTAATGAGTTCGTGAACGTGTGTAGAATGATATCCTGAAAAGTTTACATTTCGCTCGGATGCAGAACATAAAAAAACGTGAAAAAACATTTTTTTTCATCCATTTCAAAATTTTGAAATTAAGTCAAGCTAGGATAAAACAAAAAATACAGATGGATAGATCACGTATTTATGAACAAAAAATGTGTTAACAAAATTTATCGCTAAAACCACTGTTTTTCCGGAAAAAATAGTCAAGTGTAACGTTATAACTCGGAGCGAGATCCATGCGTGTGCGCGCTTGAATACGCATGACTGTGACGCCGACGTATTGAATTACATCTCACTACATCAAAATTTGTTCAATCTATATGAGTGTTGGTTCATTTAAAAGATGGAAATTGTAGCTTTCTGATGCTTTTTTGTTTTAAACAAAACTAGCAAAGGATAGATGGGAAAAATATACTTATATATATTATCACGCCCGAACTCAATCGTCGCAATAAAAAATATTGAAAAAAAATAAAAGTCTCAAAAAAATATTCTTGCTTCATTGAGAACTGGTAAAAAGTATGTACACTTCATGATTATTATGGTTTATTAAGTTGTAGTAACGTGTATTCAAAAAAAAGTACATCTCAAATTATTTTAATTCAATTGCTTGATGATTTTCTTGTTAAATATATACAGTGTGCCCCAGGATAGATGTAACAAGGGTGTAATGGACCAAAAATTTTGGAATTTCGGAATGGTATTTGGGAATTGAGTCCTGCTTGTTGTAAAACTAAAGTATACCAAAAATGACTTGATTTGGTGTTCTACAGGGTATTTTATAAGCAAAGCTGTAAAAGTCACCACTAATAAAGTACCTTTATTTTTCAAAATATGAAAAAATTCCACTAAGAAAAGTTATTTAGAATGCAATTTTATACCTCTATACCAAATTTCAGGAATATAAAAGTATTTTTTTTAAACCTCATTAATCTTCTGTTAGTAATTGTTTCTTGTTTTACAATTAGTTCGATTAACATTATACCTTCTTACATCTCGTATATTCAATTTTTTATTTACCAATAGCCTACTTTTTGAGATGATTAACATTTGCTCCTACACAACTTACAACTTTAAATATGAATTCAACTCTTAATTCGCAAAAAATGGGAAGTTTTGAAAAAATAATTTTATATTCCTGAAATTTGATATAGAGGTATAAAATTGCATTTTTAATAACTTTTCTTAGTGGAATTTTTTCATATTTTGAAAAATAAAGGTACTTTATTAGTGGTGATTTTTACAACTTTGCTTATAAAACACCCTGTAGAACACCAAATTAAGTCATTTTTGGTATACTTTAGTTTTACAACAAGCAGGACTCAATTCCCAAATACCATTCCAAAATTCCAAAATTTTTGGTCCATTACACCTCTTGTCACATCTATCCTGGGACACACTGTATATTGGAGGCTGTAACTTACCGAAAAATTGACCCATTGGAAAAAATAATATATCACTATTTCGGAAAAAATGTATACTTTTCGAATGTTCAAACACAAATTCGTTTACTTTTATGCATTTTTTTCGAAAATATGATTAATCATATCGTGATAAGAAATTGCGATTGTCAGGATCTTATCCTTATAACTATGAAAATATCTTTGATTGTTTTGAATATAAATTCTTGAACTTTTCCAATACATTAACAAATGTATAAGGAATTCAATGGATATAGTTGAAATATGGATAGGTGTATCTGTAATAAACACAATACAGTAAAGGACGTAAAAATTCATGCGATCGATTCAGCGACTATGTGCGCGGTGCCTCTGTATGCGTTCATAATTAAATATTTTCCCTTGAGACTCACTATTTATCCTCTTAGTTACTAAGAAAAATGTTAAAAATGTGTAATCAGAAAGAGAAAAAAGCTTTATTTTACTTGTTAAAACTTCTAAGAATTTTTAGAGGTTCCGTAGTATGCATTAAACCGTGCGCTTGGCCGAGCAGAGTGACAAAGTTATTTTACTATTTTTTTTTGGGAAAACCGTGGCTTTAGCGATAAATTTTATTAGAACATTTTTTGTTCAGAAATACGTGGTCTACCCACCTGTATTTTTTGTTTTTTTTTCTAGCCTGACTTAATTTAAAAATTTTGAAAAAATTGATAAAAGAAAATTTTTTTCACTTTTTTTTATGTTCTGCATCCGAGCGGAATATAAACTTTTCAGGATATTATTCTATACACTTTCACGAACTCATTAAAAAAAAATTATTCAGTTTGCAACTTCTTGTGGGTTTCACTATAAAATGATCTCTGTTGTCTGGGCTATTATTACACCAATTAATAACTTGTTACTGAAACAACATTTATTTGTAATAAGGGGCCCCGCACGTTTCTAATGGAAATGGCTTCTGGTGAAATTTCCTCCAGATTTAATATTTTTTAGTTTATGTGGTGCTGACCAAAAGTTCTTAAGAATAATTTTTTAAGATTTGGCCCATAAAAACTTTTGGAGACCACCACATTAACTACATCATATCCAATTTGAAGGCAATTCCATCGAATGTCATTTTCCATAAGAATTGGGTCAGATTCTTTTTACAAATGTTGCCGAAAGTGCCTACGAGCTTGCTCTAGATACTTCTGAGCTTTTTTTTTAACGGCATCGAAAACAGTTTGTATTAGAATGGATTGAATTTCTAAAAAAGGCTACAAGAAGAAATCACAATTTCATCCATCTTGGAGAAAATTCATGTACGGTGTTAAGACTTATTAAACGATCTTGATCAATGGCAAGCAACATATTTATTCTTTCGGCTGCTCGAGCTCCATTATGTTGGAAATAACCTAAAGCCATTTCGTTGATATTAAATTGACCAAAGAGGAAGACATGTCATTCTTCACGATGTCTCCGTCCGTTAAAGTTTCTTGGAAAAAAATTGGACCAATAATAATATAATTCATCTGTTATTTATTCCACAGCAAACACCAACTTTCTTCGGATTACATCTATGTACGTTTATTTTATTGTACGTGTACTTAACGCAACTTAGATCCAGCGGCGGCTGGTGAAATTTCAATATTTTTTTTCTCGTCTGTAGCGCATGGGACCCATACGAAATTTGGGAAATAACATCTAGAGAAGCACTTCTCTAATGACCCCTAAAAAATTTTGAAAAAGCAGTTTGCGAAAAAATTTTTGAAAATTTGCTAGCCTCCCCTGGGTCTAGGGACCCCTGTTTACTTTTATTTTTTTTTGTCATATGCATTTGACTTTTCATAAAAATGCATCGACAGATTTTAGAGTGTGTGAAAATATTTTCATTACTAACTGAAATACAATGAACTGAAATTTTGTAATTTACAATTTAACAAATTACAATATTTCAATTCGTTGTATCTCAGTTAGTAATGAAAATATTTTCACAAACTCCAAAATCTGTCGATGCATTTTTATGAAAAGTCAAATGCATATGACAAAAAAAAATAAAAGTAAACAGGGGTCCCTAGACCCAGGGGAGGCTAGCGAATTTTCAAAAATTTTTTCGCAAACTGCTTTTTCAAAATTTTTTAGGGGTCATTAGAGAAGTGCTTCTCTAGATGTTATTTCCCAAGTTTCGTATGGGTCCCATGCGCCACAGACGAGAAAAAAAATATTGAAATTTCACCAGCCGCCACTGCTTAGATCCTGAAAATATACCCGAGTACTTTTATGTGTACTCGAGTACATTGTACTTCGTTATAAGTACATTAGTAGTAAAGAAATGACAGTTCTGTGACACCCCCCACCACTTTTTAGTACCCCCCACCACTTTTCAATCCCCCCCTCCATTTTTCCCCAAGCCCCGCCCAATCCCCTCCACTCTTTCAGAACCCCCTCCATTTTTTCCCAAGCCCCGCCCAATCTCCCCACCACTTTTCGATCCCCCCCTCTACTTTTCTCCCAATCCCCCCACCAATTTCTCAGAACCCCCCTCCATTTTTCATAAGCCACGCCCCATCCCCTCCACTCTTCCATAACCCCCCTCCATTTTTTCCCAAGCCCCACCCAATCCCCTCCATTCTTTCAGAACCCCCCTCCACTTTTCTCTAAGCCACGCCCCACCCCCTCCACTTTTCAATCCCCCTTCCACTTTCTCATAACCCCCCCCCCCACCATAATTAAAACCCCCACCTCCCATCCCTACCGCCATTCAGAATCCCCTCTCCACCTCATCACCTTATCGGAAATGTCATAAGTTAGGCAGTACATATTTTACTACTTTATCATTATGTCCGTCTGTATGGATGTGTATCAGATGTAATAGTGTATTAAAGGAATACATGAAAATCTATTCCACCATAATTCAAACCTCCCACCTCACATCCCCACCATAATTCTGAACCCCCTTCCCTCCTCATCACCATGGAAGGGGTAATCGGAAATGTCATAGGTTGGGCAGTACATATTTTACCACTGTTCCAAATACTTTATCTGTCTGTGTATGGATGTGTATCATATTAAAAGTGTATTAAAGGAATACATGAAAATCTATCCCACCATCACCCATTGAGAGGAGTGTCATCCTTCCGCCTTCACCTTGTGTCATATTTCAAGATATTTCAAAATATTGCACCATGTTACATCATCTTGCATAATATTATGCAATATTGCATCACATTGCACCATACTTCATATTTTACATCACCATTATCATATTTCAAGATATTTCAAAATATTACACCCTGCTACATCGTATTGCATAATATTACACAATATTGCATCACATTGCACCATATTTCAAAAATTACATCACCATCATCCTATTTCAAGATATTACACCATGTTACATCGTATTGCATAATATTACGCAATATTGCATCACATTACACCATACATTAAATATTACACCACCATTATCCTATTTCAAGATATTTCAAAATTTTGCACCACGTTACATCATCTTGCATAATATGACGCAATATTGCATCACATTGCACCACACTTCAAATATTACATCACCATTATCCTATTTCAAGATATTTCAAAGTATTGCATCATGTTACATCATCTTACATAATATTACGCAATATTGCATCACATTGCAACATACTTCAAATATTACATCACCATTATCCTATTTCAAGATATTTCAAAATATTACACCATGTTACATCGTATTGCATAATATTACGCAATATTGCATCACATTGCACGATACTTCAAATATTACATCACCATTATCCTATTTCAAGACATTTCAAAATATTGCACCATGTTACATCATCTTGCATAATATTACGCAATGTTGCATCACATTGCACCATACTTCAAATATTACATCACCATTATCCTATTTCAAGATATTTCAAAATATTGCACCATGTTACATCATCTTGCATAATATTACGCAATATTGCATCACATTACACCATATTTCAAATATTACATCACCATTGTCCTATTTCAAGGTATTTCAAAATATTGCACCATGTTACATCATGTTGCGTAATATTACGCAATATTGCATCACGTTGCACCATACTTCAAATATTACATCCCCTTTATCCCATTTCAAGAAATTTCAATATATTGCAGCATGTTACATCGTATTGCATAATATTACGCAATGTTGCATCACATTGCACCATACTTCAAATATTACACCATCTTTATCCTATTTCAAGATATTTCAAAATATTGCACCATATTTCAAATATTACATCACCATTGTCCCATTTCAAGGTATTTCAAAATATTGCACCATATTACATCATCTTGCATAATATTACGCAATATTGCATCACATTGCACCATACTTCAAATATTACTTCCCCTTTATCCCATTTCAAGATATCTCAATATATTGCACCATGTTACATCATATTGCATAATATTGCATCACATCGCACCATACTTCTAATATTACACCACCGTTATCCTATTTCAAGATATTTCAAAATATTGCACCACGTTACATCATCTTCCATAATATTACGCAATATTGCATCACATTGCACCATACTTCTAATATTACACCACCATTATCCTATTTCAAGATATTTGAAAATATTGGACCATGTTACATCGTATTGCATAATATTACGCAATGTTGCGTCACATTGCACCATACTTCAAATATTACACTCCCTTTATCTCATTTGAAGATATTTCAATATATTGCACCATGTTACAACATCTTGCATAATATTACGCAATATTTCATCACATTGCAACATACTTCAAATATTACATCACCATTATCCTATTTCAATATATTTCAAAATATTGGACCATGTTACATCGTATTGCATAATATTACGCAATGTTGCGTCACATTGCACCATACTTCAAATATTACACCACCTTTATCCTATTTCAAGATATTTCAAAATATTGCACCATGATACTTACATCATAGACTAATATTACGCAATATTGCATCATATTGCACCATACTTCAAATATTAAAACACCGTTATCCCATTTCAAGATATTACACCATGTTACATCATCTCGCATAATATTACACAATATTGCATCACATTGCACCATACTTCAAATATTACACCATCTTTATCCTATTTCAAGATATTTCAAAAGATTGCACCATGTTACATCGTATTGCATAATATTGCGCAATATTGCATCATATTGCACCATACTTCAAAAATTACATCACCATTATCCTATTTCAAGATATTACACCATGTTACATCGTATTGCATAATATTACGCAATATTGCATCACATTACACCATACATTAAATATTACACCACCATTATCCTATTTCAAGATATTTCAAAATTTTGCACCACGTTACATCATCTTGCATAATATTACGCAATATTGCATCACATTGCACCACACTTCAAATATTACATCACCATTATCCTGTTTCAAGATATTTCAAAGTATTGCATCATGGTACATCATCTTGCATAATATTACGCAATATTGCATCACATTGCAACATACTTCAAATATTACATAACCATTATCCTATTTCAAGATATTTCAAAATATTACACCATGTTACATCGTATTGCATAATATTACGCAATATTGCATCACATTGCACGATACTTCAAATATTACATCACTATTATCCTATTTCCCCATTATCCTATTTCAAGATATTTCAAAATATTACACCACATTACATCATCTTGCATAATATTACGCAATATTACATCACATTGCACCATACTTCAAATATTACATCCCCATTATCCTATTTCAAGATATTTCAAAATATTGCACCATGTTACATCATCTTGCATAATATTACGCAATATTGCATCACATTGCACCATACTTCAAATATTACATCACTATTATCATATTTCGAGATATTTCAATATATTGCACCATACTTCAAATATTACACCACCTCTATCCTATTTCAAGACATTTCAAAATATTGCACCATATTGCATAATATCACGCAATGTTGCATCATATTGCACCATATTTCAAATATTACATCACATTGCGTCACATTTCAACATATTTCGAAATATTGCGCAATATTGCATCATATTAATTGGATTCTTAATAACTTTATTATTTATGGATGTACAGAAAATTTACCTCTAGTTATTATGTAGGGTAATTTTTTTAATGAATTTTAGTTTTTGTTTCATTAAAAACGGTTAAAGTTTAAGGTAAGGCCCTTTTGACATATTACGGCAAACGATTGTATTCAATATCAACAATACCCACGTAAAATTTTAGATCGATCTGACGCCATAAAGTTGAAATATTGAAGCTATACATGATTTAACCGATTTCGCTAATACAGTAGGCATCGTCAGGTTCATTTCCAAAATTTCATTGAAATCCAATGCCATTAACTCGAGGGAAATAAAATTTCATATATGTGAATGTTGTTTCGAGATTTAGGCATTATTAGGTGTACTATTTTGAAAAAATTAAGTAAGGAAATAATGTGCTGCACTTGCAAGCGGATATTATTTGTAAAGAATTGATATGAATATATGATAATGAAAAAAGTGTGGAGGTGTCTTACTTATCTATATTGCTATTTATCACAATAATGAAAGAAGTATTGTCAAGTCACAGTTCGATAGTAATGAAAGAAAGTGCAAACTCATGCCACCAACACCTGTACCCCCGCCCCCATTCCTACCCACTCCAACGGTGACTGTCCTATTTATATGTATGCATTCATAATCCATATACCGTAAATATTACGCAATTTATTATAATAACATTCCTTTATAAAATTATCAAGACAATAAAATATAACACCGTAGATAAAATATCAAAGCACAGTTGTGTAATCATATAACATAAACAAAGGCTCCTTCATTCAAGATAATGAATACGTTGTCATTAGAAAAACTAGCTATAAATAGAACAATGGATTATTCTTCTCGCAATTTATCAGTTACTATATTATCTCAATAACACTTGAGTAAATAAAACTTATTTTATTTTGATAAAACTTTTATTTTATTACAGCATAAATTTATTATTAATTAAATGAAACTTAGTAACAATAAAATCTCAAATGATTAATAAAAGTTGAAATTAATATAACTTTATTATACTATGCAATGAAGCGTTTAAACAATAGATAACTTGAGATACAGATCTTTTACACGGTGGTCTATACAAATTTAGTATGCTATTGCAGGTACCCATAAACCGAGTTTTAAATGCATTTTCCATAATGTACATACAATAATTAAAAAGATATATCACGACTAGGCACTCAAATTTTATTCATCCGGTTTCAACACTTCTTGTTTAAAAAAAATTATGCTTTAAAATATTTAATAATTATTATTTCTTTACAAATATCTTAATAAATACTAGGTATTTTAGATGTAAGAGAAAATTAAGAAAGCTACTAAACTGAATGAGAATTTACTCTAATTTCTACAGAAATAATGGTTTCAGATATTTAGTAACTATAAAGCTCACATCCGAACGTTTATGGGATAAAATATTTAGCTCAGATATCTCAGAAACTAAAACACATTTAGTATTATTTACTTAGTCGAGACTTCTATAAAGTGTTTGCTGCAACTACCGTTGGAGGGAGCCACTCACATTATTTACAACTCACCGACACTGTTTGCTTGACTTTATTTGTTAGAATAATGTATTGTATGAATATCTCATAATATTTTAGATTATCCCCTCGGGGTTAAAAAACAAGTATCAGGATCTTATAGGAAACTGAAGATGATGTCATTCACCACAAATATTACTCATAAAAATACATCATTACACGTGATATTATTTCTACATTTTACATTTTCATGTCTAGGTATTGTACAATTTACTATTAAAATAAGAGAATTATTCTTTCCATTAACTTGCATAAACCAAAAACGTGACGTTGAATTGGTTTTATTTTTACATTCTTATCCACTATATTTGTTAACAAAATGGGTTAATGCAAAGGCAAATTTTAATAAGTGTAGAAATATAAATTTTTCTAAGGTAAGAAGCAGCTTCGTGTTTAAAACTTTTTACTAGGATTAACAGATTTCGAGAAAATCACATGCATACTTTTACTTTTATCAGCGATTCATTATTTTTGTGATCATCTATCTAGTGATTTTTCTAAATTATTAATAACTATTGTAGCCGCGAAAAACACTTTTAATTATTTAAACATTATAGAAATTATGATAAAAGTACAACAATTTTCTAGAATTTGCGATGGAAAATGTTTAAATTTGTCAAACGGAATCTAAAGTGATGAAATCCTACTACAAAGAAATTAAACATAATGACATTACCACCGGATTAAATAAAACAGTGTCTTTTAAACATCAAAATGAAGTGCTACATCAAAACGAGATCAATTATACTCATATTCTACAAAATATGGATAACTCCAATCGAAAAAATCAGAGATGGGATAGGTTATCATATAAAACACAGATATATTACCTCATAATGCAGAAACATAGAAAATAATTAAAATTTAGAATAAAAAAGAATATTTCCAGTAAAGAACATTTTATAGTGATACAAAGTTTTTTGAATAGTAATTTAAGTCTGATCTAAATAGATGCGATGTATTATAGGTATTTTAGTTTTTGACGATATTTCACTATTTTTTACCAACGAAGGAGTAGGTTCAACAACGAATGAATGCTGAGAATGCTATCTATACCAGCTATATGGAGGGGACTGAGAGCGGCTTACTTATGACCGTTGAATACCAGTTGAATTAATTTCAGCCTAAAGTTTTGTTGTTGTGTACTTGTGTTCGAAAATCAAATGACAACGCTTTCGTTTGATCTGGATCAGGAGTAAGCAGTTTTCATATACATATCTTTGGAAAATAATAGCACATACTTTGAATATTTTTTAATTTAAATGCATGCATAAATAAATATTTTGTTTTTTTCAGCGATTTAAGCATGTCTCTACCGTTACCCCGCAGATGTAGTTCATGCGATGGAGATTTGTGTTTGTGTCCCTGGGACGAGGAGCCGTATGTAAAATTTAATGCTTTCTAATATTCTCAGATTTAACAAGGAAGTTTTTTGTCAGAATACACCTCGAGGAAGGGTATATTGCTCAAGGTGAACCTCCAAAATCTCCTCTTCCAGTCATGCTATTAATCCAACCAGAGCCTATCTCTATGGATCAGGAGTAAGTAGTTTTCAAATACATTTTCTTTAAAAAATAATACCACGTACTTATACACCCATTTCGCTTAAAACTAAGTGTGATTTGTTCTAATACTTTGAACACCTTTAATTTAAATGCACACATAAATAAATATTTTGGCTTTTCAGTGATTTAAGCATGTCTCTACCGCTACCTCGCAGATGTAATTCTTGTGATGGAGATTTGTGCTTGTATCCCTGGGACGAGAAGCCGTAAGTAAATTTTAATGCTTTCTAATATTCTCAGATTTAACAAGGAAGTTTTTTGTCAGAATACACCTTGAGGAAGGGTATATTGGTCAAGGGGGACCTTCACCACCACCATCACCACCACCACCATCACCACCACCACCACCACCTACAAAACCATAGATATATGTGTACTTCTACTAAATATATGCATATATATTTAGTAGCACTTATTACTATATGTATTCTAATTATGTAATTTAGTCATGGATTGATAACATAGAAATAGTGTGACGTTGTGGCCTCATCTATCATCAGTATTAATAAATTAATTTGAAAATAACACTTCAGTATTTATTTGAGCAACAGTGAAGACAGTCATAATGTCGGATTCTAGTATTGAAAATGATTCATTTTCATTCACTTCACCATGTTCATCTCCTTATTGGAAATATGTGGATAGTATTCTTGTAAATTGTAGAGAGAAAATTAAACAGGAGAAACAACTAATCAACGAAGTAAAATATTCATTATCAAATTCTACTCTACAAGTCTCGACAGGAATAAGCGGTGCTAGAGGTTTCGAGCCATCAGTCAGACTTATCAGTTC